>JAREIK010000185.1:818838-1036338 GCA_029783825.1 Sapria himalayana | reverse complement strand
TCTCAATGATGGTTCCTTCATAGTTATTTTCTTGGAATTTTAACAATTAAATAATAAATCATTCCTACTCAAGGGTTATTTAAAAGTCTATACTTTTTAGGCAACTCATCAACTAACAATGATGATTACTTCATATGTAAATTCTTATTCTCTAACCTAATATGCCTTTAAAATAAGAATTGATATGGTACTAAAAGCATTCACACTTTTGACTTTTTAAGTATCATACTCATAAAAATTAATATTTGTCTTCCCTTGAATCATATTGGTGGAATCCAAATGATTGAAAATATCTCATAGGGTTATCACCATCTAATGAGTCACTTTCACTCATGCATGTCGTAAGGTTTACCTATCATTATATACCATAATGACACATGACTCACACTCTAAAGGTGAAACTCATAGCAAATATTTTATGAAATACCCACATCAATAAAGGGTTAGTCCTTGAAGGATATGCATAATGAATTGATTTATATGAGTATTTGTGCTTTTGGCTTCATGAGTATCACACTCATTATTATTAAACTTACCTTGATATCTAGTTTTGATGCATTGGTTTATCTCATGTATCAAGATTAGAATGGTTATTACTTTTATCATACCATTATGCATGAGTGTGTATCTCATAGAATTTCATCGTGGTTTATCTGTCACTATCCATCATGAAAATATACAAAAATCTACCAATAATAAAACTCCAATTTTTAGTTCTAAATAAATACCTATACATTAATAACCAAGTCCCAACATGAACCAAACATAATAATTAAAGTTTAAATATTTAACACATGCATCAAAATATAATAACTCTAGACTTCAATTTATCATAATATTAGAAAGATATTCACATAAATTAATTAGAAATATATCGAATAGAATTTCATATTCCTAATGATAGCATTCAAGAAAATTTAGCATTAAAACCTAGATGTGTCAAATGGGTCGTGCCGGCCCGGCCCATTTTTTTAGAGCACGGTCTTGCTTTCGTGCCGTGCCTGGCCCGGCACGGTTTATAAAAGCCTGGCCCGGTTTGGCCTAACCTGGCCATACATGCCAAACCAGGCCATATGGGTCAGGTAAAAATTTTTTTTCCCATTTTATTATTTTAAATTTAAGTTTAATTATATAAAATATGAAATTATATATAAAATTATAGATAATGTATACTATAATAAATTTATAAAATGAAAATTGTTTAAAAAATATTAAATTTACAAAGTTTAATTTTTTTTATAATATAAAATAAAATTAGTTTATAATTTATTAGAATTATATAATAAAGTTATACATTTTTAAATGAAAAAATAAAACAAAAAAAATAAATAAATCAATAAATTTTGTTAAAAAAAATTAATAAGTAAAAAAAAACGTAAGCAAAGTAGAAAATCAAATAAAAAATGACCAATCAGCCATTAGATATCGAATGTCCGAACCAAACAAATTAAAGTTTCAATGTGATGTATAAATAATGCGTACAATCAATAAAAAATAAAACATCAAAATCAAAAAGTAATAGATCATCATCAATCGTCAATCGACATATCATGAGCATCATCAACCGCAACATCAAGATCAGTATCATTTGGATCATCATCATCAGCAATCAACTCCTCTGTTTTCGTAGTGGATGCAACTGCAGTCCCTGTATCAGGTCCAGCATGATCATTGATGCTAAACCTCGAATTCTCCCAATCCTTCAAATAAGCCAAAGCCTCAATAATATTTGGACGTAATCTCGATCTCCTATCCGAAAACACGTTCACTCCAACAAAAAAAGCAGACTCCGATGCTATGCTCGACACCATATGAGTCAGTAGATCCCGTGTCATCCTAGATAGCACGTGAAAGGTGGACTCATATGATTTCCACCACTGTAATATATCAAGATTCTTAGTATCAGAATGTGATAGGATTGATCAGTAATCAGTATCTAAGTACAGAGAAAGCTCACTCCTATGTGATGGTCCACCCCTACGTTTCCCCCTCGCTAACTGAATGGAAAAATCGACATCTCCGGACAAGATATCCATGTCTGTAATCATTGTCTCACTACTAATACCACCATACCTAGTATCGTAGTATGTGAACAGGTCATCAACTTCTCGTGAATGAACCATTCATGTGGCTCTTCCAAGTTCATGCACGAGGAAATGTAAGTCAGGGTATTTTCTACCCCTTCCACCTTAATCCTAGGGACCATGCATGCAGCGACGCAATAAAGAGATAAAATGGTGGACCAGTATTTCAAGTACTTGGTTTCAATCTTTGCAACCATATGGCTAAATATCAAGTCAGCTCGATACTTCCTAAACATGCTACTAATGTTACATATGCACCGGAGTGCGATGCAAGTCGTGGGTGTATAAACCGACGAACACATGTTCGTCGTGTCATAAAAAATTTCAGAAATTTCATAAATAAAATTTCTGAAGCCCAGTCAGTGTCATCAATAATAAGTTCGTCACTCTTACTATTGACGTAGTCGGATATCACGTGTTCGTATCCAACACATGATTTCAACATCAGGTACGTGTAATTCCAATGATGTCTTACATACGATTGGAATTTCTTCTTCTTAAGATTTGCAGACAAACAAAGACTACCAAACTCTTGTTGTCTGCGAGGAGTGCGAAAATATTTTAGTGCATTACGTATATTATCCAATGCGGGGGAGCACACCTTCATACCCGCTTGAACAATCAGGTTAATCATGTGATACATGCATCTGACATGAAAAATCTCTTCTAATGGTGTGTCTCTAATATTTCTAACAAACATGTTAATCGCTACTCTATTATTAGATGCGTTATCGAATGTGACACTAAAAATTTTATTTTAAATTTTATATTTCCTAAAGATTTTCATCATACACTCAAAAATGGCCGGGCCATCATGAGGATGAAGAATCTCAGAGAATCCTAAAATTTTTTTATTCATGGTCCAGTTAGAATCTACATAGTCGATGGTGAGACATGCATAAGATGATTCACCGTGACTTGTCCAGACATCGGACGTCACGGACACCACTCCACTATATGTCATAAATTCATTAATTATTTTTCTAATTTATACAATTTTAGTATGTCATTCCTAGATGTGGACCTAGGAATCCTACGATAAGCAGGATGAAAATATGTCTGCATTATGCTCACTGCCCTTGGATCTTCCGAAAATCTGATCGGAATACCCATCAATGTGATAAGTATGGCCATGCTGTCCCTACCCATCTCGCTGGAATATATGAAGGAAGTAAACTTACTCGATCCAGTCTCAAAAAATGCAATGCCAAGTTGGGTTTGCCTAGGATTTAATGGACCATGTTTTTTGGTACATAATTCCGCATGCATCTTAAGGTGCCCAGTCCCAAACGAACTCTTACATGTTAAAAGTCTCATACAATATTTGCACTGTGCCATTTCTTCTTCCTCACCCCTAACATTATTTTTGTTGTATTATATTAAAATGAGTCCAAACAACAGTAGTACTCCTAGTTTTTTGTTTTTTAGAAGTTTGGATTGAGACGACTGGAGAAACCAAAGTTTCAACAGCCTAAAACCTCCGTGTAATATTTTCATATTCTAAATTTAAATATGTTACATTAGTATTTGTCATTTTTTAGGATTTTTGTTAATCAGGACACTTATTTAGAGACTAGATGATAGATTTTATATTTATCTATTTTAGGTCTAGAGAGAGAGACTAGAGAGAGAGAAAGTAAAAAAAAACTTAAAATAAATTACCCGATAAAGCATTGAGGTCGATCACGTGCACGGTGCACCACAGTCTTGCTCAAAATTCAAAACCCAAGTTGAGATTCTCGGAAAGCCAAGCCAAATGACGAAATCCCGACTTCCCGAGTCACGAGAGAGAGGAGTAAGATTTTTGAGAGAGAAATTATGAGATTTGAGAGAAAAAATATTTATGAAAAACATAAATGTTATAGAGAGAGGGGGGGGGTGGAATTTATAGATTAAAGAAAATATTTTTTTTAAAAAGTCATTTTTTTGATTTTTTTTTAATTTTTTAGGGGGGAAGATCATGAGGGCCGTTGGATTCTACCCCCTAGCCGGTGGAGGCGAGATCCAACGGCTACAATTTTAATTTTTTTTTCCCGTTGGGGGGGGGGGGAATCCGGGTCGTGTCATGGGCCACAAAAAAGTGCTGGGTCAGGCACGGCACGGCACGGGAAGTGCCTTACCAGGGCACGGAAAAATCCCATGCCCGGGCCGGCCCGGGATTGGCCGAACAATGTCGTGCCTCGTGCCGGGCCGAGCATGGTTTTGTGCCCTTAAGCCCATCAATAATGCTTGGATCACCTTGGAATCGCTCCTATGTAGGTTGAAATTCACTACCTCCCCTTAGAGTTATCAAACTGGACGTGCCGGCCCGGCCCATTTTTTTCCGGCTCGATCATGCTTTCGTGCTTGGCCCGACATGATTTTGTGGGGGTTCAGCCCGGCACGGGCCAGCGGCACGATTCGCCGGGTTCGGCCCGGTTGGGCCGAACCCTAAATTAAATAAAAAGTAGGGTTTTGTGCGCTCGAAACCCTAATTTTAAAAAAAGTATGAATTTGGCACGCCCGAAACCCTAATTTTTAAAAAATTAGGGTTTCGGCGCCCCCGTAACCCTAATTAAAAAAAATCAATTTCGACACAGTACTGTGCCAATGGGCCACGATACCGTGCCGGGCCATGCACGACACGAGCCCAGGCACGGGAAATTTTTGTGCCGGGCACGGGAAATTTTCGTGCCGGGCCGGCCCGGCTCGATTGACACCTCTACCTTCCCTCTAAGGTTTAAGCTTTATTATTGTACCACCTATTTGTTTAAGGTTCCCCAAGGGTTGGTTAGAAAATCATCTAGAAGAGCCCTAATTTGTATTCTCTGCTTCTCTCACTTGGTCTCTATGCTTTTCTCTTCTTCCCAACTTTTAAATTTGCTATAGTTTTGACATGATTTAAGTGTGAAGTTGTAGCATTGTGCATTTATCCTTTAGAGCATTTATCCTCTTTGTTTCTCTTTCTTAGTCATGACACTAGGTTTGATCATGGCTTGTACATTTATCCTCAAAAATATGAAGTAATGGCACTAGAAATTATTGTAGCTCATGTATATGCTCTTAGTGATATAAATTTATGGTGCTAAGTTTGGTCGCAATTTGTGTATTTATTCTCTATATTGTAAAGTCGTGGCACTGGGTTGGGTTAGAGCTTTGGCACTCTCTAGAGAAAAAAATCATGACATATGTATTTGTTTCGACTCAAGTAAAAGCTCTATATAACTTTTTGTGGCAAAAAGTTGTGGCATTGAAGATTACTGCAGCTTCTATGTTAAAATATGTGGCTTTTGGTAAAGAAAAAGTCACAACAATAAAGAATGTCATGACTTTTAGTACCAGTAGGGTACTTTATTTTTAGTGATATAAAATTAATATCACAGCAATTGAAATTTAATGAACTAAAGTAGTTGTGACTTCAAGAAAGATTTGTAGCCAAAATAAATATGTTGTATAGTAAAAAAGTTATGTCAACAATATGATATAATCATAGCATATGAAGATTTCAATGACTAATTATAAAGACTTTCAGCTAAAAATATACATTGAAACTATTATATATGCTCATGGAGGTATAAACAAATCATAACATATGAAATGCTATGACTTTACATTCCTCTTCACTCTCCTCGTACACAACAATTCTATCAAGCCCAAGTTTACCCAAAAACCCACTGATTTCATTATTAAATATCTTATGCTGTATATGTAATTTATTTTTATTTAATAATCTGTTTATATAACAATAATTTTTTTTGTTTTACTATTTTAATGTAAGGGCGGGAAAGGAAATATTAAGAGGCTGGAAATCTAGCAGTAGTACAATAACGGAGATCCCGCTGTCCGGTCAGTGAGCCGAAATTTTTGGAGCAAAGCCTGACACGTCCCATGATCCGACCCGCTCCAGTTAAATGAACAGAGAGAATTTTGTAATATAAAATATTTTGTAATTTTATTTTTGGGTTGTTGTTTTTGGACCCTTGGAACTGTTCATCATCTCTCTCTCTTCTCTCTGTGCAATTTATCGCGACTGTTCTGTGTGCTGCATATTGTAAGACATTTCTGTTGGTTTAATCTGTAACACATAAGCGTTTTCTGGTGGATGTAGCTAGTCGTACTGAGCGACTAGCGAACTACGTTATTTTCGGTGTTTACTTCTTGTTTTTTTGATTCTGTCGTGGATGGTTGCTGGATTGGGATATATATATTGCTTGTTTTCTGTGTTTTTATTATTTCTGTATCTTAATCTCACTACCATGGAAGCACAATGACCCAACATCATAATATATAAAAACCTCAATTTCATGAAATCATTCTTGATAATGCTCTTATTCATGGGAAAACATCAAGACTTATAGCCAATATAATAGATATTATTCAAAATTTGATATATCAAAAAATGAGAAAGAGGCCTTATTTTCCTATATGTATATAGATGGTCTCAAACCTTGGGCAAAACAAGAATTAAAGAGATAAGATGTGTAGGATATCACTCATGTAATATTGGTAATGAATATATGTAAGAATTCAAGAGGATGAATATGATCAACTTTTCCAAGAGTAAAGAGGAGAATTGGGTAGATCAGATAATCAAGCAAGGGATAACTATTCAATGAACAGGGGAAATTTTCTACGGATAGTGATAAAAAAGAAAAAAACCACTAACATGCTTTCTTTGTAATTGACCATATCAAATTCAAGATTGTCCCAATTGAGAATTGAGATAAACTTATTGCTATTGGCTTGGAAACTTGAGAATCAAAAAAAAAATCATTAAATTCTATTTTATCTTATTGAGCTCGATCAAACTCAAAAAGTATGGAATGTAAAGAAATTAATGTTTAGGGAAGTCAATATTACTAATCATATAATATCAAAGTAATGGTGGATACTGTCGCATCTAATCTTTTTATTTCTAAAGGGATATGTTATTTGGCGGATTAATTTAATATACAAATAAATGAATTGACCACAAGAACCATGAGGTAAAATGTATGATTATAAATAAATACAAAATTTATATATATTATAAAAATAAATATGGTTATGGTAGTGAGCATCCAAGTACTATGAATAAAACTATATTCAGATATGGATATTGTATTCAAATAGGTAAAAGTAAAATGATGAGGTTGCCCATCTAATAGGTATGAGCTATCAAATTATTTAGATGCTAATTATTATTGATATTTATTCTTGCCTGATATCAATAATTTTGATATATTGAGTTGGTATATTTATTATGAATCTACTTATCTCGTGTTATATAAAATGATATGCGATATAATAGTCTCTTGATATTTACTATAATATCAAAGTTTACTTTTTATATTATTATGAAAGTAATTATAAATAAGGAGAGAGGTATAATATTAAATATTATAGAATCATTACATTTCTACTAGATGAATTACATTGATGATTCTACTAGTCCTAATAGATGAATTACATGAAGAAACCAAAAAATTTAAATAGTTAAAATTATAACTAGACAAATGGTCATCGTGAGCTAGGATCTTATTATGACTTTGTTATGGTGCCTAATTTGTTAGGTAATATCCTAACAACTTAATAACAAGAGTATCTTATCAACAAAGATCCGTTAGTGCATAGGTCAAACAAGTAGTAAAAAAGATTTTTGTCTAGATATCAATTCCCTAGGGATTATATCAACAATTTAGTTATTCAACAATGAGACAATCTATTTTTTGTACAATAGATATTCAAATTGTGAGACAACCTTAAATTTGTGAGTTTGTGTATTTAATCTATGTCTTGTGTGTTTAAGTTAGCTTAACTTATATTATGTGTTGGGGTATTGTACAATGACTCTTTGCTATAATGGTATACAAGATAGTTGTCATTAATTCTATCCTAATAGTGGTCCCCTCGTAGCTATACCCTTGGTACATTGCCGTCGAGATAATAATTCATCTCTACTCACAAGTCATTCATAATCTCATACATTTTAGGCAATTTCATCAATTGCCCTTGATGGTTTCTTTATGTGCACTTATTCTCCAGCCGCATCTATTATATATACCAAAAATTAACATGGTTTTGTCAATATTTTCATTTTTTAATTCATAAGTTTCATACTCTCATAATTAACATATGTTTCCCTCTCATTTTTCAATGATGGAAACCATACAAGCAAAATTAACTCACAAAAGTTGTCAATACCTTACGAATAACTACATATATGCATATATCATGAGAATTACTTGTTACTATCCTTCTCGATGATGATGTGAATCATCTACTAAAGGTAAACTTTTTAGCATAATGTTATATTTAATATTCATCCCAATTACTAATCAAGAACTAATCCTTTTAAGATGTATACAATAGAATTAGCATATAAAAGTATTCACATTTTGGCTTTGTAAGTGCAATATTCATAATGATTAGCATATCTAAATTGAGTTTTAATGTATAGGTTTACATTTATCTCAATGTATCTCATTCGAAAGGGTTATCACTTTCTTCCTACTATATGCGTGAGTGAGCCACAAGGTATATCTATCACTGTCTATCATAATAATCTTGTACAAACATATCAATAGTCAAAACTTTTATCCAAGTTCTATTTAATCACTATCCATCATTATGCATAATACAAAATAAATCAAATATATTCATTCATAAATAAAACTAATGTTACATCACATGTCTCAATTTATACAAACTCTAAATTCATGCTATTTTGATAAATTTTTGAATCTATCCTAGAGAGTGGAGGATTGAGAGTCATGCTCCTCAACTTTAGGATTAACATTAATCTTGCATTCCTTACTTGTAGAATTCCTAGGGAGTGTCAAATTTGCAATGAGATTTGGTAGTTGCACGTGCCCTTCCTTATTGCATAGAGGAAGAGCGAGCCTTTGTGAATTTCTTTATCTTCCATATTTATATCCGAGCAACTATATATTACTCTAAGTAGGAAGTTGTAAATTTCAAAAGAAATCATAATTTTGGCTTTTATCTCTTCATGTTGAGATAATGACTCTAGAACATAGTGGTGACTCTATATTGCATCCCAAATTTTCTATAATTTAAAGTGATGGTAGTGGAAATGACCATGACTTGGGCCTAATATCTCTATAACACAAAGTCATATTACTATGAAGTGGGCACTACATCTTGCCTTTATCTTCTTGTCTTTCATAAATGATCATAGTATAGGGACATGGTCAAGGCATGGTGATTAACTTATCATATTATTATATAGCAATGATCTTGTGAAAAGGATAAGATATTGGCATTAGTCTTTCTTGAGCATTATATGACATTGACACTGAAAAATAGTCATGACACTAAAAATATCTCTCTTAAGTATTTTGTGGTTGTAGTGTTGACAAATGATCATGATACTAAATTTACTTTTCATATGTCTCAAGTGTCTACAACATTATGGTTAATTTTGGTATTGGCATTTAATTCTTTCATATATTATGTTGACATAGTGCTGCAAGAATGCCACAACATTGGCAATTAACTCGAGCATATAAATCACGGTTTTACCTTTCACTGAGAACAAAAGTTATAGCCTTTAAGGAATGATCATACTCAAATAATATCTTATTTAACTTTTTATATCTCAAAAGTCATGACTCTAAATAATTTTAGTAGCTTTGGCCCGTATAGTTTTGGATCTATAATTTTTTATAGCTAAAAAATTATGACTTTATAAAAAAGCATTTTCTTTGACTTGAAAATATCAAGTCATGTTAAATATAAAGTCATAGTGCTAGAACATGGTCATGACTTTTAGCACTAGTACGGTAATTAGTTGATGTGACATAAAATTATTATCACACCCATTTATATTTTATGAGATAAGTCTGAATGTAACTTCCTGATAATATCATAGTCATAAAACATATATCGCATAGTAGAATAATTATGCTAATGAGTTGGTAGGATAATGACATACAAAGATTACTACAACCAAATAAGTAGAGTTTCAACCAAAAATGAACACTGAAACTTTGTAATACTCCACATTTTACCCCAATCAGCTAAAGACCTCCAAAAATCTATTAATTTTATGACTATTCATCAAAACTTACCAAAACTCCAATATCATGAAATTGATTTATAAATTTTTTCATTTCATGCCTATATATCATTATAATTCACCAAAATATATAGGATTATTTGGTAGATTGAACACCAAACAAACTTCGACACTAAAATAACTTTTCATCCATGAGCAATATCTCTCCATTCCATGACAAAAAATATTTATTATCACTAAGAATTGTTATGACAAGATTTGAGTATTGTAGGGTCTAAAAATATTAGAGCAACTTCAAGTGGATATGTTGATCATTATGGTTGGGTTTGAGTTCTACGATTATACTTGTTGGTCATTGGATATATATATTCATTTATGTGGTGGATATAAGTATTTTTTATATCATACATATGAGAAAGAAAAATTCTTGGGTTACCTCCCATTCCCAAGCAGTGCTATGTTTAACATTTTTAGCTATACTATCAAAATATTTTTTTTCTCCATTAGAGATTCTAGATGTTCACGCTATATTCTCAGTATACTATTTTACTTTCTTGTTGATTTCTTCATATAGTCTTGCTTCAGCTATACTTATTTCTTAAGTTTTTTCTTCATTAGATATTGCGACTTTAGTAAATATTATGACTCCTTCTATGCTATATTATTCCTTTTTTCATGGATTTTCAAACTTGTGTATAGCTATTATTGTCTTCCAGCTTTTCCTTGCTCTTTTCATTTTGTAACTCTAAAGTCATTGTGCTAGTGAAGCCAAGACCTTGTCTTGATGTTTTTTCTTGCCTTTTTTTTTCTATAACTTCAAAGTCATGGTACAATTCATAATCATGACCGTATCTTAAAGCTTTTGATGGACTAATTCAATCTAAATCTCCAAAGATGTGGCATCAGGCATAATTGTGGCTTTGTTTTCAAGCTTTCATTGGTCATTTCATTCTATAAGCCCAAAGGCATGGTACTCTGCATAGTTGTAGCCTTGTCTTCAAATCCCAAAAGCATGACATTATGCATAGTAACTACTTTGTCTTCGATAAGCTCCTCTAAAATTTATGTATCAGTCTTGTCTTTCTTATTTATTTCCTCAGCATCCTTAGAGTTTTGTCAATATAAGAGCCCTTCGAGATCATGAATTTGAAGAATATCATGATCTCATAGTAGTAATCTTCCTATGATGTACTCATTTTTGCAACTCCAAAATAATTTTTTCTATTCATATTTCTCATTATCACTATTGCAGCTCCAAAGTTGTTCTCCTATCTCATATCATTCATCTTCATCCAACCAATAATATTCTATGAAATCTTTCCCTCAAAAATTTAGTTTTTGGTGCATTATGATATGGAAGAAATTATCGATTCTCCAATACCCCATTTTATTATCATCTAGACCTCATAAGTTATTATAAAGATTTAGCTTTACTTGTTCATCATAGATACATATAGTGAACTCTCTTTTCTTGATGTTGATAAGGGCTTATCCCTTGGCCAAAAATAGTCATCTCAATACTAACAATACATAATTATCATTCTTTATGTTAAATATTACAAAATTTGCTAGAAAATTAAATATACTGACCTTGACCATTACACCTTTAATGATTCCATTCAGGTGATTGATAGTCCTATACTTTATTTGGAGTGAGAGAGATATTAGAATAATTTTGTTGAGATTTAATCTTCATTTGATTAACAAGGGTATCAATTTGTTGTTTAATCATAAGTTGCACAATAATACAAGCTTTTGTGTAATAATATGATCTCCAATAATATAACCTCCAATAGTATTGGAGATCATACTATTTATGTACATTTATAACTTTCTCTTACTACTCATCAAGTCTTTCATAAATTTTATGTAATTTGGTATTTGTGCGAGAGCTTTTGCAAACAGTACATTTACTTCTAATTTTCAGAATATTTTGAAAAATTTTTCAAAGTATTCATCCAGTTTTTCTTTTTTTAAATTATTGTAGAAATGAAAGATTTATATAAAACTTACCCCTACTTCATTTTGATTCATTTATTTCTTTTCTTAGCTTCAGGTAACTTATATTCACCCCTCTACTTCTTTGTTTCACTTTATATTATCCTCAAATGAAATTTTGGCTTGCACTTCTTTTTTGTTTTGCGGCTTTATTAGGTAATGTCAAATGTGGCATCATATCTTTTATATTTCCAATGCTCTTAAGTCGAGATTGTGGATTCTTGGAGAATTTTAGGCAGAGCCTCAACATTTTTTTAAAATCTTGACATTATCACACCCAAATGTTCCCAAATTCTTTTGTTCTACATATCTTTTTTAGCTTCAAAGCCACAACTTGTGGAAAAGTCACAACTCTATCATTCCTAAAGGATCCATAATTATCAGCTTCATATTTCCTTTGTAGCTCTTTCTCACTTCTAGGCAATGTTGAGGTGTAATTCTTCAAATTTAATTTCATATTACTTAATAATACTTTTTTTTTCATTCATAAATAATGAAAAAGGAGTAAATGAGCCATTCTTGCTTCAAGCACCCCCATTCGATTGTCACATGAATCATTTTTCATTTTAAATTTTGCTAAGCATGCACACTCCATCATCTCCTTTCGGCTTACCTTCTATTCATGATGGTTGAAAATTAAAACATAAGCCCACTAATTAGTATATCTCATCGCATTGTTCCTAAAATTTTTTGAAGATGATCTAATATTCTACAACCCACTCCCATAGCCTCTATATGAAGGATTCATGTGATTTCACACATTCAGATAGTAATGTATCGGAACATTGTTGTTGAGTCATAATGCATACCTTTTTCTTTATATTTGATTGAATTTTTTCATTTGATAAATGAGATCTAGGTCCACCGATTCATATTGATGTAAAATGATAATATTTCCCTTTACTTTTTCTTTTTCCTCTTGGGTGTCAAGCTTTCTTAAAAGTGCTTTTATTTTCACTTTAATTATAGTGAACCAATCAAGACCAACAATCTAGCTTGTCTTCTCTCAAATGAGTGATCCATTGGAGTTTGATAGTTATTTTGTGCTAGCTCCTTAAAGAATTAATATGACTCATCTGATAATTTATTCATAATTAATCTTTTGGAAGTCACATCAACCATATATCTTATCATATAGTTTAGCCTAATATAAAAGGTTAGGACTTTGAATTACAATTCAAATTTATATTAATAATATCTCCTCAACAACTCCTCAAAATAGTTTTAAATATCATTTAGATTCTCATGCTCATCTTGTCTAAGGGTGTCAATTGGGTTAAGGCAGCCTAGGTATGGCCCATGACACAACATGGTTTAGTCGTGCCTGGCTTGGCATGGCATGGTCCATCACCATGCCTAGTCCTAGACCATGTCGGCATGTGGCATGGCTCATGTTGGGCTAGTGCGAGCTATGCCTTGTGTCAAGCCAGGAATGACATGTGTGTGCCTAGCCTAAAAGCATGGTCCACTGGCTCGATGATCTGGGACCAATTACTATCTGCTCTATGGTCATGGATCAAGTCCTATCAGGTAACCGCCCAATAAAATTGTTTTTTTAACCAACAACATAACCCAGATACTACTTACGTATGTGGCTAGTCACAATTGGGTGGTTAGGCCACCCAGCACGATGTGGCACTACCATGTACTTCATGGGTCAACCGTGTTGTGCAAGGTTGGCTGTCTGGTTATTTTCGTGTTGTGATTGGCACAACAAATTGGCATGACCGCACTACACTATAATGGACTATGTCAACACGACATGACCCATTTGATATTTGTAATATTGCTGGAATTGACTTATCTTGCTTCGTAGATGAGATATAATTTGAGACTGGAAGAATTTAGTGAGAAAGACTCTCACTAATTTTTCCTAAATCTCAATAGAGCCCCAAGGAAAATATTGGAACCAACTTAATACTTTATTATTTAATGAAAATGAAAAATAAATATAACCTTATTACATCATGATTAACTCCATTAGTTTTCACAGTATCACATAGCACTAAAAATATTGCAACAAGTCAATTAGGACCCACTAATGCCCTATCTTATATTGGTGTTGTTGAACCATAGCTATAAGACTCGACTTAAACTCGAAATTATTGGCTTCAACTGATTGCAATCAAATTTTTGAATAAATATTCTTCATCATGGGCCTCCACTAATCTCCTAAGATACGATAATAGTTAAGCTGTTGGACACCTTACTAGTAATGGTCTTGGAGCTCTTATTACTCTAGTGTATTTCATAGGTTTTTATTAACTTTTTGTCTAGAAATCGCTCCTTTAGTTCTTTTGATTTCTAGGTCAAGAGGAGTTTCCTCATCCCTAGAGTTTTGCTCATGATAATACACTAAAAAGAAAAAAAAAGAAAATGCAAAGAATATAAGCAAAAACAAAATGCAATAATCTATGTTCAACTAAGCTAACAAAACTTAGGACATGTTTGATAAACCATTGAATTTTTTCAAACCATTGAAAATTTTTATTTTCAATGGTTTTAATTTTTCAATATGTTTGATAAAAATTTTTAGGGATCTATTTATTGAAAATTTTAAATAATAAATCATTGAAAATAATAAGTAAGTAGAGGCCTACTTATTGTTGAATGCATAAAATGCTCAATAAAATAATTTTTTAAAAATTAGCATTTTGTCCTTAATTTTTTTCATTTCTATTTTGTTTTCATTTTTATTTTCGTTATCATTATCTCAAAAAAAATTTTCCTCGTACTCATGCATGGATTTTGTATGTTTTGGGAGTATAGTCGGCTCGGTTAGGCGGTGAGCATTCATGGTTTTTATGTTGTTGATTTTTGAGAAGTTTTCTATGTTTAGGCTAAGAGGTATTTGATTTTCAGTTGTTAGAAAAATGGGATTTTATTTTTGTTTTCTTCTCTGGATGATACGCAATTCAGAGTTCTTCGCGAAGAACTCGATTCTTGAAAATTTAATTATAAAACTACAATTAATGCTTTTAGTTTATCACGAATACTTTGAATCGTTAATAGTTTGAATACCGAATCATTTGAATCCCGAATGCTTTTAGTTATTCTTCTTTCTAATTTGTTTGAATCCTGGATAGTTTGAATCCAAAATGATTTCTATTATTCTTCATTCTATTTTATTTGAATCCCGAATGGTTTGAGATATTCTTCTTTCTATTTTGTTTGAATTCCGAATGGTTTGAATCCCGAATGTTTGTCTAGGTCTCCAGCACAACTGCTGTGCGACACATCTATACTTTCTATTTTGTTTATCATTTTGCTTAATATAATTATATTAGGCCAAATTGAATATGAATTACCTATAGTTTAGGGATAATTATGTTTAGGTAAGTAAAATTTATTAAATTTTTAGTTCAAGTATACTGAAATATGTTTAGGTACATAGATGTTATGATATTTCAAGTTACTTGATTATGTCATGTATCTCAATTGAATTACCAATGGTTTTCTTATTGCTTGATTATGTCATGTATTTCAACACAAATAGTCACTTTGTTTATGTTGGTTATGCATTTAAATGAGTTTTATAATGCATGTTATGCATTAATGTGAGTTTAGTTGTTGCATTGTCTTGAGATGAAATTATTGTCTATTCTTTTACTTGAAGAAAGAAAATATTTAAAATAATATTAATTAAATTATCTTATATATGAATGACTTCTCTTGATACTACCATAGCTAGTTGGAAAGACCTAACACAAGTTAAATTTTTTTAAATTTATGTCTTGACCAGAAAAACATTTTGGGAAAACGGGGGGGAGCTTGCATGTTGAATCAAAAATTTTTAAAGAGAACAAAAATATTAAATTCACTCAAAAGTAATTGAAAAACCAATGAAATTATTTAAAACATAAATACACGGTGTGGTCAAATTTAATAGGAAAGTATGAAAAAATAAATTAAACTACTATTACTATTTACAATGATTTGATTAATAGAAAAATTTGGATGCAAAATAATTTGGATATACTAGGCTACATTATGTAGATGAGATGAGATTACACTTGGATGACATTACAGCTACTGAGCAAGAATCATGGGGTCCATCTAGACAAGGGTTGCCTAAAAATGGTGCTGACAAACATTCACCAAGTACTCAACTAACTATAAAGAATTTTTATATACACAAGAATATAGAGCCTGAATTTTCACCAAGCCCTTCATCATCAAAAGAAAGTATTTACCAAAAAAAGTACCAAAAGAAAAATAATGAAGGAGATCTAGATGAAAAATTGTAGCTATTCTTAATACATTGGAGCAATCATGTGAACCTAACATAGAAGACTTTAATAAGAAGATGGATGAGATTGTAACATTACCAATAGATGACCCATTTTACATTGCTACTTCTAGCATCTTTTTTGTGAAAGCAAAGCATATAGAGAATAGTGGATGATATTTTCACAAAAGCCATAGGCATTTAGAATTGCTTAGATTCGGATGAATGCAAAAAAAATGGGATTACTTTAGTTTTCTTTTAGGTACTTGGGGTTCAAGCAAATGCAATTTATGTGATATTTTATGGGTATTTTTTTACTTTGTCTTCATATTATTTGTATTGACATAATTTATTTTCATGACAATATTTTGCGGTTCATTTTGCTTATAATTATTCTTACTTTTATTATTTTTAATTGATAGATTTGCAAATGTTGAATATTATCTGAAAATGTTAACTGAAAAGCAAAGAAAATATTGAAAATCACATCACTAATTATAGTCAAGAAGATTATAAGAAAAAAATGACTTGGAACAAGACCATATACCGACTCGGTACTGAAAAGTTTTGCATGTGCAAGAAATTTTAAATGGTAATCCAGCATATTGTATAGAAATTTTAAGAATAAATAAGCAAGTTTTTTTACATATTTGTGATCATTTCAAAATTACAACATGGTTGAAAGACAGTCGTTACATCAAAGTTGAAGAAAAAATGGTGATGTTCCTTATGACATTAAATCACAATGTGAGAAATCGTGTTACCAAAAAAAGATTCAACCATTCAACTCAAACCATACATCATTACTTTCATAAAGTACTAGAGACAATGCTTCTTTTCGGAAGAGAGATGATCGTGTCTATCCCGGTTACTGAAGTTACTGAAGAGAGATGATTGTACTAGAGGTAATGTTTCCTTAACCTATCAATGGTTAAGGAAAGTGTTTAAGGTAAAAAAAAAATACAAGTTTATTATTATTATTTTTCTTGTTGTTGTTATTATTATTATTATATTGATATTTATTTTAATTAATAGGATGCTATTGGTGCACTCGATGGGATGCTTGTTAATGTTGTGTTACCATCTGACAAATAAGTCCCTTATAGAGGAAGATGAGAATGTTATCAAAATATTCTAGCAATATGTGACTTCAATATGATTTTTATATTTTTTTGGGCTGAATGGGAAGGCGTAGCACATGACTCAAGAGTATTATCAGATAATATGCATAAACCAGAAAATAATTTTCCAATACCTCGACCAAGTTAGTATAATTCTCTTATCGGCTAATATTAATAAAAATTTATAATTAATTTAAAATTAATTTTTCATATAGATAAAATATTATCTTTATGATGTTACATATCCACATACTTGAGGGTTTATGGTGCCTTATATTAATGCACGATATTGGTAGCCTGATTTTTGTAATGGTGTTCACCCTCATACAAAAAAATAGACATTAAACCATACATTGAGGAATGTCATTGAGCGATCTTTTGGTGTTTCAAAAGCTCATTTTCCAATCTTAAAGAGGATGACACTTTATCCTTTTCAAGTACATAAAAATATTATTATTGTTTGCGTAACTATACATAACTATATATGAAAATTATGTATTACTGATGTTTTCTAAGAGTAGGGTGAAAATGAGTATGGTAAAAATTCGAGGATACCTCAAAATAATCATGAATGTCTACTACAAGTAGGAGGAAGTGCTGCACAAACTAATCAAATTTACATGATTAATTTAAGAGAGGAAATATCATATCAAATAGTTGCTCATTAATTTTTGCTTATTATATATATATATATTTATGTCTTTTTTTGGATTTTATGATTTAATTATGGATATATTTTTAGTGATTTTTTTAAAATAATAATTAATAATTGTGGTGAAAAATAAAATATTATTAGAAATTCTATTTATTTTAGATAATATGTAATACAATGATAATAATGGTAAAAATGTAAAATACAAAATTTTCCGTATTCATCATTTATAGTTATCAAATAATATATTTATCTTCAGCATTTTAATTATCGGTAACTTATCAAACAGGTTTACAATACAAATTCAATACTTTTAAAATTTAGCACTTAATTTTTTCAGTATTTATTTTTTAGCACTTAATTTTTTCAGTATTTATTTTTTAGCACTTAATTTTTTCAGTATTTATTTTTTAGCACTTAATTTTTTCAGTTTATTAAACAGACCCTTAGTTTTAAGATAAAAAAAAATTATCGAACTCAATATCATCTAAACTACTAAAAATGAATTATCATTTTAAAAGGATAATTCCATCAACTTGTATTGACTAATTAAGCTAACTAATCTCTAATAATGATGATAAAAATTTATTACAACCACTACTACAAAACAGCAAATTAATGACGTTTTATTCCTTGACGCTTTCAGAAAATGTCATTATTCTATTTGTAATTAGACATTTAATGTCACTTTTATAAAGGCGTCATTATTTCGACAATGTATTCTGTTTTTATGACACTTACTAGAAGTGTCATTGTTAATTTAACAAAACTTAAAATTAATGACGCTTTATATCTTGATGCTTTTATAAAATGTCATTATTATATATGTAATTATACATTTAATGACACTTACTAGATCTTTCATTGTTAAGACTAATAGGTTAGGAAAATTTCTTACCTCCTTAAAAATTTTCAAGGAATAATGGGCTGAAAATTAAAAACCTTGTCACTTTTATTAGTGTCGTGGATGTGAAAAATTTAATTTTGAATTTATTGATTTTTAACTAATTTCTTATTTATTTTTTTTAATAATTAATAATATTTTTATTTTTACTCGATAAAAATAAAAAAAAATTATCAAATTTTAGTTGAAAATTATTTATTAAAAATAAACAGAAACTTATGATAAAATTAAAAAATATTTAAATATTTTTACATTCAAAATTGAGTTTTTTATTTATAAAATAAGTAATAATATTTAATTTTAAAATTAATTTGTTAATATTTAATTTATCCCTAAGAGAAATAAAAATATAATGTAAATATAAGGTGATTTAATAAAATTATGTGAAAAATTTAATATTATTTATAACTTAATTTAATATATTGAAGAATCTATCGCTAGAAAGAGTTGTACTTCTTCTTCAACATGTTCGGCCATTTCTAACAGCTCGGGTTCAAGCTCGCGTCTTCGATATCATTGGCTATATTTGTAGTATTCTGTAAGTTTCTCCATTATGTTTATAATTGTATCAGCTCTTCCATACTTTTAACTTTTATCAAATAAAAGTGCATTGAATCACTGGAATTGACGAGGTTAACCTAAGAACTGAATGTGAACGTGTTCCGATCATTTTGCATTTATTCGCAGCTTCTTCCAAATTCTTCTGTTTTGCATCTTATATTATGCATAAACTTATCATAATTCACAAGTAGAGAGAAAGAGATAGGGAAAAAAAATAAATGTATTGTTCTCATTTTTGGTTATGGGAGAGGATTTATCTGGGCATGCTTCTTTATGGAGTCATTTTTCATTTCTCTTAGGGATGGAAATCTCTTTGCTTATTTATATCTTTCTTCCTCAGGGTAGTTGTATTCTCGCACATTATCTCAGTGAATATATTATTATGCGGTGCACGACAGGTCCTCGCCGCCCTTTATTGTTAAATTAGTATATATGTTACCAAAATGCATAATGCTTAATGACTACCCATGTTATACTGATATTTTTTGTAGATTGGCAGGACAGAATAAAAAGATGAAAAGGAGTTAAAATTGTGATTGAAAGATAGAAATGTAATTCAAATAATCTTGTCATCAGTTTCTACGCGGCTTTGATGTACAAAATGTGGAAAGTGGAGTTTTACATGGCTTATGCATCATATATTCGGCATCGTGTTTTGTGTTGCTATTTTGTGAAGTTTAATTAGTTATGTTTCCATCATTCTATGCAAATTTTGTGATATTGATACTGGTTTTGTCGGTGATTGTGCCTTAGTTGAGTTATCTGCCCCCTATTTTTAGGCTACTATTCTGCCATAGAGTAATAATGATTTCTTTTCCATTTCCCATTTTCAGGCTCAGTCGTCAGTTCATCTTGCAAGGTCCAATTTGCTAAATACAAGAGATAAAGAGTGGGCAATTCTTATTGTTCGCATTGAGCAGGTCTTTATCCATTCTTTTTTTTATCTCGTGTCATTTTTATACATGTTATTCTATTTGTACTCTCATCCTCTATTTATCAGACAGTGACAGAAATGAAAAAAATGAGGCTATATTTAATAAAAATGTGTGCTCTATATTCATATCATTTCAAAATCAATTAGCCTAAGGACCTAGAGACATTTAATGTCATATCTATAAAATGACTTGTATCATATTTTACTTTAATTTAAAGTATAATTAAATGATATTTTTTTGTTTAAATAATTTTTTTCTATGAAGCAAACTTACTGTGAGAAATAATTTCTCATTTTTAAATATTATTTTAATAATTTTGCCTATGTTAACAAATTCAACAATATTACAAAAAATAATGCTCATCTCTTCTATCTTATATCTGACATGCATTTAAATATTTTATTAAATTGATTTTTGAATTTTCTTTTAACAGATAAATAAGAGGTTGCTCAACGAATAATATTGGAATGTTGATGATTTCTTCCATTTGAAGTGTGATATCTATTGGAATTAATTTTTTCTTTAAAAATGGATCGTTCATGGATCTCAAAGGATAGAAGATCGAAGGAATATGAAGATGAAGTTGAATGCTTTGTTACATTTGCATTATAAAATTCTGCAAATAAAACCTCCATTAAATGTCCATGCTTACAATGTGGTAATATGATTTTTAATACTCCTCAAATGATGCGAGACCATTTGTTTTTCTTTGGAATTGATTAGAGTTATCATACATGGTATTGGCATGGAGAGGCAGCTCCAAGTGGCCCACCTTCCATAAAAGCAAAATATTATGATAAACTTTAATTTGATGATCAACGTAGTACAATAGAAATGGTTAAAGCTGCACAAGAGAATTGTTGATATGATCCTCAAATCTTTGCAAGATTACTACAAGATACAGAAACACCTTTATATCCTGGTTGCAGAAACTTTACAAGATTGTCAGCCTTGATCAAATTATACAACTTGAAAGCACGTTTTGGGTGGTCTAATATTAGCTTTCAGAACTTTTACAAATTCTTGGAGAAATGTTGCCTTTAAACAATGAATTGACGTTGTCGATGTTTACAATTTTTCAATTATATATTCAAAACTTGAATATGTTATTACAATTTTTTTGTTTTCATACTATCTTTTGATTATGTTGTCAACCCATATATATTTTTTTTGTAGATTGATAATGAAAAAAATTATGATTTCGACTTTTGGCTTCAATACTTTACCACAACAGTGTAACTTTTCACCCTTAAAAAACACAATTATTATTTCAAAGCACAATTTTTTTTTCCTGCAGCCAATATTTTATTAATATATCTAGAACTATAAGTTGATTGGATTACTATATTTGCGTAATCAAATAGAACTTGAAATTACATTATATAGAATCTCATCGAGTTTTTTTGATGTGTTGGGGAGATGGAAAGTAATTTAACATTTCATTTTATTATATTTAATTTGTTTTTGTAGTGTTTTTTCAAGTTGTTTGTGAGATCTTTAAACTCACTACACACCTACAGGTTTTAAATGAATTATTATTGTTTTATAATAAAAAAATTTTTTTCTACTTTTATGCCATAATTGATATATCTCCTGCTTTATATTTTATCCATTACTACTAACTTTGTTTTTTTTATTGTTAAATTTGTTTAATCGTATATGTCAATTGTTATATAAATTATTTTTATTATATGTTGTTATCATTCCTATTTTTTTTCGAATACTCTATAATATATTTTTTTCTGCAAGTGTAAGTATTAATTGTTCATCTTTTTGTATGCAGATTATATTATTTGGGAGTTAACTCCCAACTTTGTCATGCTAGTAGGAACCAATTTTATGGAGTTAAGGCACACAAGGGTTGCATATAATTTTGAATTGAATTTAAGAAATGAATATTGAAATTGTGTTATATATTTTTTTTTCTGATTTGTATGAAGTCCGAGTTACCCTTTGTACTGGAAAATTGTATTCTTGGTATGCATTGTAAAGAATATTATTCTTATGTGTATGCAGTATTACAATAACAGGTAAAAATATATTTACAATAATTTTAAAATTTAAATTTATTTAAATCATAATCATCCTTGATGTTTTTACTAAGTGTCATAGTTAATAAAAATGATACTTTATTTTAGCGTCAAAGTATGATTCAACGACACTGCAAAAAAACATCATTATATGTATAGACTTTTTATGTCACGCTAGCGGATGACACTATCGATAAGCGACATTATATATATATATATATAATGATGTTTTTTAAGCATCTTTGATTATGATTTTTGTATTAGTGAACTTTGTTATGCCGCTTAATTTTATTGGTTAAATGATATATTAATAGCTTATTAACGAGAATATCTCGTCAATATAAACCCTAAAGTATATAGGTAATAAAAGTAATAAAAAATAATTTCATCTAGATATAAATATCAAACTTATATTGACTCAATTCATGAATCCCAAAGTATATAGATATTCGATAATGGTGCCAAAAAATAAGACCTTGATACATAATTCATGAATCCCATAGAGTTGTGTTATTCAACAATAACATAATTCATTTTTAGTATAATGAATATTCATATTTTGACACAATCATCGTTCTATGGATTTATTTATTTAATATTTGAAATTGTCATACATGAATTGGGTCACTAGTAATGAAAGACAATTGGACGTGAGACATTACATTCTCTACAATTTTAAGTCCACTAATTCATTTTGACCAAAAAACTCTTCCTTGTGTTTCAAGCAACACCCTTAACTACGCAATGTTGATTGTTATTTTATTATAAAGTTGTGTTTAACCAATAGTTGCAATAGAAAGTTAAATGTGTTTAACCAACACACTCAACTTCTGTTTAACCAATAGTTCTATTAAAAAGTTACATATAGAAACACAAAGCCGAGCATTGAAGGATTAAACAAGATTGATTGATATTTTATCATATTTTTGTTTGGGAACTTAGATGCTATCCTGCCACAGAGATATTAAAATCATGGTCCAACAATGCATATACAATACTTTAACCAAAGCAATATGACAATCTCTTAAAAAATTTGAATAATAAAGAAAAATTTTTTTAATTCCCTAATTTATATCCTATTTCTTAATTTTTTAATATAATAAAATATTTTTTATTTTGAGGATTAAGGAGCTATTAATTAATTTTTCATTGTGACGAATTAAAAAATGAAAATAAAAATTGTTGTATTCCAATTTCAACAACAAACCCTCTTGATGTGACAAGTCGATTCAAAAAATAAAATCAAAAAATTTAGCTGCACAAAATAATTCTTGTTAATCCTATAACGCAGCAAACAACGCTGAAAAGGAAGAAAGTGATGGCATCTTTCTCAGACCATTTTCTCACCACTTTCACTTCCATTCGCAAGCTCTTGGCTCTCCTAAGCGCATCAACTTCCTTCAACAAATCGAACTCCAATCCTTTCTTCTTTAGCTGATCAACGCACCTCTCAAGAATCTTTTCATCTTCTTTCTCCCTGCGCAATAGCTTATCGAGATGAGATTCGACATCTGTTTTGTATCGGACAGCCCAGATTAAACCCAGGGAGCACAGAAGAGAACAAAGAGAAGGAATCCATGATCTTTTGCAGAAGGAATTAGCGGTTTCTTGATCTTTGGCCGAGAGGTTGAAGAGGAGAAGAAGAGAAATGGAGTGGAATATAAAGAAGGTGATGTAGAGCTGCGTCATCTCTCTCCTAACCAGGTCGATTTGGCCTTCTTTGAGTACGATCCTGTTCATGATCAAATCTTGTTCTTTTAACCATTGCTTTAATAGAAGCTTGTGGGCTGGTGTTTCTGCGATTTGCTGCAACGGGTGCGGTGGCTTTGGCGCGGGCGCGGGCGCGGGCGCGGGCGCTGGCGCTGGCGCTGGCGCTGGCGCAGGCGCCGGCTCCTCCCCGCTCTGCTCCGCCATATATATGGTTTGAATTACTCAGAGAAGAGATGGTGGATGAAACAAGGAAATGCCGATAAACCAGCGGGATCAGAATCAGAGAGCGAATGGGAAAAGTTATGGTTGCTGTGTTTATCGATGGGTAACGGTCGGATTCAGGAATGTTTGAATATTGATTCTGAAATTACGGTCAAGTCCCAAGGAGAAACCGTGTTCCGCCCATTCTGTAGCTGGCTAAAAGTGATTGGACCAAACTCATTACATTATTTGATTTTCTAATAATATTTTCATGTGAAAGAAAATCTCAAATTAAAAATTAGATTCTTTTTTAAAAAATATATACATATCTAAATTAAACATGTATAAATAAAAATACTTTTAAATTAAACTTATATAAATTAAATTAAAATGCTCTTTAAATTAAACATTGCCTCTCTAGCACAATTAATTTAGAAAGATTATAAGATAAAGATAAATAATAAAAATAAGTATTTGAAAAAATTATTTTCTAGTATAATTTGGGAAAATTATATATAAAATAATTAAATTAATCTTGAATAAATTAAAATACTATGTTAATTTAAACAAAAGATATAATCCCAATATAAGTTTCATATTTAAATTAAACTTATATAAATTAAAATACCCTCTCAATTAAACTAAGGATA
This sequence comes from Sapria himalayana, assembly GCA_029783825.1. Taxonomy (NCBI): domain Eukaryota; kingdom Viridiplantae; phylum Streptophyta; class Magnoliopsida; order Malpighiales; family Rafflesiaceae; genus Sapria; species Sapria himalayana. Next base: position 1,011,265 of record JAREIK010000185.1, on the reverse strand, counting down.
TAGTTTTGGGCTGGCCTTCATAATTAAAGTAAATTTATATGAATTCAAATGATTTCTAAAATAAATAATATCTCCCAATTTAAGCATGTTTAATTTAGACAAATTCTATTATAATGATAAATAATGAAATAAGTATATAAAAAACCATTTTTTATCATAATTTGTAAAAATATTTATAATATAATTTATGTCTGAATTAAACTTGTGTAAATTAAAATACTTTCTAAATAAAATAAATGATATAATCCTAAGTTGAACTTCAAGCTTAAATTAAACTTGTATAAGTTAAAATGCTCTCTAAATTAGACATTGTCTCCTATAGCTTGTTTAATCAATATCTAAATTAAACTTGTATAAATTAAAATGCTTTCTAAATTAAACAATTATCTTATAGTTTAAACATGTTTAATTTAGACATGTTCTACTATAATGAGACTACTGAAAATAAGTATTTGAAAAAAAAATATTATCTAGAAGAATTTATGAAAATATTTATAATATAATTTTTATATAAATTTTATTCTTGATTAAATACAGATTTATTTATGTGTTTTGACAAAAAAAAAGTGAGTTAACTCATCTATAATTTTAATCAATATAGTGTAATATAGCTAGTAACACTTAAATATTGATCAATTTATATTTGATGATCAGATTATGTATAATTTAAGTTTTGATGAAGAACAATAAGACTATAAACTTTATTAAATATCATTAAATATATATAATTGAATATAAATGACCATCAATGAATATGATCAAGTATCGCCAAATATATCTTATCTCTCTCATGGACTTGTATTTGAATCCTAAATTCAATGTCACTCAAACTTACACAGAGGCTAGACAATGGGAAAATTTTTTTCTTTCCATAAGAATAGTTAAGAAATATGCAAGTTGGCTCAGATATTTGTGATTTTTTATACACACACACACACACACACACACACACACACACACACACACACAATCATTAAGTTATGTTAAATTTCATAAAATTGAGGTCATATGAGATTGTACCAAGTTCATAATAACTTTTGTTTTAGCATAAGATTTAAAAAGATATTAATATTTTGACAGTATTAATCTCAAAAATTAGAGAGATTGCATATAATGAGTCTCGAATCATAGACATATCATCATTGGACAAAGGTAACTTATTAGGTCACTAAGTCATGACCTCCAATGAATGTATGAAATACAAAAATTTATTAGGTAATTAGTCATCATATTACTATTTTATGTTCAAACATATTAAATTTCTTATCTATAGTGTAATTTCGAGAAGTTACGATGGGATCACATCTCATCATTTATGTTGATGAAAATATATAATTAGAGGTAATTAAATATTATCAAATATAATTAAATATAATTGACAAAAAAAAATTACATTTTATCAGAATTATATCAAATTTCATTAAAATAATATCAAGTTTGTATAATCAAATATAATATAATTAATGTTTTCAAAAATCAATAAACAACAAAGAAACTACTTTTGGCCATTGAATTATATTGAATCTTATTTGATATTAACAAATATGCATAATCAAATATCATTTGCTATAATAGAATCCTTATGAACAATGTGAAGGTTTGATCATAATTCAATTCTGTTGAATTATATTAAAATATCTTTTGAAATACATAATCAAGGAGTATCAAATATACTAAGACATCATTAAATAATGATAAAGTTACATCTGATTATTAAATTTCATCTAATTTCGTATAAATAGTTTCCAATAATATTTAATATTTCCAAATATAATAGAATATGAATAAATATCAAATAAGTTAGTTATCATAATTAAATTATACCAAATTTGCTAAAATCTCATCGAATATTAGTGAAAATAAATAATCAAATTTTATTATATATCATAAATATTATTCAGTATCACACTGATAGTCCATCTTATTATTAAATTACTTCAAGTTTTTTTTTTAAATGTTATCAAATATTATAAAAAAATGCATAATTGATCATCAAATTTTGATTTAAATATAGCAAGATCTTACCAAGTAATGATAAAGCTACATTGTATTGTTGAATTAAGTTAACGATAAACAATTGAACATCATTGATAATATTGAATATAATTAAATATTACTAAAACAATTGACATGATTTATCTTCAAATTGTGTCACATTAATTGAAATGACATTAAAAAATTATAATGAAATATCAATGAGATCTTTAAATATATTGAAATATAATTTCATTTTATTAATTGTTAATGATTAACGTTGAAACTACATCTCATCATTTAATTATATTAAATTTTAGCAAAATATCATTGAATATGCATAATTTCATATAATTGAAAATTATTAAATATATAATATCAAAGCATTTCTAAATTTAGGAAAATCTCATTTAAATGCATAATTGAATTCTAATCACATAATATATAATACTATATTTTCAAATATTACTGAATATTTTTGAATATTAATTGAATATTAATAAAAAATAGTATTACAATATTAATACTACATGTCATCTTATTACATAGATTAATATATATCATTAATTAATAAAAAAATAATTAAAGAGAATTGAAATATTATTAAAAAAATAAATGAAAATCATATGTTCAAAGCATAATGAAATATTGTCAATAAGTCATCACATTTAATCCACCATCAAAATAATTAAAATTTTGGTACTTGCAATTATCATCACTAGAAGAAACTATTATTGTTGTTTGGACACCATGTTGGTGAGATTGTGTTTGATTGACTTCTCACACATTCTCATTAACACATAATTAGTTTTTTTTTTCTTTTGTTATCCTCTCTCCCCTCCCTCCCTCCCAAACCAACTCATAATATCCCTCAATCCATATTTGAGCCTCATGGCCCCATAGTCAGAGAGGTAAGGTCCACTTTCCAACAACATGGAAGATCTAACTGACATACATCATGAGGATCAAACTCGTGACCCATGCATAAGAGCATTCATCCTTTTTTTTTTCAGCCAGACTATCATGTTGGTATTTAAACAACTAGTTATCTTACAAGTATTATTATTTCTCAACCATCTCTAGTGTTCATTTCTAGTTTAGTTTTCATATTATTTGTTTAGTTGAAGTGCTTGAGATTAAAATAATGTACATGTAATTTTCAACTTTTTTTTTTCATTTAATGAATTTTATTATTATTATTATTATTATTATTATTATTATTATTATTATTATTATTATTATTATTATTATTATTATTATTATTATACCATTGTGTGATATAACCACTAACAATGAATTAGAAACCAACCAAGATTGTGTTGATGATTTGAATTTAGTCTACAAATAATTGAAGGGATACTTGAGACTTGAGAAAGGGAAAGTTGTTAGAGAAAAGAGATCTTAATAAAGGCTAGTGGGTGCATTTGTAATCTTTTCTAGAATTTATATCCCAAGAGACCATATAATAATAGATAGGGAAAGTATTAATGGTCTAGGTTATGCATTCTACTTGCATGTCATCACTAAATTTATTTTATAAGATATTCAATATCAATCATTCTTTTTTGTGACATGATTTTGCCTTACTACTTTGTAATTTCTAATTTTTTTAAAAAATAAACAAAACTAGATATAATAATAAGTGTTATCAATAGAATAACAAAGTCTCAAAATTCATCACGTGTATTGATTTTATTAGCTCATCAAATATTTATATGGATCATATGAAATAGGTTCTTACTAACATTTGTTTGATGTCTTAGGTAATTAAGATATTCTGATATGCTCTTCAAACTGACATACATTATAATCTATGATAATCAAATATTTAGTGGTATCCTAAAAATAAAGCTAAAAAAAGGAAAATTCATCTCCCTTAGTCTAGAGCAGCAACTTGGGTGACACTGTTGAACTAGAATCAATCAAACAAGACAATCCAACATTATAGGGGCAAACATGATCCATCTTGGGATATGGGCAAACATGATCCTGAGTTGAAATGGGTCAAGTATGTGTTGCAACATGGATGTAGTTCACGGTAGCACTCACTAAAATATTATGCATGCTTGCCCATCATAGTTCAACTAGGTCATTTTGGCTTGTAGGTGGGGTTGATGGTCTAGTAGTCTAGCTTTGCAATATGATGGTCTAGATTGTCACTAATAACTAAGTCCCTAGTAAGATCTTCCTTGTATTTAGTCACTCATGTAAGAAAATATCAAAGGAAAAAAGATAATATCACAATGATACTTTTGAAAAATATCAAGTACTAGATTGTCATTAATTCTGTAAGAATACTTACAGAATACACAAAAAAAAGGCTCCTAAATTAATGTCACCACCACCAAATATTTTAAAAACTTCAGCATTGGCTATGTTGAGACTATAGTTATTGGATTGGATCAATAGTAAACATAATGAATGATTGCCTGTGAAATTAGCATTGACACCTAATTAATGACCTAGATACTTTAGTAAACTTAGTTATGACATACAATAGTTTATTCTCATAGAATACAATAGTAAAAAACATTCTAATAATTTTTAGGTCTCCGAAATACTATGACATCCTTTAGTTATGACATACAATGTGTTGCATTGTGAGTATGGTGCTCATGAATTCAAAAGCATGAACAAATTTATATGCCACTTCATTATACATATCTAATAAAATTTGGTTCTCAATTAATATAAACATTTAAAAGAATATTCTTATAAGGGTTTCACATTTAGTGTGAGAGTTACATTATCACTATGGAAAATGTTGACAAGTAATCCATATGATATGTGTGAGTGTGGAGTGACTAACAAGGTAGTTACAACCCTTTGAGTTGCTTTTCATAGTATGGTTCCTACTGGTGAGATTTAATGGAGGTATATGTTAATTGTGTGAGTATGGATTTTACAAAGATAAAAGTGCAAACAATTATAACTCATATTAGTTATTGGTCTTTATGACACTGAGGCCAGAGAATAAAGATGTGCATATGAAGCATCCATCAAGGGTATTTGATAAGTTGCCTAAAAAATATGGATTTGTGAATGAACCTCATGCAAAGATGATTTATTTTCTTGGGGGTAAAAATTATTGAGTGGATACTTATGAAAAGATCATCACTAGGATAGGCTCAATAGTGATAACTATAGTAACTTTATTACTCTGTATAATTTAACAATTAGCTAATATCTCAAAACTTATTAAATGAGGGTATGCTGCAAACTAAGATCTACAAGTACATAATTTGTATAAGGTGTATGATGGAATTTCATCTAGATATCAATCCTAGATAAATTATATTAGCACTTCAGCTATTCAACAAGAGGCAACCCATTTTTAATATAATAGATATTCAAATTATTAAACAATCCTAGGTATAGGATCTATTTACCTAATTTATGTGATGTTGCTAATTTCTTTAATGTATATTATGTTGTACACATAATGAAAGTTGGGGTGTTATGTAAATGATCTCCTGCCCAATCAACATAAAGGTGGTTATCACCATTGATATATTCTTAATGGTGGTCTCCTAATTGTTATCCCATGGTATGTCATCATAAAGATAAAACTTCATTTCTATATGACTATCATTCACAATCTCATACATTTTAGGTAATTTTATCAGTTTCATTTGATGATTACTTCATATATACATTTGTATTCATTGAAATCCATTATCTTAAAGACCAATGATTAACATAATTTATAAGTATTTGTATTTTTGACTTTGTAAATATCATATCCGCACAATTAACATATGTCTCCTTTAAGTTTCACCAATGAGAACCATATGAGTAAATGAAACTCATAAAAGCTATGACCACCTTGTGAGTCACCACACACTAGTGCATATCTCAAAAAATTACCTATTACTATCCTACTTAGTAGTGATGTGACTCTCACACTAAAGGTAAATTACTTGGAAAAATATTTTATATAATATCTATCCTAATCGAGAACTAGTCCCTCTAAGACATGTGTAATGGATTGACATATAAAAGCATTCATACTTTTAATACATAAGTATCATACTCATAACTATTAAAATACTCAAACTTTGGGGTTTGATATTTAATTCATCTCATGTATCATAATTAGAATAAATGTCACTACCTTCATATTGTATGGATGAGTGAGTCTCATGGTTAATCTTTTATCATCTACCATGACAATATTGCACAAATTCACCATTAGACAAAATCTTAATTTAAGTTCTATTTAATCACCTTCCTTCAATATTTATAATATAAAATATAATCAAACTAATATTGTATCAATTATCCAAACTAATTACATCACATAATCCAAAAAACCAAAACCTTAAACCACACTAATTTAATACAAATGTTCATATATATCTTTAAAGGAGAGGGGTTTGAGAGTAGTGATCCAAACTCTAGGGATTGACATTGTTAATGCATCTTTTGCTTGCTTTTGCAACACACAAGGAGGGCACAATTCTTCCACATGATTTTATAGTTCCCATTGATTTTGCTTATTTCATGAGAGCGAAGAAGAAAAAGTAAGAGATATTTCAAAAATTTTCTAACTTGAACTTTTATCCTGGGTTGTTATACTTTATGTAGGAAGTCATGACTTTTTAATAAAAATCATGAATTTGGAATTCATATCTTTAGCTTGAAAACAAAATTATAGAAAATGACTACAACTATATTTGACATCTTGATCTTGTTGTAACACAAAGTTATGACACTGGCAATGACTTGGGCTTAATCTCTTTAAAAGTTAAAGTCACTATTGTGACTTTCATACTCTGCCTAATTTAATCTATTAGACAATATCTCAAAAGCTTGTTAACATGATTATCAAATCAATTGAGATCAACAAGTATATGGGTCACACAAGTAATATAATAGATGTAAGTGTAGATATCGATCCTATAGAAATTATTGGCAATTAGACTATCCAATGAAAGATAACCCATTTTAGTAGAATTAATACTCAAATTATTAAATAATCTTAGGTGTAGGGTCTAATTAAATAATTTATGTGATGATATTAATTTATTCAATATATATTATACTAGACATAGAATGAAATTAGTGTATTATGCTAATGCCTCATTGTCCTATTAGCATACAATGTAGTTATTACCATTAAACCCTTCTCATTGATGATCTTCTTAAAGCTATCCCCTCATAGTTATTCTCTTAGTACATCATCACTGAAACAAAACTTTATCCCCACATGAGGGTCATTCGTAATCACATATCTTTTAGGCAACTTTATCAATTATCCTTTATAGTTTTTCATATACACTCTTATACACTAGCCTCCATTTTCTTAAACACCAATGATTAGCATATTTTGTAAGTATTTGTCTTTTCATCTTCGTAAGTTTTATAGTCACATAATTAACATTTATCTCTTTCAAGTTTCACTGATAGAAACCACGAGTAAAATAAACTCACAAGGGTTGTCAATGTCGTATGAGTCACTGTATAATCACATATGTCCCGAGGATTGCCTATCATCATCACTATCCTCGGTGATGATGTGACTCACATACTAAAGGTTAACCACTTGAAAGATCACCCTTTATAATGTTTACCCAATTGAGAACTAGTCCCTCTAAGATATGTATAATAGATTAATATATAAAAATATTCATACTTTTATCTTCATAAGCACAATACTCACAATGAGTAATATACACATGATTTAAAATTTTATGTATAGGTTCATCTCATGCATCTCAATTGGAAAGGTTGTAACTATCTTTTTATCATATGCATGAGTGAGTCGCATGACATAAATATTTCTATCCACAATGATAATCTTACACAAACCCACTTTTTGTTAAAATTCTAATATGAGTTATATTTAATCATCATCCATCAATATCCATAAACATAAAATATAATCAAAATAATATTGAACCAATCATCCAAATTATTGCATCAAAACATCCAAATAACAAATACCCCATACCATATAAATTTAATATAAATTCTCGAATTAATCCCTAGAAGAGGAGGGTTTGAGAGCCATGCCCCCAAAATTTAGGGATTTATATTAGTCACGTGTTCCTTTCTTTTTTATGAAAACCCTATGGAGTGTGAAATTCACCCCTATAATTTATAGTTTCCATGGCTTTTACTTATTATGAGGGGGAAACAAAAGAATTTAAAAAAACCTAAAAATTATCGTTCTTTCCTTTTAATACTTGGGAAGCATTTCATCACTCTAAGTAAGAAGGATGACTTTCTAATGAAAGTCACAACTTTTGACTTTATATTTTTACCTTTAGGTCTCAACTCTATAAAATGACTATGACTCTATTTAATATCTTGATCTTTTTCAAACACAAGGTCATGACATTGGAAAAGGCTATGACATGGGTCCAATCTCACTATATCACGAAGTTGGAGCAATGTTATATGATGATTTCATGTCTTTATCATTTATAGTCCATAAATATCCATGACACTGTGAAGTAGTCATGGGGTGGTGATAACTTTTAATATTGTTATATAGTCATGACACTGTGTGGACGTCATAATATTAGTCATTCATCCTTGTTAATTAGTATATGGTCATAGCATTGGAAAATGACCATGGTGCTTCCACTTAACTTGCACGTACAAGTTATGCTTATGTCTTTCTTTGAGGACAATAGTCATAGCCTTGGAAATGATTATACTTGACTAATGTTTTCTGTAATACTAGTACCCAAAATTTGTGGCTTTGAATATTTGTCGTGGCTTTGGCCTAACTATTTGTGACTTTTTAGTTTTTTGTAGCTCAAAAGAAATAGTTTTATGAAAAAGTCATTGCTCTAATTTGAGACTACCAATTTATATAAAGATAAAATCAAGACACTATGAAATTAGTTATGACCTTAAGTACTAGTGGGATACTTGGTTATTTTGATGGATAATTAATATTGGACCCATTAAATTTTTATGTTCTAAGTATGAATCATACTTCATGATAATATCATAGTCATTGAGAATGTATTAAATAATGGAAAGATTATACTAACAAGAGGATAGGGTCATGACATACATGATTTTGCCAATGACCATTTAGATATAGTTTTTTTTTTCTTTTTTCTTAAGAAAATATATTCTATTAATAACAAAAAAAAAGTTATAGAAGGTTAAGTTGACCATCTGGGTCAACCCACAGAATCCTATGTACCTTGTGGTTTTATGCATTTTAATATACATAAATCCAAAAAAATAAAGTAAAGATCTAAACAATACTAATACATGAAAAATCACAAAATAATAAAATATTACATTTTCTTAATATTCTACATTGCCCTTATAACTTGGTAGAAAGATACCATATTTGTCTTTGATACTTGAGCAATATACTCCAATCTATATCCTCTTCTCTTTTTTAATATACTTGTATCTATATAGCACAAATACAACATATTAAAAAGGAATAGAAATATACAAAGATCTAACCTCTATTTTCCAATATTATCATTTTGCTTTGGTTCTAAGTACTAGCATAATATTTTATATCATCGAATCTATTCGAAAAATGATTTTTTCTATCAAGAAAACATTTGCCCTAAACCAAATGTCATAACTCTCACATTATGAGTATAAAAATATATTTTTTAATCCACTATTCTTCTATGGGGATTTTCATGTTCGTGGGTTTATCCAGTTGTAGTGCTTTTTATATATTATAAACTTTGATTATAATATTGGAGTAATATTCCTTCCAGACTTGTAAGGATTTCTCATAGTACAGCATCAAATGAATACTAGTTTCTTCATTTGGGTAATTAATATATTTTGATAATATGTTGAATCCTTTTGTTATAAATATTTCTTCTATTAGAATAAAGTTATTCAACATTCTCCATCCATCCAAAGAATGAATTTTTTTGTGGAATATGTTTGTCATATTTCTGAAATCTTATTTGGGATCCTATCTTTAATTCAAAACTCCTTCCATGCCAACTTAAATGTTAATGATCATTTGTTAGGTAGCCATATTGGATTATCCATGTGAGCCCTCACTATTTTGCTAATATGGTCTACTAGGTTCGGAGGTGCTGTCTTATTAAGTTTATCTATATCCCAATCATCTCCTCTAAAAAATTTTTAATGAGGGCTTCCAAGGCCATGTCAATATAGGAGAACTGATTTTATCTAGTCGTAGCTACTTATCATGCCAAAAAGGAAATATCACCATTCCCCAATCTCTAGGTAATTAGTCCTTCCATTCTAGCACTTTCTTTTTTAATTCTTCTCCAATTAGGAGTGTCAGAATATCTTTCTTTAATTTTCTGAATGGAACTACTTTGTCCATTCATGAAAATTATCATATCATCCACATAGACCAAATGACTAACTGTCACTTGGCTACCTGATAGATATATTATGATAGGTTTCTCCAAAAATAGTTTATTGAAAGATATAGATAAGAATTCGGCCATAAGGATGAATAATTCCAAGGGGATCCCTGACACATGGATCCCCTTGTCTTAGTCCTCGAGTTGATTAGAATAAACCAAAGATTTTCCATTTATCATCATGGAGAACTAATTGTGATAAACACATCATCATATCATGTTATTCCATGTGTTAGGGAAGCCCAGCTTGGTTAACATCTTTACTAAGAAAAACCAATCTACTCTATCATAGGTCTTCTCCATATCGAGTTTAATAATCACATATACACCTCTAATGTCTTTAGAAATGAGATATGTTAATTCTTGAACCAAAAAATATTATTGTAAATATTTTATTCGGTACAAAATTCAATTAGTTATCAGAAATACACATATGGAGGCCAAACTACAAAGGACTTATAGACTTATCTCATATGAGAAACACCTCTAAAGGCTCATTGATTTCATTACTATTCAAAGTTCACTAAAACACCAAAAATTATGAAATCAACGCAAATCCACTCCATTTCAACACATAAACACTATTCTAAACCACTAAAATATATTAGAATATTTAGTAAATTAAAAACAAAATAGTTATAGCGCTAGGAAATTGCTATGGCTTCGTACCTTCTTTAATTTTAGTCTATAGATATCCACGGTGCTATGATGTGGCCATAGGTAGTGATAGCATACAACATTATTATATAGTCACAACATTGTATGGTAAACTAAGGCATTGGCCATTAATTTTTATTGATATGTCTATAACTATTGATAATATTATAGCTATTGAAAATGTGTCGCATAGTTGAGTGATTATGCTAACAAGATGGTAAGGTCATGACATACAATATTTTTCCAATTATCATTTAGATAGAATTTTGGTCAAGAATAAATATTAAAAATTATAAAGGACTTATAAACTAATTTTCACTGCTAAACACCTCCAAAAACTCATTGACTTTATAACTATTCATCAAATTCTCTAAAACATAAAAAAATTATGAAATCATTACATATCTACCCTATTTTCATACATATACACCATTCTCAAGCATCAAAATACACTAGAATGTTTGATAAATTGAACAATAAACAAACTCACATACTAAAATAGTTTCTCATCCCAAAAAAACAACTTTCTCAACCAAAAAAATAAATGTGCATGATTACCACAAATTCCTACGACTAGGTTTGAATGTCATAGGGTCTAATATTAGTAGAGCAAATTCAAGCAGACATACTTATAGTCATTGTGGATTTTGAGTTCTACGACTATATTTGTGGGTTATTGGGTATGTACATTTGTTTATGTGGTGGATATGATTTTTTATTACATAACACAAGCATTAAAAAAATAGGTTCTTTGGTTACCTTCCAAGCAATGCTATATTTAACATCTGTAATTATACCATTAAAACCTTTTTAGCATCATCAAAGATTTTTGATGCACAAAGTGATTTTTTTAGTATATTTCTTCACTTCCTCTTTGTTGGTCTCTTCAATCGGCCTTTCTTCACCATCATGCATCTCCAAGGCTATCTTTTCAGTTGATGCTGCAACTTTAGTGGGTTTTGTGGCTCCTTCTTCTCAACTCTATTATCCCTTTTCTTCTTAGATCCAGAATGTCATGATGTTGATTACTACCATAGATTTGCTTTTGAGTTTATCTTTTTCTTTTTATTTTTGTAGTTCTAAAGTCTTGGTGCTATACATAGTCACGACTTTGTCTTGCACCTTTTTCTTGCCCTTATCTCTATGTTACTCCAAAGTAGTGGCATAATGAATAACCACATCTTTGTATTTTAAGCTTCTGATAGAATAATTCATTATATAACTTCAAAGTCATAGCCTAGGCATAGTCATGAATTTGACTTTAAGCTTTTCTTGGCTATTTTTATTCTGTATCATTAAAGTCATGATGTTGATCACTGCCATGACTTTGTCTTTGATTCTTCCATTAAGTCTATATCAGCTATGTCTTTTTCTTTAAATGTCTCCTCTTCCTTAGAGTTGTCATTGTAAAACTCATTAGAGTTGTCATCATAAAACTCCTTCGAGGTCATGACATTGAAGAATATCATGATCTCATAGTAGTCATCTTCCTCTATTTCTTTGTTTCTACCACTCCAATATACTTTTTCATCTTCTTCATTTTCATCATTATCATGGATCCAAATTTGTTCCTTTGTCTCATCCACTACATTACACTCAAAATTCCAAAATTCTTTTTCTATAACATAAGCTTTGTTACTTTCATAACTCCAAAGTTAATATTTTAGCCTATATATTTTATTTTCATTCGACCAACAGTCTTCTACAAAGTCTTTGTACAAGAAATAAACTTTTTGTTGCATCATAGTACAAAGCAAATTGTCAATCCTACGACAAACTATTTCATAGTCATCTAAATCTCATAAGTCATTGTAAAGATTAAAATTTTTTTATTCCTCGCCGACATCGATGAGGGCTTGCCCCATGTGAAAAAATGGACATCAATTATTGGTGCATATTAATCTTTCTTCATATCGAAAACTAAAAGATCAATTGAAAAAATAAAAATACCAACATTGACGAATACATCTTTAATTATGACAACTAGTTAATATTTGATTGTTTGATCTACCATTTAGAGAGAGAGGTCTGAGTAATCTTACCAAGATTTAATCTTAGTGTAATGGAAAGGAGCATCAAGTTGATATTTTCTCCTAGATTATGCATCTTCTAAAATGTGTGCTCTCAATAGTGTATGATAAAGTAAAATTTTTGGGATCTTTCAATTTTCTTGGTAGTTTCTTTTGAATAATGACACTATACTTCTCAATCATATTTATCATTCTGTATGTCTACAATATTATCTTACTAATTATATCTTTCATAAATTTGATATAATTTAGTATTTGGGCTAGAGATTCAGTAAATGATTTATTCACTTTTAATTTTCAAAATATATTCAAAAAATTTCCGAAGTAATCATCTAATTTTTTTTCTAAATTATTGTGAAAATGGATGATTCATCTAAAATTTATCTTCGGCTTCATTCTAATTCATTTCTCTATCTTCATCGATCTGGGTAAGCTTCATATGCTTGTTTGATTCTTCATTTTTCTTTTTCTCCTCTTCAAGTGAAACTTGGTTTTGGCTATCTTTTGGAGTCATGGCATTGGTACATGTTATAGCTTCTTTGTTAACTTGTCTTCTATCTTCATCAGATGGGATCACAACTTCTAAGAGAATTTTTGGATGAGTCATAACTTTTGAAAAAAGTCAAGCTTTTTTACCCCTTAAAACTATAAAATCCTCTTGTTCAAATTCAACTTGTATCTCTAAAGATGCGGCTCTTGAAATAATAATAATATTTTCACCCCCAAATTGTCTAGAATATTTTTTTCTTGACTTCCTTTGTAGCTCCTTGCTACTTCTAAATATATTGAGGAAGAATTGCTTGAATTATTTCTATATCAGTTGGTAATTCATTTGCACCTTTTTTTTCTTCATTGATAATGATACTCAATGTTCCTCATTATAAAATATATTTTATTCATATTAGCTTCAAGTGCCCAATTTTCTTATATTTGTTCTTCTTTTGAAATTTTGTTATGATAGTTTGCACACCATCATTCACAATTAGCTTTTCTTCCCTTCGTGATGGTTGGAAATTAAAAGAGGAGCTCCCTTGATTCATGTAGATCACTATATTATATCACATATTTTTTGAGGAGTACCCAATATGATGCAGATCACTCTCAAAATTTACATATGAAAGATTTTCATAATTTCTCATATTTAGATAATAATATATTGGGACATTGTATTGAATTGAAATACATATTCTTTGCTCTGTAATTGATTTTACTCTTCTATTTGATAAATGAGATCTGAATTCAGCAATTTATATGGATGTAGATTGGTGGTCTCCACCAATATTCTTCTCTTTTCTTTTTGGGCATCCAACTTCCTCAATAGAGTTTCCATCTTTCCTTCAATGCCACTGAATCTATCCAAGTCCAACACTATAGCTTATCTTCTCCCAAATGAGCAATCTATTGGAGTTTGGTAATTATTTTTAGCAAGTTTCTCAAATAAGGAATACACATCCTCAGACAATTTTTTAATAGGAGATCCTCTAGCAGCCACATCAACCATATACCTCATCATTATACTTTAGCCCATTGTAAAAGGTTTGGGCTTAGAATCAAAACTCAAAATTATATTGACATCTCATAACTCCTTGAAATGTTCTAGGGTATCATATATTTTATCATCCTCTTCTTGCTAGAATTGATTTATCTTGCTCTGAAGATGAGTGATAATTTTCAATGGAAAGAATTTGGTGAAAAAAACCCTCACTAATTCATCCCCAACTCTCAATAGAGTTCTAGAGTAGATATTGGAACCAACTTTATATTTTACCACTTAAATAAAAAGAAAATAATCTTAATCATATTACATTTGGACAACTTTATTCATCTTTGCAGTCTTGCATAGTTCAAAAAATAGTGCAACATGTCCATGAAGATCTTTAGACGCCCTTCCACTATATTTATACTATTAAACCATAATAATTAGGCTTGTCTTCAACTCAAACTAATTAGCTTTGATTGATTACAAGTGAATCCCAAAATAATTGTCTATCAATATGAGCAAACAATTACCCCCCATAGGATAGTAATGGATGGGTTGTCGAATAACTTGCCCATCATTTTCTACTCCTTTGGGTTTTCTATGATTTATGGTTCTCTCTATAATATCCATGTTAGCTTTTTTTTTTGAAAATAATTCTTTTAGTTCTTTTACTTTATAGGTCCAGAAGGTTTAGCTCAGTAATAAGACTTTGGCTCATTAGTAGTAGCAAAAAAAATAAAAAAGAAAAAGAAAAGAGAATGCATAAATACAAACAAATCCAAGTATTATAATCAACATTCAAACAAGTTAATATGACTTAGTCATTAAATATGAGAATATTTTTCTAATATAACAATATCAAATTTACTAAAAAGATATTATTCATTTATAAGAATACTTACAACAACTCACATTGAGTAACTAAACTAAATAATCACTAGAAATATTATCAAAATTTTATTGTGACTTTGTTACACTTTCTAATCTAATCAATTAGACCATATCCTAAAAGCTCATTAATAATGATATCCCATCAACTGAGATCCATAAATGTATAATTTATACAAGTAGTATAATGGATTTTCATCCAAATATCAATCTTCGGTCTAAGGTCTATTTTAGTATTATGGATACATAGATTGTTAAACAATCTTTGGTCCAAGGTCCATTTACCTAATTTATGTGATGCCATTAATTTGTATAAAGGATAGTTGAGGTATTGTGTTAATGACTCCTTACCCTATCAATATATAAAGGTGATAATCACCATTAAGCACTTTTCAATGGTAATGCCCTCATTGCTATCTCCTCAATACATCACCACCGAGATAATACTTCATCCCTACATGAGGGTCATTCACAATCCTACACCTTTAAGCAACTTCTTCAATAGCCCTTATAGTTTTTTCATATCCACACTTTTATTCACTGATCTCCATTGTATTAAAAGCCAATGATTGACATGGTTTGTAATCATTTGCACTTTTAGATTTGTAAGTTATACTCATCCAATTAACATGTCTCCTTCAAGTTTCACCAATGATAACCATATGAGTAAAAGAAACTCGCAAAGGTTGTTACTACCTTGTGAGTCATCACAGACTCATGCATATGTTAAAGATTATATGTAATTAGCATACTTAGTAACAATGTAACTCTCATAATAAATAGGAAGCCCTTGAAAGAATATTTTGTATAACATTCATCATAATCAAGAACCACTTTCTCAAAGACATGTATAATGAAATAATATGTAAATGTTATACTCTATTGGCTTCATAAGTATTATTCTCACAATGATTAATATACCCAAACTTTGGAGTTCAATATGTAGGTTAATCTCATGCATTGCGATTGGAAGGGTTTTACCACCTTCCAATCATATAAATGAGTGTGTCTAGTGGTTGACATATTACCATCTATCATGATAACTTCATACAAACTCATCATTAGTCAAAACTCTAATTCGAGTTATATTTAGTCACCATCCATTAACTTCTATAACATAAAATATAATCAAACCAATATTACATCAATCATCCAAATAAATTATATCATATAATACTAATATATAAACACTAAACCATGCTAATTTAATATAAATTCCCAGAAATATTTCGAGATGAGAGGAGTTTAAGAGCCATGCCCCCCAACTATAGTGATTGGCATTGGTTATGACTCTTTAACTTTTTATATCACAAAATTCATATCTTTATGAAAGAGCTACAACTCAAACTTGAGACCTAACTTTCTAAGTCACTACTCTATAATATTAGTCATGACCTTTAGCATCAGTGAGGTATTTGATTGATGTGATGGAGAATTAATGTCTCCCCCATTATAATTTTATGAGCTTGGTATGCCTGTGACTCCATGATAATATCACAACCATTAAGAATATATCTCACGTTGAAAAAATTGTTCTAATGAAAGAGTATGGCCGTGACATACAAGATTTTTCCAACGACCATTTAGATAGATTTTTGAGTCTTGTTCATGTATTAGTCATTACTTATATAAGGAGTGTGAAATTAAAAAAGCAATGACATTGTTCATGCATCCCCTGCTTGCTTATGGAACTTCTAGGGAGTGTGAAATTTGCCTTTATGGTTTGTAGGTACCATGTCCTTTACTTATTTTATGAGGGAGAAGAAAAAGAATTGAAAGATATTTTAAATATTCTCTAACTTATACTCTTATAATCGAGCCACATTACATTTCTCAAAGTAGAAAGTCATGACTTTTCAATAAAAGTCATTACTTTAATCTTCATCTATTCAACTTGAAGTCATGATTCTAGAAAATGATCATGACTTTATTTGACATCTTGATCTTTTTATAACACAAGGTCATGACACTAGCAATGACCATTACATAAGCCTAATCTTTCTATAACAAAAATTTATGGTACTAGGAAATGGTCATAGCTTTTTGACTTCATCATTTGTAGTACATAGATGGCCATGATACTATAAAATAGCCATGAGGTGGTGATGACTTTCAGCATTGTTATATAACCATGGTGCTATGTAGAGGCTATGGTATTGGTTATTCATCTTTCTTGATATATATGTGGTCATGGAAAAGGAAATTGGTCATGACACTTGGACTTAGCTTATAGATACAAGACGTGATTATGTCTTCCTTTGAGGATAAAAGTCATGGCCTTGAAAATGACTATATTACAAAAATATCCTTTATAATATTTAGTAACTCAAAAGTCATGTGTATGAATAATTATCATGGCTTTGGCCTAAGTAATAATAACTATTCAAAATTTTATAGCTTAAAATTATTGGCTTTACAAAAGAGAAATCATTTGAACTTGAGACTACCAAGCCATACAAAGATAAAGTTATGACTTTATGAAATTAATTGTGATATTAAATACATGTGAGATACTTTGTTGCTATGATAGAAATTCAATATCACAACCATTATAATTATATGAGCTCGACATGATTATAACTAAATGATAATATCATAGTCAATATAAATATGTCACATTGTAGAAAGTTTATATTAATGAGAGGATAGGGTCGTGGCATACAATATTTTTTAAATTAATATTTAGAAATAGTTTTGGCAAATAATGGATACCAAAACTACCAATGACTTATAAACTTATCTCCAATAATAAATACTTCAAAAAACTAATTGATTTCACAACTATTCATCAAAGTTCTTTAAAACACTAAAAATTATGAAATCAATGCATATCCACCATATTTCCATACATACATATTATCATTCTCAATCATAAAAATATACTAAAATTTTTGTTAAATTAAATACTAAACAATAATCACCTTGTATGTCATTAGAAAAAAAGGTTATTCTACAACAATCCAACATTGATTTTATATTCTCTCTCAATATAAATTGAACCATTTGAATATATATCATATAAATCAAGTGAACAATCCCAAGGATCTAAGTGTTAAACCTACATTCCTAAATATCTCTCTTACTAAAATTGTATTGCCTCATTATTACTTGATTGAACTGATGATACAATCACTATGTGATTGATATATTAACAAAAGTCATTTTTACTACTTATATGACTCACATATTTCTAGATCTTTCTTGATAAGATACTTTCGCCAATAAACTTTTAAGACACTAACTAACCAAAAAAATTAGATAGAATAACAAATTGTAATAATTTTGGTACTATTGCTAGATATTATTTTAGTTTGATTAGTTGACATGAGTTGATATAATTATCCAATAGAGAAAATATTTTTTTAGTAGTTAAGATAGAGTTATTTTGATAGTTTTTCCCAGATGTAATAGTTTTTATTGTTATCTTATTTGGAATGTAAGTTATTTTGTTTTGAATATTGCTTATCTCTTTTCATTTTTAACCACACTTTATGTGTAAAATCTCAAGGACAAAGTTAATACCCTAGATCTAGAAATTAAAAGAACTATAAGAGCTATTTCACAAAATAGCTAGCAAAGAGCTGATGGAAGGAAGTAGTAGTAATATAGAGCTATAAGGTAATGATAGGCAAGTTGTCCAATAGCCCATCCACCATCACACATTGAGAGATTATTAGTGGCCAATAATGAACAATAGTTATTCGGGTATTTAGATATAAGTAGCTAAAGTAAATTATTTTGAGTTGAAGTTAAGTCTGATAGTAATGATTCAATAGAACTAGCACAGTGGAAGGATATCAAAGGATTCTAATGGATATATCATTATATTTTTGGAACTAAACAATATGATAAAGATAATTGAAGTGAGCACGTCATAGTAAAGTTATGTTTATTTCTTTTCTTATTAAAGGATAAGATATGGACCAAGTTCTAGTGATTATGTCATGATTCCATTGAGAGTTATGATGAACTTGTGAGAGCCTTTCTCACTTATGGAGAAAAGCTAGTTTTTTATCCCAAATTACTTCTCAATTATAAAGAAAGATATACTAGTTTCGAAAAGATGAGCAGGAGACTTTATATGATACTTGAGACTATTTTAAAGAGTTCTGAAGAGATGCTCTCAACATGGTTTCAAGTAATGATTCTAAGGCCAAACATTCTATAATAGATTGAATTATATGATTAGGAGTATAGTTGATGCAGCTGCATGTGGTTCAATTATCAATAAATTGTAGCAAGAGATATACTACTTATTTGAGGAGCTAACAAAGACCAATTATCAAACTCCAACCAATTGTTCATTTGGAAGAAAATAAACTAGAGTATTGGAGTTAGGTTGGTTTACCATAATCGAAGCAAAAATATAGGCTTTTCTAAGGAAGCTTGAAACCCAAGAGGAAAAGACAATAAGATAAAAAAATCATTATTTTACAACCAAAAAAATATTAAACTTAGATCCCATTTATCAAATATAAGAAGCTAATGGATTACAAAGTAAATGATATATATTTTAATCTAATAATAATTTTCAGACTCATTATCATTCAAATATGAGAAATTATAAAACTTTTCATATGGAGGCTATAAGAGTAGGTTGCAAAATATTAGGCAAACTTCGAGAAACTTTTGAAATAATTTGGTGAGTTATAATAATCATGGTAGATCAAGCTTAAATTATCAATAATCATGAGAGAAAAGAAGTTGAATCTCAAAGAAAGTTTGAATACTATATTA
The DNA here is from genome assembly GCA_029783825.1 of Sapria himalayana. Lineage (NCBI taxonomy): Eukaryota > Viridiplantae > Streptophyta > Magnoliopsida > Malpighiales > Rafflesiaceae > Sapria > Sapria himalayana. Next base: position 991,157 of record JAREIK010000185.1, on the reverse strand, counting down.
ATAATATTGTGGAAGAGAAATGATTACCAAGACACTCAAATGGAGAAGCTTGGAGCAAGATTGGATCGCATGAGTTTGGTATTAAAAAATATAGAGAATCAAATTGAATAATTGGCATTATCGATGAAGGAAAAAAGAGTTATTAATTTTTAAGTGATACTAAGGTAAACTCAAAGAAGTACTGATCTATATTGCTTTGAAGAAGAAAAGAGTTAGAGGGGCAATATATTGAGCAAGAAAATTATATAAATTTTAAAGCTGGTATTGCTGCTACTTTCTCAACAGTCATGGCTCCCATTGAGAATTTCCCAAAAGTCATGACTCCTATTGAAATTTTTTCCATAGATAAGATTATAGAGCTACATCACCTCACAAAGCCATGACTCTAGTAGAAGTATAATCTCAACTTTCACCCCTAGCTATGAATGAATGAAGCAAAAAAATAAAGGAATGAATGAGGATTACCTGAGACTATGGAGATAAAGAAATAAATCATAATAAAGCTAAAGGTAAATTTTTGATGAATCTTTCATTTCAAAAATATTTTAAGAAGAAATTGGATGAACCATTTGAAAAAATTTTTAGTATATAATGAAAACTAGAAGTAATATATTTTTTTCTGAACCTCTAGCCCAAATACTGAACTATATAAAGTTATGAAAGATATCATGAGTAGTAAGAGAAAGTTGAAAATATTTGGAACCATGGATATGATCAAGAAGTATAGTGTGATTATTGAATGAATACTTCTGAGGAAATTGAAGGATTTCAAAAGTTTTATTATACCTTGTACCATGAGGGATCACATATTACGAAAGACATTATGCTACTTGGGATCAAGTATCAACTTGATGCCCTTGTCAATTTCTAGAAGGTTGAATGATAGAAACTTGATGCCCTCTCATTCTCACTCCAAATGATTAATCAAACAATTAAGTGCTCGAATGATATTATGAACATATTCTAGTTAAGGCCATTATCTTTAGTTTTTAATATATGTTTATTGTATTATAGATAGAGGAAGATAATTATGCACTATTAATTTTAGGATTATTATTTTTGGCCATTGGACTAGTCCTTATTAATATCAAGAAATAAGAGTTCATTCCCCATGTTGGAAAGGAATAGATAAACTTTAATCTTTACAAATGATTTCAAATCCAGATAATGATGAGATGAGGTGTTGGAGAGTAGATAATCTCTTCTATATGGAAATGCAACAAAAAGTGAAATTCTGATGAAAGGATATTGTATAAAAATATTAGCTAGATGAAGTTGAAAGAGATGAAATGAAAAAATAATTTCGGAGCTATGAAAATAATAAAGATGAGGAAAATTATGAAGAATAATTACTTTGGAGTTATGAGAGTGACGACATTGAGAAAAATGACTACTATAAATCATTTTTATAGTAGTCCTAGGGTTGAGATTAAAAAAAGCAGCCCTAGGGTTTAGTTGTTGTGCTTTGGATTTTTTTTTTGAAAATTTCTCTCTTTCATTTTTATTGTGAGACCCAAAAAAAGCAAATCTTCTCTATTTTAGTCATTACTCCGAATTAGCTAAGTTGGTTAGATATAAAAGATATTAATTTTTTAAAATTATTTTTCTATTCAAAAATAATTTAAGGATCTAAAATTGAGAAGAATGATACAAAATTTTCTAGATTTGAAGTTTTAGAGAAAAAATTAGACCATTTTGAACTCACATGAGCAATTTGGTCATTGTACTATTAGATAAAAGATATAATTTATATTTCTTTGATTTCTTTCTCTATTTCACGATTCTATTATGTTTCTATTTTTCTTTCTCAGATTCTTTTGGTTCTTCCTCATTTATTCATCAAAATCATTGCAACAAAATATAAAATTAATGATATTTGGTGGAAGTTCATTCTATGAAGTGATTAAGTTCAATAAATCATCCATTTCAACCAAAGATATCTATGTAATGGTTGAGTTTATAAATTCTCAACTCTATTTTCCTTTTGTTTATGTTTGAGTTTGAATTGCATTTATAGTGCTCAAATTAAAATATTGAAACTATTTTATGAGTTTTACGGCTTGGAAAAGATTGTTTAAGGTAGGAAATCATTAGAAACTCATGTAAATTCTATTATTTTGTATAGTTAGTTACATATACATACTTTTGATGTTTAGTGTTATGTAGGTGATTTATAAATCATTTATTTTGGTTTCTTTGAAATGAGTTTCATGAAACTTAAATCATTTTATTTAGATATATGATTAATTGATGAAAAATCATAAATGTGACATCATGAAATGATTTTTTGATAGATTTAGAAATTCAATTACCCATAATTTTTTTGGAGAAAATTATTTTTTTAAAAAATGGGAAAATTGTGTTTAGTTATATATAAATGGGGACAAAAAATCACTGTTGATAAATTGTTAGATTAATTTTGAAATAAGATTATGCTAATATGCATGTGTAAAATTCTATGAGAATTAATTTTAAGCTATATGAACAATATGATATTTTAAATGAAATTTGAATAATATTAGAAAATAACACATTTTGAATATAGAATTTTGAGGTGACTATTAGTTCTACCAAGGATGTGGGCTAAAACTACAAGAAGATCCATGAAGGCATGAATTTGATATGCCCTTATAAGAATGATAATAAATCTCCTTGTACACTTGTGGTAGAATTCCACTATGTGGAGGTAGTAGTTGTAGGGCTGAAAACTGATAAATCTCTCACGAGTCTTTCGATCATGAAAGTGGATGTGTGCATACCTTAATGGGGGTGGTAGCTAGACTAGAGATAGTAGGTTTGTTTTTCCCTCTACATGTCTCATTATAGCATGGTGGAGCCTTGATATACATAAATTATCTATGTTTGTGAAACTGAGATAAGTTTGAAAAATAAATGTTTTGAGAACTTATACACGCACATTATGGTTTCATGAATTTGTATAGCCTTGTACATGTATAAATATATGCTTGGACATTTTAAAACTTATTTTAAACTCTTAAATTATATATTTAAAAATATATATGTCTGTGTAGGTAAGACATGAATTGTTCTATAAATTATTGAGATTTTAGTACTGGGCATTAGTTGTTCACCCCTATTTTTCCCATGTGTAGGAAATATTGATGACCAAGCCTAATTTTGAAGCTTGCATATCTATGTGAGGGCTTTAGTGAAACATTTATATGGGGGTTCTTGATATCTTATTATGTATTTGGTCACAGGGGTCTTTTTATTGTAAATGGCTTTACTTTTATATGTATATTCATGATGGTCTCTAGATTTTGATCTGTTTCAAATAGATAAATATTAGGAATCTTGACCTAGTTTTTTTATCTATTTACAATAAATTTTTGTGGTTGAGTGTTTTAGAAAATGAAACTAGCATAAAATTGGAAGAGAAGAAGCTATTTTTGATTTGTCTATGTTTTCTACATACATGCAGTCGACCATAGGTAATACTATTTATAGTATGTGTTTTCTTAATTTTTCAATATAAATTCATTTAATTTGGATTACTATTTTTAATAAATCTCCTTCCATTAATTTTTACATGTACTCTATGAGTAATTTACTAAATTTACAAAAGTCTACAATTAAAAATGCAAAACCCCATCATATTAGATTTTAAATCAAACCAAGATGTTACATCTCCTAGGTGAGAGTGCTAGAAAGTCGTGACAAATATACTTGAATGTTTCTAGATTACTTTAAGTATAAAGCCATGATTTTGAAAGAAAACTATTACTTTGGCCTTCAACTCTCAAGCTCGAGATCATAACTCTAAGAAGTAGCCACATCTATGTAATGTATCCTAATTTATTTGTAACACAAATTCATGGTTATTAGGGAATTTCATAACTTAGGTTTAATATCTCTATAATATATATCATGGTACTATGAATAGCCATGATTTTTAGTATTTCTCTCTCATTTATCATATAGCCATATGTTGATAATAGTCTTGATTTTGGTAATGACCTCTCATATAAATCATATGATCATGACATTGTGAGTAGCCATGGTAGCATCATTAGCATCTCTTAATCATCATATAGCCAAGGTGTTAGATTTGGTCACGACATTTGGAATCACCTCTCATATGCATAGTATGGCAATAACATTGAGAATGACCATGACACAAAGAAAGACCTATTTTATGTCTCAAATGGCCATGGTACTGGGACTAATTGTGACATTGGCCTTGATTTCTCTAATATATTATTTTGTCATGGCACTACAAGGCAATTGCATTGGAAATTAACCCAAACAAAAAAGGCATGGCTTTGAGTGTTCTTGAGGACAAGAGTAAATAATTGAAGTGGCTTTGGGCTGATCACTTTTGGCTTTGTAACTTTTTGTAGCTCAAAAGTCTTAGTTTTTTAAAAAGGTAATGACTGTGACTTAAGACTACAAAGCCTTATTAAAAATAAGTCATGGTGCTAAGAAGTGACCATGACATTTAGTCCAATGGATACTTTGTTTCTATGATATGAAATTAATATTGCAACTATTTAATTGTTTGGAGATAAATATGGCTATAACTTCATGATATTATTATAGCCAAAAAGAATATGTTGCACAGTTAAAGAATTGTGCTAATGAAGTGGTAAAGTCATGATATATAAATATTATCATGACCATTTATATAGAGTTTTGACCAAGAATAGATATCAAAACTATGTGATGCTCCATTATTTACCAATTAGGAAAAACCTCCAAAAACCTATTGATATTATGACTATTCATTAAAATCCATCAAAACTCTAAAGTCTTGAAATTGATTCATTTATGTCATGTTCTCGTGCTTATAGATCATCTAAAAAATCATAATACTTAAGAATGTTGATAATATGAATACTAAATAAACTCACACAGAAAAACTATTGCTCATACTAGAGTAATTACTTCTTCCTCAGTAAAAAAAACATTTTTACAGCATCTCAAATCAATTTAGCACTATGGTTACAAAATCATAATATGAAAATAAATAAAAAGTAAAAATCAATGTGCTGAGAGAGGTCAGTAGTATGATATCCCTTTAGGATTATAATCTTTAAAGGTAAGATTTGATTTTGATTGCTTGAATGATGACATAGAAGTGGATGGTCTCTCTAAATCTTCTTCTATGTAGCTAATCGATTAAATATATTTGCTAGAATATCACAAAGTGACTCTTATCCTTTCTCAATGGAATCCAGCTTACTCTTAAAAGATTCTATCATAAAATACATGTCTTTTTGATTTTCACTATATTTTCCTACTTTCTATAACCACATGCTCTTTCAATATTTTGTCATTTCATTTCCCATCATCTCTTTGTTTTTTCTCTATCATTTTATTCCAATCCACCATGATAGCCTCAAATAGTTTCCCAAATGATTTAGCATTGATCATCAATTGGATATTTATGCATTTTATGCTTTCCTCCATGATTTTGTATTATCATCCTAACACAACACACCCAAACAACTCTTATATAGCATATTTTCCCTCGACTATCCTCCATATTGACATAAAATAATTACACAGTTGAAGAAGTATTACATTCTTTATGCGTGCAAAATAATACCCAATTCATCTTCTTGATAATATCCCCTAAATGAGGGATAAATTTGTTGAATCTCCTTTCTCTAACAAAGATTTTTTTTTGCTAGAATAGAATCTATCATCCACTGTCAAATTTTTATAACAAACATTCCCACGAGCACTATGCCATCAAGTGGAATTTCTATGGTGCTAGGTTTCTCTCACTTATCTTCTTTCTCATGGCTCATTTCTTCAACATTTTTCATTGAATATCTTCTTTCTTCCATTGTTGAATTAACAAGCTTAGGTGTTAGGGTTGAGTTGTCTTCTAGTGGAGAAAGAATTTTTGTTGAGAAATTTCTAGGGTTAGTTTTTTATAGTCATGATCTGATTAATGAAGGTCATGATTCTATTGGCTCACTTTTCTTTCTATAAATAAATAGTCACAATGCTATGTCAAGAAATTCCTTCAATGCACTATGTTGAACATATCAACATAGTGCATTGATCGGCATGTCTCTTAAAGTATCCCGTGCTACCAATAATTCTACATGAATATATTTTTTGATAATATATACATTATTCCTAGTCTTCATCGACAAGCCTAAAATTTTTATTTTTTATTATTTTAAAGGTATTCCAAATAACTATATTTCTTCTTGTTTTTTATTTTTTATGCATTTGAGTTTGGGTCGAGGCCATGGGAGAAAACATAGTTTCGGTCTTAGATTTTTTCACAAAAATATTATTATTCATATCTAAATCGATATTGATTTCATTATCGTTATATTCACTATTAGCCATTAGTTATTTTTTGAGTTTATATTTTTAAAAATTAATTTATATTCATAAACAAAAAAAAATACTCAAATTCAGGTACCATAATGCATAAGCATAACCACAACTAGAACTTGAACTATAGTTTGTAAGTATTAACTTGGTATTTTCTTTGTTGTAAAAAAAAGTTACACCATTCCCATTTCCAACTTCCAAAGGGAAGAGCTATAGAGAGAGAGAAAAAATTAGAGAATAAAAACTTTAAATTGAAAATGAGAGAAAAAGATAGTCGAAGAGAGTAGAGAATAAGAGAGAGATATAGAATTGATAATAAAAAACTTTAAATACTTAATCTATATTTATAAAATTTTTTATTAAAAAAATTATACTTTTTTTATTTTGTACTTTTTAAATATTTAAATGGGCAAAAACCCGAAAGCTATCAAATTTCTACCTCTAGCCATTGGAATAAATTCCAATGGTTAGAGGTTTAAATCTTTTTTTTTGTTTTTTGCGTGAATGTCAACTCTCTTGCCCTACAATGATAGTGAATTCTATTACTATCGAGCACATGCATGTGTTCACCAAACACTCCGTTCAAGGGTGTAGCCATTGGGACTTTTGTCCCAGCGTGGAAATTTTCCACGTCAACTTGGCAGTATAAGTTTCATTAAAAATACCCACCATGTGGATGTGGCTGACACATTTGAATTAAATAAAACCAAGTTTTTTTAAAATCTTGTATAGGTCACATAAATCATGTTACCCAATTCTTTATGACCGATGATCCATTCCTAGTCCCAAGTCATGGTCATAGTGTTGGTGGACCGTGCCAATGGCATAGGCATGCAGGTAATACTTGGTTCGGCATGGCATGGCAGCCTCTAGTCCAGAATGGTATGAGCCGTGCCTCAGGCTGGCACAACCTAAGTCTAGAAAAAGTTCTAGACCATGCCATGCCGGGCAAAACTTGACTCAGTTGGGCCATGTCTCATGTCATGCTCGGGCTATTCAGTCTACTTGACACTTCTAGAACTATATGAACTAAAATAATTCAAATGGTTATTACTACTTTGTGAGTCACAACCACTCATACATATGTCATAGATTATATATCATCATCCTCCATAGTAATGATGTGACTCACACACTAATGGTGAAACTCTTAGGAGAACATTCTATAAAACTCTTAGGAGAACATATAGAATCATTCATGGTTCAACTTTATGAGTGTTATACTCAAAATGATCAATATATATTAATATGGGTTTTAATGTATATATTTATCTCATGCATCATAATTAGAATGACTATCACTTTCTCCTACCATATGTACGATTGAGCCTTATGATTTATATATCAATATTCACCATGATAATACCCACAAACCCACAAATAATCAAATCTTTAATTCAAGTTTTATTTAATCATCATTTCCAAAAATTTCCACTCTACAACCTAAATTAGACATACAGTTACTCAAAAATCTGTCATACATCTTATAAAATTAATAATTACAAAAACCTTCTATCTCAATTTAGCCTAACTTTTAGGTTAAATTCAAATAAGATATAAAAGAAGAAGTCTCATAAATCTCAGGTTCCTAATGAAAGTTCTCATGAGAATCTAGGATATAAATTATAATCCAATGCTATTTTGATTGATTTCCAAATATAACATAAGAGGGGTTTGATAGTCATGCCCCCAACTCTAGGATTAATCTTTTATCTTGCATTTCTTACTTGCTAGTAGATTTCATGGAGAGAGAAAATCCCATCATAGGATTGTTGTTATGCTTTGATATTAGTCTTGTGCATGAAAAAGAAAATGATTTTTTAGAAACATCTCTTCTGCTATACTTTATACTTATGATATTTGTCTAAGTAGAAAATCATGGATTTGGAAAGATACCACAACTTTGGCCTTGGCATCTTTAGCTTAAGGTCAGTATGCTAGAAAGTGGTCACATCTTGGGAATGCCTCCCAAGCTTTTTATAATACAAACCCATATAGTTGGGAATGGTCATAGCTTTGGTTTTGGTCTTACTTTTGCATGAAATGGCTGCAATGGTTTCAGCTTTGGGTTTAGTTTATCTTTTGCATTGATTAGCCATGGTGTTGGGAATGACTGTGGCTTTGGCCTAATATAGTGACTTTGTTATAATGCCTAATTTAATTGGTTAGGCAACATCCCAAAATACTCATTAATGAGGTTATCCCATCAACTGAGATTCGCAAGCGCATGAGTCATATATAAATAATATAATGGACATAAGTCCAAATATCAATTTTATAAAAATTATATTAGTAGTTTGGCTATCCAATGAGAGCCAACTAATTTTTAGTAAAAAAGATATGAAGATTTTTAAATAGGTCTAGGGTTAAATTACTTAATTTAATGTGATACTGTTAATGTGTTCGATATATCTTATGTTGGACACAAAATAAAGGTTGGTGTGTTGTGCAAATGATCACTTACCATATTGACATGCAAGATGGTTGTCACCATTGAGTACTTCCCAATGATAATCTCTTCATAGCTCTTCCCTTGATACATCATCATTAAAATAATACTTCATCCCTATGTGAGATAGTGAGAGTCATTTAGAATCTCATACTTTTAGGCAACTTCATTCACTATCCTTGATAGTTACTTTATATGGTCTGTAATAGTTTACACTTTCAGCTTAATAAGTTTCATACTAGTACAATTAATGTACATCTTCTCTAGGTTTCAAAGGTGGGAACCATGTGAGTAAATGGAACTCACAAGGGCATTCACCACCTTGTAAGTCATCACACACTCATGCATTTTTTTGAGGATTACATATCACCATTATTCTTGGTGATGATGTGACTTTCACACTAAAGGTGAACTAATTAGGAGAATGCCCTATTTAACAGCCATTTCAATCGAGAATTTGGCCCTCTAAGACATGTTCAATGGATTGGCATCTAATCATGTTCAAACTTTTGGATTTGTAAGCATCATACTCATGACTATTAACATACCCAAACTTTAAGAATTAATGTATAGGTTCATCTCATGCATTACAATTAGAAGGGCTATCATCACATTCTTATCATATGCACAAGTATCATGGCTTACCTATCATGTTGAACATGATAAATTGTATAAACTTACTATTAGTCAAAATCCTAATTTGAGTTCTATTTAATCACATTACATCAATATCCATAAACATAAAATATAATTAAACCAATATTATATCAATCATCCAAACTATTACATCACATAATTCAAATAATACAAACCCAAAAACACGCAAATATAATACAAATTTCTGAATTTATTATTAGAGGAGTAGAGTTTGAGATCCATAAACCCCAACTATAGGGATTTACATTGGTCATGCATCTCTTGCTTGTTTGTGGAGATGCTAGGAAGTGTGAAAATTTCTTCTAGGTTTTGTAGTTTTTGTGACTTTTACTTATTTCATGAGGGAGAAAGAGAAGATAAGAAACCTTTTATAAAAATTCTCTAATTTCCCTCTTTTAAACTTGATTGACCTTGTATTACTCTAAGTAAGAAGTTGGAAATTTCTAATGAAAGTTATACATTTAGCCTTCTTCTCTTCAGTTTGAAGTCATGACTCTTAAACATTACTATAATCCTATTTGACATATTTATCTTTCTGTAACAGAAGGTTAAAGTATTGATAATGACCAAGACTTAGGCATAATCTCTTTGAAACTTAAAGTCTTGATATTATGAAATGATCATGGTTTCATGCCTTTATCATTTGTAGTCTATAGATTTTTGTTGTTCTATGAAATGGTTATTAGAGGTGAGATGGATTTTGACATTGTTATATGGCCATTATATTGTGTGGAGGCCATGACATTAGCCATCCATCCTTCTTGACAAGTATATGGTCATGATGCTGTGAAGTGGTCTTGGAGATTGCACTTAGCTTGTTCGTACAATTCACATGTATGTTTTCCTTTGAGAATATTAATTGTGACCTTAGAAATGATCATACTCGAGTAATGTTCTTTATAATATTTAGTGATTCAAAAGTCATAACTTTGAATAATTATCAATGGTTTGGCCTAATTACTTGTCTTTTTTTTTATTTTAATGTAGCTTAAAAGTCATGGATTTATGAAGAAGCCATGATCCTAACTTGAGACATTTGAGTCATTATAAAGATAAAGTTACATCTCTATGAAATTAGTTGTGACTTAGAGAATTTGTGGGATGCTTGGATGATATGACATAGAATTAATGTCATAGCCATTAAAATTTTATGAGATAGGTATCTCGGCAACTCTATGATAAAGTCATAGCCATTGAGAAAGTGTCATATAGTAAAAAAATTATGCTAGCAAGATGGTAGGATCATGGCAAAAAAAATTTTACCATGACCATATAGATAAGTTTTGGCCAAGAATAGAAACATAAAATATAAAGAACTTATAAACTAACCACCTATGCTAAACACTTCTAAAAACTTAATGATTTCACAACTATTTATCAAAGTTCTCCAAAATACCAAAAAAAAGTGAAACCAATACCAATCGGCCCAAATTCCACACATACATACTATTCTCAACAACAAAATACTCTAGAATATTCAATAATTTAAATATGAAACAAACTTATATACTAAAATGATTGATCATCTCCAAGCAATAACATCTCACACAAGATAAATAAATAAACATGATCATAATACATTTTTATGACTAGGTTTGAGTATCATAAGGTGTAATATTAGTAGAGAAACTTCAAGTAGACTTATCTATAGTCATTCTAAGGTTTGAATTTCATGACTATACCTATAGGTTATTGGGATTGTGTGTTTGTTTACATGATGGATATGAGTGTTTCTTACATCAAACACATAGAAAAGAAATTATAGGGTTGCATACCAAGCAATGCTATGTTTTATGTCCATTGCTGGACCTACAAAACTTTCTCCCATTCATTGAAAATCTCTATAATACAAGCAATCTTTTTAGTATATTGCATTACTTAGTTCTTTTTAGTCTCTTCATTTAACATTTCTTTAGTTGCATCCATCTCTAATGTTATCTCCTAAATTGATGCCACAACTTCAACAAACCTTGTGGCTTCTTCTCCTTCGCTCCATTCTTCATTTTCCTTCTGAATACCTAAAGTCTTTGTGCTGAGTACTAACATGATTCTTCCTTTAAGCTTGTTTTTTTTTCTTATGTAGTTCCAAAGTTGTAGCGCTGTGAATAGAGATGGCTTGGCCTATAAGTTTTGGATGGACTAATTTTTATTATAACACTAAAGTCACATAAATGGAGATAGTCATCGCTTTTTCTTTAAGCTTTACTTGATCATTTTCATTATGTATCACTAAATTTATGGTGTTGGGCACAACCATGACTTTATATTCTACTTTTTCTTTGTTATTTTTTTCTAGAACCCCAAAGTCATGACGCTATGCAGAGTCATGGCTTTGTCTTTGACTTTCCCTTCCATTAAATCTATCTCAGCCTTGACTTTTTCTTCAGATATATTTTCTTCCTTAAACCTATCATCATAAGACTTCTCATAGGTCACAATTTTGAAAAACATTGTGACCACATAGTAGTCATTTTTTCTATTTTCTCATTTCTACAACTCCAATATACTTCTACTTCTTCATTTTTATCACTATCACAAATTCAAAAATATTCCTTTGTCTCATACACTACTACACACTCACAATTCCATAGTTCTTCCTTTATTTCATAAACTTTGTTGTTTTCACAGCTTCAAAGTTCTTCTAATTCATATATTTCATCTTCATCTGGCCAACAATCTTCTTCAAATTACTTCCACTATAAATCTACTTTTCATTGCATGATGGTATGGAGTAGATTGTAAATCCCCCAACACCTCCTTTCATTGTCATTTAGAACATGCATGTCATCATAAAGATTAACATTTACTTGTTTATCACTAATATAGAGGGTGAATTCCTTTTTTTTGATATCGATGAGGACTTGCCTATGGCCAAAAATAGATCAAAAAATTAATGATAGATATTGATCTTCTGCCATATCTAAAACTACAAATCCATTGAAAAAATAAAAATACTAATATTGACCAAAACATCTTCAAAATATCCATATGGCCACTTGATTATATGATCTGTTATTTGTAGTGAGAGAAAGGTTAAAGTAATTTTATTGAGATTTAAACTTTGTACATAGAAAGGAGCATCAGGTTGATACTTGATCCCAAATCACAAAATACTTTCCAAATTGTATGCTCTACTATAGTGCAAAGTATAGCAAAGCTTAATTATGAAATCTTTGAATTTCTTCTATAGTTTTTGTTATATAATATAATGACACTACACTTCTCGATCATATTCATAATTTAATATCACTAATTTTTTTTACCACTCATTATATCTTTCATAAATTTGACATAATTTAGTATTTGGGCTAGAGCTTCGACAAATAATATATTTACTTATAATTTTCGAAATATATTTAGAAAAGTTTCCAAATTGTTCATCAAATTTCAATTTCCTATATAGTTCAGAAATAAAAGATTCATCGAAAACTTACCTTTGGTTTTATTTTGATCTATGTCTCTCTCTCTCCCTAGCTTTGGGTAAGATTAATTTACACTATTTATTTATTCCCCCTTTTCTCCTATTCATATAAAACTTGGTTTTACCCTTCTTTGAGAGTCATGGCTTTGGTATGTGTCGCATCATCATAGTTATAATTTCTATTATATTTTTTAGTTGGGGTTGTATCTTATGATGACTTTTAGATTGCGTTGAGTTGTGGCTTTTGAGAAAGTCGTGATATTTTTCTCCCCAAAAAATTCAAGAATTCTTTTGTTCAAATTCAGCTTATACCTCTGAAGTCTTGGCTCTTGGAAGAGTTGCAATATTTTCACCCCCAAATTATCCAAAACTTTTTGTCATGATTACCATTATAGATGCTTGCCACTTCTAAGCAATATCAAATAATAATTTTTTGGATTTAAATATATATCACTTGGAAATTCATTTGTTCCTCTTTCCTTTATTGATAATGTCAACTGAAAAACATGAAGCACAATATTTCTCATTAATAAATTTGTTTAATTCATCTTATCTTCAAGTATTCTTATTCACTTGTTTTGGTCATTATTTTTCTTCTAAAGTTCTATAATAATAATTTACACACTATCAATCAGAATCAGCATTTCTATCATTCATGATCGCTAGCAATTAAAATTAGACCTCCTTTGATTCGTATAGTTTATTGTATTATTTTTTATATTTCTTGAGAATTGCCTAATATGCTACAACCCACTCTCATACTTTTCATATGAAATATTTTTGTAATTCCTTACATTTAAAAGATAATATATTAGAAAATAATTATTAGGTCCTATAATATCTAACTTCCTAAATAAGGCTTCCACTATTTCTTCAATGATAGTTAACCTATCCAAATCCAATACCTTGGCTTGTCATCTCTCAATTGAGTGATTTGTTGGAGTTAGGTAACTACTTTTTGCTAGCTCCTCAACCAAGTAATACATGTACTATGATAATTTATTCATAATAGATTATTTGATAGCCACATCAACCATACATCTCATTATATATTTCAACCCATTGTAAAAGGTTTGGATTAGAACCATGATTTAAAATCATATCGAGGATGTCCATACGAAACATGTATAAGTGAATGGATTTTTCAACAGACATGAAATAGTGTGACTCAGACAGCTTTTTCACAACGAAAAGTTGGTGATCGGAGGAGCACATGGAGAGAAAGTAACGTTAATGCATTGATAGATTATACTTTATGCACAATCGGTAGATATATTGATTACTAAGATGTAATATAATTTTTTTTTATTTATTTTAGTTATTTAAAATATCGTATTAGAATAAGTTATTAAATGATTTTTTTTGTTTAATTTAAAATTTTCATTTATAGTTTTTGTTTTTATTAAATTTAATATAAAAATATTAAATTATTTAATTAAATTTTAGTTTAAATTGTATGACAATAAACTTTAATTTGTGTTTGTTAATGTCTATAATAACTGTTTTTTATATATCTGTGAAAATGTTTATGTCTCTGAATTTTTTGGGTAGAGTTATAGCCTATTATAGGTATGTAAAAGCTTATTATCAGCAGTAGTAGCAGTGGCAACGACGGCAGTTGAAGTGGCAGCGGCGGTAGAGATGGCGGTGGCAACAACGGGGGCTGCAGCGGCGGCAGCAGCAGCGGTGGCAGGAGCAGTAGTTGCATGAGCGGCGGCATAGGAGGCAGAGGCAGCGGTTGCAGCAGCGACTGCACCGAAAGCAACGGCTACACCGAAAGTAGTGGTTGCATCAGAAGCAGCGGCGGTAGCGGCATTAGTAGCACCGGAAGTAGCTGTAGTAGTGGTAGAGGCGACAACGACAGCAACGACGGTCGGTAGCAGCGGCCGCAGCAGCTGTAGCAGCACCGGCAGAAAGGGCAACGATGGTCGGCACCTCAGTGGCCAGCTACGGTGGCTACAACTTTGGCAGCAAGGGTGGTGGTGGTAGTGGCGACAACAACAGTGATATTGGCAGCGACAGTGGCAATGACAATAATGGCAGGAGTGGCAGCAGGAGCAACAACAACATCACCAAATGAGATATATATGTATGAATAAAGTTAGTATATACGTACATTTAATACTATAGTATTTTATGTACGTATATACTGAGTATATTTGTACTCAGTTTATATGAGCACATAATATGGCTGTTTATATGTACATATACTATAGTAATATATGTATGAGTGAAATGCTAGCATATATTTACATATATACTGCAGGATTATATATTTATTAAAAACATTACTTTTTTTGTTAATTTGACTAAGTTGTTTAATTTTTTTACAGATATAATACCGCATTGTTCCTCATACAAAGTTTCTATAAGTGATATAATTTTTCACTAGACATTATGTGTCGTGACTTGGACATCTTTGTCGTAGAAGAAAAAAGATGATCAGAGGAGCAGATGGAGAGAAAGCAATGTTAATGAATGGATATATTATACTTTATATACTGTCAGTAGATACATTGATGAATAAGATGAAATAAAAGTTTGTTATTTTTTGTTTAAATTATGTAAAATATTGAATTTGAATGAGAAATTAATTGATTTTATTTTTTGTTTATTAAAATTATTTATAGTTTCAATTTTTATTCAATTTGATATAAATATATTAAATTATTTAATTAAAAAATTAAAAAAATTTTTAAATTCTAAAATTATTTTTGAAATTAAAATAGCTAGGGAAAATTCCATTGCTAAATTAGCAAGGGAAAAATCCCTTTCTAATATAGCTAGGAAATTTTCCCTAGCTAATTTAGCTAGGAAAATATTAAAATTAATGAAGGATATTATGTTGCTAAATTTATTTAGATATGGACTATTTCCGTTGCTAAAATTTATAGACCAGCTCTTTAGCTAGGGAATCATCCATTGTTATTTTTGATTAGCGACGAAATATCTCATTTATCTTGCTAATTTAGCAACGGAATTTTTCTTTTTTAGCAAGAGATTTTTATGTCGCTAACTTTTTAGCTAGGGACAATTTCGTCGCTAAAATTTAGCAAGAAGCACTTTAGATAGGGAACCGATTTATTGGTAATCCGTCGTTATATCCCATTTAGCGACGGAAAATACACATTTAGCTAGGAAATTGTCCCTAGCTATAAGAGATTTTTCTTGTAGTGATATATGCTCCCAATACCCATTCATCATTGACTATCTCCCCATTCTGATTAGTTACCAATGGAGTGGATACTAGTTTATAATTTTGATTCTAATTTTTTTTAGAATATTTTGAATGTAGTTGGATTATGTTATAAATACTCCATAATTATCATGAATTATATTCATCCCAAATAAATGATTGAAAAATTCCAAGTTAGACATCTTGTTCTTTTTTATCATATCCATTTTAAATTTATTATAATAAGTTTTCATTATTACTTACAAATATAATATTATTTACATATATAGCTACAATTAGAATATCAATATTATTATTTTTTTAATAAGTATAACGTGGATTCACTTGAGCTTTTAATAAATCCATGACTTATTAAATAAGAGTTTATGTGTGTATACCAAGTCTATGGTATTTTTTTTAGCCCATATAATACTTTATTTTATATATATATATATGATTCAGATCATTTTACTATAAAGACAAAAATAGGGTTAATCCACATAGGCTTATTCTTTTAAATTCACATTAAAAAAGGTTGACTTTATATCTAATTGATATAAAGGCTAACTCATTTGAACAATTTAATTTACAATCAGCCTTATTGTTTCATTGGGGCTACTAGTTAAAAAGCATTCAAATAGATATCACATTCTTGTTGTGTGTAGCATTTACTAATCAATCTTGTCTTGAAGATTAATTTGATGCTACTTGACTTATTTTCAGTTTGTAAATCCACCTTACACCAATAACATTCGTGTTATCAAGTGGATTCACCAATGTCCATGTTTTATTCTTAACTATAAAGTCAAATTTTCTTTCCATAGCTAATATCCATTCATAATATTGTATAGCCTCTTCAAAGTGTTGCGACTCTTAATAGTGAAGTCACATCTTTCCTAGATGTCTTCAAACGAACTATACTTTGTTGGTATAGAAGGTGAAATTTGTGTGAGAAACTCATAAGAAGAAGTGGATGTAGATCCAAACATAGAATTTTCATTTTCTATCCTTAAGGGTGTATCTAACTCATAGTTTGTTTCACTTAACTTACTTTCAAATTGGTTTCTTTATTTTAATTCAGAGAGAGCCTTTAGTTATTCATTAAATTATTTCTAGTCAACATCTTCATCAAACAATATAATTCTACATTCTAAAATATATTGTTTCCTAAGGTATGTAATTTGTAACCTTTGAATTTCAGGATGTATCCCACCAAAATGGATCTTTGAATTTGACTGGTTAACTCTATTTTTTTAATCTATTTTATTTTTTGGGAGTAATAAATTCGACCAAATACTTTTAAATGATACAGTGGTAGCTTTCTTATAGTCCAAACATGAATTCGGATGATAGATTTTAAGACGGATATAGGATATCTATTGAGTAAGTATACCATAATATTTACTATTGCCCAAAAATATTTGGGCAAATTATTTTCACTCAGCATAGTTCTAGCCATCTCTATCATAATTCTATTTTTTTCATCCACACCTTTTTTTGTGTGGTGTGTAAAAGACATTTAATTGTCTAGTTATGTCCTTAGTTTCACAGTAAGTTGTGAATTCCTTAGAGAAAAATTCACTCTATCTATTACTTTTAATATTTTTAGGTAAAATATAAGATTATTTTCAACATAATTCTAGAAGTTTACAAAAAATTTAAAAGCTTCAAATTTATATTTTAGGAAGTACACCCATATTAGAAGTGATGATGTTCACATCTATCTACATATGTGTATGCTTACTAAGTCAAAGTGATGTGGAGCTCTCTAGGTAGCCTTTTTGGGAAAGGCTGCCTAGACTGCTTTTCCATAACACATTTGTCGCATAAAGACAAGGGAAATTTAATTTTAGAAGGCAAACCAATCACCATTTTTTGTGGGTGCAAAGAACTATAAACTCTTATAATTCACATGTTCTAGCCTCTTATGCTAGAGGCTGAAGAGCTATGTCACTTGCATTTTTAATGTAATCTAAGGAAATTGTGAAATATTGAGAGGAAAACTCTTATTTTGTGTTATTTCAATTTTCTAGAGAGGGTTTCTTAAGTTTTATCCAATATGATAATGATTTCCTTCAAAAATAAGTTTGTAGCCTTTTTGAATTATTTGACCCATACATATAGATTTGCATCCAAGGCATGAGCAAGGAAGTTATCTTTAATATCTTTTTCTCATATTAGAGTGGTTATTTTGACCATTCCCTTTCCAGTTATAAAGATAATATTACCATGATCCATTTTTACTTATAAAATTATAGTTAAATGTAAATTAACAATAAACCTTTGTTTGAAGAAGAGTTGGCAAGTGGGTTGGGAGGCCTAGGGACGACACGAACCGATCGAGTCGTGCCTGGCAAGACATGGCATGATGTAGAATTGTGCCTGGACTTGGGTCGTGCCGGTCCGAGGCATGGTTCGTGCCATGCTGGGCCATGGGGTATTGGGCCTCATGCCGGGCTAGGAAAACCTGGTTGCCTAGACCATAGGCACGATCCAACTACATGGGTACCTACTATGCCTTATAAATTAGATCATGTATCAAGTGCGCTCCAATCGAACCATACCCACCCTACCCATTCTTTTAAATTATTATTTTATTCTTAAAAAAGACCACCCTTCTTGGTATACGTAATAAGTTTTTTTATTAAACTCACCATGAGATTGGTTGAGGGTGTCCACGTGGCATGACCCAGAACACATGGATGCACGTGCCTCCAGCCTAGCTCGATGCCTAAGTCAATGCCTGATGACCGAAGCTTCTAGATCGTCCAGAAGCTTTGATCCCCCTACAATTTAGGTATCTAATGCCTCAAAAAAAATAAAAAATCATTTACCATCCTGGCCTTTTGATGCACTTCCAATGGCTAGAGAAGAAGATTCGATAACCATCGAGTTTCTGTCATGTTTAATTAATAAAAAACATTGAAAAAATAAAAAAAATATATATAATTTTTTAATATATACCTATAAATAGGATTTGAGATATAGATTTTTTCATTCAAATCAATATCTCAAATCACTCTTTTCTCTCAAGTCTCACTCTTCTCTCTCTCTCTCTCTCTCTCTCTAGTCTCTCCTCTCGCTTCAGTCTCCATTTTTTTGTAAAGCTTAAAAAACGTAGACACTAGACCATGGACATGGATGTTAGATGGCATAAAATTGAGTGTGGCATAGGCTTGGGCTTTTTCTCTCCTATTCATAATCCTATGTCAACCTAACACTAGGTCACTCGCTAACAGGGTATTGTTTTTAAATTTTTATTTAGTTTTTTAATTTTTAAATATCAAATAATTTTACTTTAGAAAAAAAAATATAATCTATAAACTAAAAAAATAGAAATAAAAATAATGAATTTAATGATAATGAAATTAATATTAATATATACGTAAATAATATTAATAATAAAAATCATATGGAAAGATCTGAGGCCGATTATGTTTTCTCAAAAAAGCCTCGACTCAAACTTAAACATCTAAAAATCAAAAAACTAGAAAAATATTTATAGTTTGTACCCACTTTAACATAGTTCAAAATAAAAATGGGATATTGATGAAGAATCGGTACAATACAAGTATTATAAGAATATATATATATATATATATATGAGTGCATGTGAGACTAGACTCCATAAAAGACATGTCGATCATTGCAACAAAAAATATAATGTATTAGATATTAGGCATGTTGGGGCTCCAGTAAAATTCATTTCAGAATTTCACAGTGGACTAGGAACCCACCAATAATCCAAGTAAATACATTTAAACATTGGACAATGATATTACATGTTGTAGTGTAAAATTATACTGTTGATTCCAAATGATTCGATCGGATCCTAGTACATAACTCTAGTAGTATCCACACAAACGTATCTTCATTATCTTTTTAATTTATCTCACCCATTTTATATAACCTTTTGATTTTCACACACATTTCTAAAAGGATGTGTCATTAATTTAACATTTTGATTTTCACACACTTTTCTATAAAGGATGTGTCATTAATTAAACATTTTGATTTTCACACACCTTTCGAAAAGGGTGTGTTTTTAATTAAACATTTTGTTTTTTTCACACACCTTTCTAAAAGGATGTTTCATTAATAAGATATTTTGGTTTTCACATACCTTTCTAAAAGGATGTTTCATTAATAAAATATTTTGATTTTTCACGCACCTTTCTAACAAGATGTATCGTTAATAAAATCTTTTGATTTTTCACACACCTTTCTAAAAGGATGTGACATTAATAAAACCCTATGATTTTTCACTAACTGAAAGAGAGAAAATTGAGATTTAAGTTTGAGCCTATTTTGAAGGTCCAAACATCTACTAATTGGACCAACCTCTTTAATCTAATTAGATTAAGATTTGAAAGGAATTTCAGACTTAAGCTTAGACCCAGTTTATTTTAGTTTAACTAAAATAAAATGAACTCCAAATATATACATGTTTTTATGTCTACGACCAAATAGGTTCTCGTAACATTAGTAGTAAATTTAAAATCTCATTTTAAAAAAACAAGCAATGAGCAGCATTTAGCAATACATCATTGCTACCCAAGTGATAAAAATATAATAGATTCGACTTAACCTAATTTCATAACATATTTTATTGTACGACTTAGTCCTCTTGTCCATGATATCTAGATTGATTTATCATGCACGTATCATGTCATAATCATATCAATCTATATGTTTCTTGATCTTTGAGTAGACTAACTTAAACAAATAAGCTCAATATCTTATATTGACTTATTTGAGCATGATCATGCATTTTAGTAGTCTTATTTAATCAAGGAGCCAACTGATTTCACTTCTGTTATATAGAAGGGACAAATTCCATCTAGATCTATCATATCCCTCGGCATAATTTATTGTTTACCTAGTAAATAACTTTATAACCATCCTTGTTACAGTTGGTGTTTATCGAATCTAAAGTATACAATTACTTATGTAGGGAACTGTAGTGACTTTAGGTCAAAAGAAAATTCATAATAATAGTCTCTATGAGAATGTGTATGACACTTATATAACAATCCATGTAACATTCTCATAGCGGGTCAGTTCAGTATATGTTCTCCAATTTATACTCATGTGTTAACTTAATATCTCATTTTAGTTAATCTACATGCTAGTCTTAATGTATTAATATTGCCCTTGAATATTAATACTTGACTAGGGACAATTAGAGTAGTATTCCATAGAATATATCTCTTTGGCATTATAATATTGATCTAATATTTTTACAGATCTAAATAAATATGATAATCATAAAATAATATTTTTTACATATAAGATATGATACAAAAGTCCCAAAAGAATCATATATTGATAGACTTTAGGGCATACTCTAATAAAGGAAACCCAACTGAGTGGTGGGAGTTTTGAGGTTGGATATAGTTCAGTTTCTATGTTGACCCCTTCATATATATCAATGAGTTAGGGAGGGAAGACATGACCAAACTGATCAACACGATAGGTCTTCTGATTTGATTTTTAGAGGATCATAGAGAAGTCATTATCATTCATACCTATTTTCAACCTGCATATCATAGGGGTAGGATTCTTAGATCCACATATAGGAATGACATACTAAAATATTATAAGTTTAAAAAAAAATAATAACAAATAATTTTATGTTATATAGTGGCATGGTGTTCGCCATGTACAATATCTAGACTAGTCGCATGATGCATCTTTTGCATGCCTCACACCCATTATGTAGATTCTAAATAGATACTTAGTAATAATATATTAGGACCCTCCAAGATTCTTCATCCTCATAATGGCCCGTCTATATATGAATGCAAGTTGAGAATCTTTAAAGAATATAATATTCAAAAAATAATAATTAGTATCACATTTAATAATATATCTAATAATGAAGTAGTCATTAATATGTTTGTTAGGACCATTAGTGATGGGCTATTATGAGAAAGTTTTCACGGTTGATGCATGTATCACACCATTAACCTAATAGTACAAGCATGGATGAAGGTTGTTTCTTTCACTTTAGAAAAAATATGTAATTCACTAAAATATCTTCGAATGCCTAGCAAACAATAGAAATTTGGTAATCTATATTCGTCTATGGGTCTAAAGAAGAAGAAATTCCAAATGGATGTGAGACACCATTGGAATTATACTTACCTAATGTTGTAGTTATGTGTTGGATATGAACATGTGATATCTAACTATGTCAATAGTAAGAGTGATGAACTTATTATTAACGATATAGATTTTTAAAATTCATGAAGATTTTTTATGACATGACGAACATGTGTTCATCAGTTTACACTCTCACCACTTGCATTGTACCCAAGTGTATATGTAGTATTAGTGATATGTTTAGAAAGTTTAAAGATGACCCAATATTTTAGTGATATGATTATTGAGATGGAAACCAAGTACTTAAAGTATTGGTCCACCATTCTATCTATTTATTGTCTGGCTACTTGCATAGACCATAGGGTTAAGGTGGAAGAGGTAAAAAATACTTGGACAAACATATTCTCGTGTGTGAATTAGGAACACTAACATGAATGTTTCATTAATGAAAAATTGACTAAGTTATTTCCATACTATGACATTAGGTATTATAGTAGTTGTAGCTAGGCTCCTAGTATCGACATGGACACCATATTTAGAGATGATGACTTCTCTATTCCGTTAGCTAGGAAAAAATAATGAGTGAACCATCAAATAGGAGCGTGTTATCTCGGTACTTAGATATTGATTATTGCTCAACCCTATCACATAATGATAACAAGAATCTTGATATTTTATAATGGTAGAAATCATATGTCTACATATCCCATGCTATCTAAGATGACATGGGATCTACTAACTCTTTTAGTTTCGAGAATAGTATTAGAGTACTTTTTCTATTATTGTTAGTGTGATTTTGGATAGGAGATTGAGATCTCGGCTAGATATCGTTGAGGTACTAGTAATTAGCATGCATAAAGGATTAAGAGGATTCGAGGTTGGACATCTAAGATCATACTGGAACAAGAGCAGAAGAATTAATAGTAGATGATGACTTGTTAGACTTTGAGGAGGTTGAGCTCACTATTAGTGATACAATAAGATGCTTACATGATGAATGGTCAATTGCATACTTATTCCGATTGGTATTGTGATTGAGTTTGCATGTCTTGTAGCATGAATATTGATTATGATTGCTAATTTTTATTTTATGTTGTTTTTATGTTATATTTTTATTTTTTTTTATTGGATTGGATTTATTGAATTTTGATGGATATTTTTTTGATATTTTTGTTTATTAAATTTTGTCATTTATGATTTGTGTTAATAAATACATTTTTTTGTGATTTATTTAAAATAAATAAATAATGCAATGTCAGAAATCATAAATATTAATGAGTAAATTAAAATTAAAAATTTCTAAAAAAAATTTAAATTATTAATCCACAACTAGTGATTCAGTCAAGGTGACCAGTCGACCTAGTTAGCTAGTCCTAGGTAGGATGACATCTTCGGGCCTTACCTGACTTAACCTCGTGGCCTAGCATAGCCTGGCATGATCATGCATGAATCTACCTAGACTCGGGCCAGATAGGCCATGCCAACCATTATCTGGTCATGTCGTGCCAGGCACGACATGACAATTGTACCAAGTCGTGACAGGCACAGCATGATGGCCAGACTGGGCCACCAAAAACTAGGCCATGATGGCACGACATGACTCATTTAGTACCTCAAATTTGAAGACGTGGTTTGAATAACTATTGTCCAAAAACCAAATGTTGGATAATTTTCTAGAAAAATATAACAAAGAAAAGACTTTTCACAATGGGTTTTCCTTTAATACAAGTAGCTTGTTGAAGACCCTTGAGTCTATAGTTTTTTGGATGGTGACCAAATCTCTTATAGTGATGACACTATGACTTCCATTTATGCCAATAGTCTTTTTTTTTTGAGTGACTACTCTTCTTGCATATATTATAGAAGTATATAGAACAATGGTTATTAGTATTCATAAAGTTTTTGGGAGCATGTATGTTACATTTCCTTTACCGTTTTGTTTTCATAATACATTCCATTCAGATTTCTCCGTTAGTTTTTTTGAATTTTGCTTGTTTCTGCAAGTGTTTTT
Organism: Sapria himalayana; assembly: GCA_029783825.1. Taxonomy (NCBI): domain Eukaryota; kingdom Viridiplantae; phylum Streptophyta; class Magnoliopsida; order Malpighiales; family Rafflesiaceae; genus Sapria; species Sapria himalayana. The sequence continues at coordinate 967,021 of JAREIK010000185.1, read as the reverse complement.
ATTTTAGACTACAAGGCTCCTTCAATTGAAGCTTCAACATATATTTGAAGTCTTTGCTTAGAGGATTACAGAGAACTTTGTTGTTCTTGAACATTGAGTTTGTGCAATATCATTGATATTTTCAATTACAATAACAATAAGATCAAACTTATCAGTTAAACCATCGAGAAACCTTTCAACTAACCTCTTATTAGTAACTTCTTCTCCATTTAGTTTTAATTAATTTGTTATATCAATAAACTTTGTGAAGAAGGAAGTAATTATTTAGTTTCCTTTATTCTAGTATTTTTCAAATTCCTTTCTAAGCGATTGGAGCTTAACTACTCTAGCTCTCTTATCCCCTTGGAATTTTCACTGGACAATATCTCAAATTTCCTTAGATGTTTTAGACCTCATTATTATTGGGAAATTGGTGTTACTAAACCCTTGTTGGATGAACATAAGGGCTTTTACATTCAACCTTTTTTGCTCATAAAAAAAAACTTACTAATTTCACTTTTAGCAATGAAGTCTAATAATTCACTAATCTCATTCCTTACCAAATCCCAAACATCCTAAGACTTGAAGAATGTTTTTTTTACCACTCCAAAAGTCATAATTTTGCCATTTAAACAAGGGGATTGAAACAAATCCAAATGCGTGTCATTTCTTATTTCAAGAGATCTATAATTCAAAATTTTTAACAAGATCTAGGATACTAAATAATCTCATATTCTGATGTTTACTAGATATGGCTGAAAATTTTCAAATATAATAGTTTTTAATCAAGATTTGAGTAATAAAACTCAGATTTATAAAGATCAAAACTAATTTTAAGAACATATGAGATTTTTAAAAGAAAATGTGAACTGAATAAATTTTTATTTTCTAAAATGAGGCATTTCAACACTATATTATACAAGATTGTTAGAAATAGAAGCCAAACAACAACCAAAAAACATATGCATGCTTGTTATCTTATCATGCATTTCAAAAATTGTAGAGAACAAAGGAAGACAATGAACAAAAATAAGAGACATAAAACTCAAATTATAAAAGGAACAAATAAAACTTCCAACTCCATGTTTACCCACAGTCCAAACTTATATACAAAGTGAAAAGTAACCAATAAAAAAATAAAAAAAAAAGAATAATGATGTGCATATTTGATACCTGTGCCAACTTAAGACGTTATGATTTAATAATACAATCATTAATTCTTAATAGTTTATAAGGTTAAAAATAAATTAAAGTGATTTAATTGTAAAAAAAAATTAATTAACTCATTATTGAATGAAAATTTATTTTGAAACAATTCTTAATTTTTGGACTCTATCTTGATCATAATGGTTGAATATTTAATAATATATTTCAATGACTTCAATAAAAATATAGTGAGATATTTGATGGTGAGTATACTTATATATATATATATATAGTCCAAACTTTTTTGAAAACATAAAGGGATTGTTTAGGATTTAATATGTAGAGGGTATTAAAACACAAATATTTAGAGTAATTATATTTTGGGGTGTTTTCCTAGAAATTTTAACAATTATTAGAAACTGAACTTTTGATTTTGTATATAAATCACAAAATTATAAATAAATTATAAATAAGGGCACTCGAATTTATGAGTACTAAACTACCCTCGCCCCTCTCCCCATCCCCTAGCACTCGCCCTCACCCTCGCCCCTCGTCCTTGCCCTCGCCCTCGCCCATCCCCCTCGCCCTCGCCCATCCCCCTCGCCCTCGCCCATCCCCCTCACTCCTTGTCCTTGTCCCTTACCATCGCCCCTTGCCATCGCCCCTTGCCATAGCCCCTTGCCATAGCCCCTTGCCATCACCCCTTGCCCTCACCCCTTGCCCTCACCCACAAAGGAGTTCGCTAGAGCTCTAGCGAGCTCCTTCATGGGACTCATGAAGTTCCGTCGAGCTTCACGACGGAGCTTCAGCGAGCTCCACGAAGGAGCTCCAGTGAGCTCCACGAAGGAGCTCCAGTGAGCTCCACGAAGGAGCTCCAGTGAGCTCCACGAAGGAGCTCCTCAAGCTTCAGTAAGCTCGATCGTGGAGCTGACTGGAGCTCGACGAGCTCCTTCGTGGATCTCGTAGAGCTCCACGAAGGAGCTTGCTAGAGCTCGTGGATTTTCGTCAAACTCTAAAATGGAGCTCCATGTCAAGATTACTGGAGCTTGACGAAGCTCCACGAATGAGCTCATAGAGACGGGTGAGGGGAGAGAGGCGAAAGATGAGGGCAAACTGACAAGAACGGGGGTGAAGGGCGAGGGTGAGAGGCGAGTGGCGAGGGCGAGAGTCAATGATATTTTAGTACTTACGAATTTGAGTGTCCTTATTTTTAATTTATTTATATCATCGTGAATTAAAAAAAATTAAAAAGTAAAGTTTATAATTGTTAACAATTTCTGACGAAATACCCAAAACATAATTATCAATATTAATTATTAATTGTTAAAAAGTTGTATTAATGTTTAAACTCGTTATAGTGAGAATTTTATGATGAATTGGGGGAAACATGACATTTCCCATCTCCATCAGTACGGCAAGAGCAGTCCAGAAAAGAAAGAACAGACGGGTGGGGTGGGGAGTCACAGATGAAAAGAACTGAAGACTGGTCATGCACATGGGAAGGGTGGAAAGTTACAACTGCAGACCGCATTTAAAACAAAGAATGAAAAAAACGCAACGCCTCTGAATAGGCAACAACCAAATCAAAAACATTAAAAAATAAACACAAGTAACGTTCCGTTTGGTGCAGGACGACCACCGTACTGCTCAGTACTACGGATGTCAGCGTCGGTCCTACCACCCTTGCTAAACGGCCGTCTGCAACAGTTAGGATTTGGGATGGGACCATGCCAGTTTTATTATTATTTTTATTTCGCTTCAGTTATTTCTGTTATTTTTTATCATTAAATAAAATTTCCCAAAAATCGGCTCGTTGTTTTACTTGTTACACCTGACTTATTAGTCATGACGCCATAATAAATAATTTTCTACTTTTTGTTTTCATAAATAAATAAATAAAAGGTTCTGCTGGTGCCTACTTCCCCGCATAGCCAGGTATTGGTGGGGGCTGTCTGGCTGTTGGTGGTGGTGGTGGTGTGCCTCTCTCCCTCACTTCCTCATCCGATTACCATGCGCATCAGTTATCTTATCTCCTGTTTCTTATATAAATACGTGAACCCTATGCAACCATTTTGATCTCTCCCCCCTCCGGTCTGTTTGTGATAGTGCGACAATGAAGAACCTGATAAACTGTTTATCGCGAGCGTCCGATTCTTCTGACTACACCCTCCTACCGTCAGAACCTCCGCTCCGAGGCTCGATATTCTGGTCTAGACCGAAGTCTGCTAGCCGATCTGAACAACGAACTCCAGTTCCGGAAGGACACCTCCCGGTGTACGTCGGAGAGAACATGGATCGCTTTATCATCAGAGCAGATCTGCTTAATCATCCTGTTTTCATGATTCTGCTCAACAAATCTGCTCAGGAATATGGATACGATCATCAAGGCGTACTTCGGATTCCATGCCACGCGTCGGTTTTTGAACTCATCTTGGAGAGTATTCGTTGCGGTATGCAGGTGCGCGACATTGAGAGCCTCATCCATTCTTATGATGGATATATCAGCTTCGCTTCCGATTTTGATTGAGAGATTTGTTATTTCTCTGACAAATTTGCTTGAGAGCTTTTGGAAATAGCAGATTCGTGTTAGATCTCGTAGGATGTTTGCTTTATATTCTGTTCCTTGCTGTAAAAGCCGTTTCAGCAGTTCGATGAAGGAAGAGCGGAACATTTTTATGTGATTCCCTCTTTCATTTTTCATGTATCTTCCTCTCGATTTCCTCACAACTTCACTTTGAACCTGAATGGAATTTGATAATTTAGCCATACTTTATCTGTTCTCTTCAAATTTTGTTTGTTTTGGTCAATTTACTGTGTGTTACAACTTTAGCAATTCAAATTGACCACGAGTCTGACATTGCAAAATAAGGATTTTTTACCGCAAAATGTTTCGTATTAGATAAATAAAATTCAAACAAAATAAATCATGTTCTGATCCATCTTTTCTTTATGTGCTTCATCTTATGCTCTTCTTCATGAGGATCAGAAGCTAATGTATGTAGTTCGATTCAATTTTGAGCTTGATCGTGCTTCTCCTTTATGCCCTGAAGAAGGGCGAAATGAAGGGTGAGTTTATCTCAAAGTTGTTCTTCATCGAATCATCCATGCCGATGGTGTGTTTCTTGAAAGTGGAGGATCAATACAATTTAGAGAACCCAACTTCTTTCTTCCGCTTGCTTTTAGGCACTTAGGTGCCGAACTGCAATGCCAAGGGTTCCTGCTCTAGTGACACATTAACAAAAGCTTCTGTGAGAGATGTGAAGGACATGCATCACTGCACTAGAGACATGCTCATGTTCATGATGCCTGTGGCTAGCGTTGAAATGGACGGGTGGTAGTGCCTGGAGAGATGATTAAGATCACACAGAAAATAAAACGATTCTTATCAAACAGGTTATTAATCAGATCACTTGAATAAGAATAATATTACAACAATGAGACCAGAAGAACTAAAAAATGGGTATCACAGCATTAAGCAGGACTGCAGTAAAGCAAACACAATTGCTCACTTTCCAATTCCATGGATTCCATAGATTTCATGGATTCAGTTGTTTTTTTTTTTTATTATTTTCTTTCAAACTATTCATTCTGTTCTAATTTGTTTTTTTTATATTTTTCATCTCTATGCTATGAGAAATGATTTTGGTCTATAAGTGATGTTTTTTTTCAAAAAAGTTTACTGTCGCTTCTCAGATCATAATTGTTATTTGAATTCTGACTCAGATCTAAACAAAAATATATGTATCTAAACAAAAATATAAATCTAATTAATTTGAGTAAAATAATACTTATTAAACAAGATATCTAAATTTTTATGTAAAATTTTTTCATTTATTTTGAAACAAAATCATCATCACAACATTTAATATCATCTTCTCAAATTCATGGTATATTGTGATGTAATAGGATGCATAGGATCTACTTAATATCATCATCATCACAACATTTATTCCAAAATCATCATCACAACATTTAGTAATACTAATTTTCCTCGTATATTGTGATGTATAAGACAAAAGATGCATAGGATCTACTTAGAGATGAGTTTAAAGGAATAAAAGAAAAATCAAGAATCTCTACTCTATTTCATGAGAAATGCTAAAGTAATCGATTGTTGTATACATGCTTGATAAAGTTGATAAGGTTGACTCTATTGTTGTAGTAATCGAATAAACTAAGAACCATTTTGGAATTATTATTCAATAAGTCCTTAGTTCAATGAAATCATATGAGAAAATATTGCCCAAACGAATTGAATCATCTGTTGAGTAAGACATGCAAACTAAATTGATAACACATGCAAAAGAGAGAAGAAATGAGAATCATAAAAGTGAAATACAATAATACATCAAAAAGATAGCTAAGTATGTATACAAAAATAAACTAAGAAGCAAGAATAAAACCTTGCTTCTTCTGTAAAAACTAGCACTACTTTAACAAGGACTTATTCTTACATATGTAATGCATGTAAAAGAAACAATTACACAGAAAGATTCGCGGTTCAAGTCTAATAACAAAAGTATGATCTGTAAAAGGTACGATCTTATTTCTAAGGATTATAGGTTGAAACATACATAATATACTAGTTGTGCTGAGGAGAAATCCTCAAGGGGAAAATATATATTTTATGTATCACATACTAATTAAAAGTGTCACATCTCTTAACACATGGTTTCCGGATAGTAGTTGCTAAAATCATATATTTGGAAACTATGAGATATTTATGAATTTACACTCATTAAGTTCACAAGTAAAATGAAAAATAGAAATCTTATTAAAATAAAAGGAAGAGGCAAGGTCAAAGTTTCTACTCCCACATGAGATAAAATTATTTATAAAATACTACCGATTCTATAATTGGATCATAATCTCCGAAATATGGGTCAATTAATGAAACACGAGTATAAACTAGTATTTGAATACAACATGTGTACTTTATATGATCAAGAATTAGGAAGTGCTCTCTATACAATAAAAATATTCAGAGACAGGAACTTCTCTTTGACCCTTGATTAATATATATATATATATATTACATTAAACATGCACATTAAATAAGAGGAAAATATGTGGCATATAAGGATACGCCACTCAAACTGAAACTACATAAGTATAAATCTTCTTACTCAAAAGAGATTAACAAGTAGCCTGCCTTCTATTCCTAGCACACTCACTTCTATTTGTGATAAATGTGCTTTAGGAAAATAGTCTAGACAAATTCCAAAAAAAAGTTACTAGAGATCATCCACACCTCTTAAGCTAATCCATGCAAAAATCAGTGGTCTATTATCTATCCAATAATTAGCAAACAATAATTATTTTATGATATTTATTATTGATTGTACTTGGATGATGTAGGTATACTTCTTGAGGTAGAAATTAGAGGTCTTTAATCTATTTGAGAAGTTCCTATATATAGTTGAAAGATAGACTATAATGATTGTCAAAATCCTCAGAATCGATAGAGAAACTAAGTTACTTTCCCAAAAGTTCAATGACTTCTATGATTTGAAGGGATTTTAGAGACACTTAACCATCTCTCACCACAATAAAATAGTTTTGTGGAGAGAAAAAATAAAATAGTAGTAGAGATGATCAAAGCACTATTGGCAGATAAACTTATGCCCAAATATTTTTGGGCATAAGTTGTGAATACCATTATTTATCTTACTAAATAGGTGCCCAACCTTTGCACTACATAATCTCACTCTATTATAGACTTGATGTGGGAGAAAACCAAGTGTATATCACTTAACGGTATTTATGAGTATTTGTTATTCACATATCCCAAAATAGAAAATAACTAAGTTAGATTTTTATAGTATAAAGTGTATTATGGTTTGATACAGTCTACATTCTAAAATAGAAAATGACTAAGTTAGTATTAGTTAAGTGTCTAAGGGTGTTTGCTTGTATTATGATTTGATACAGTATTTGTTATTCCAATATCCCAAAATAAAAAAGTACTTAACAAGTAGAGGTGTATCATTTGATGAGGAATCAAAATGAGAAGACTCCAAGCAAACAACAAGTAAATAATGCTCTTACATAGAAGCGCCTCATTAGGAAATATTAGTGGAAAATGTTTACAATGCTAATCAGCAAATATATGTATCCACATCTTCTGAATCTAAAACAAAATTTGATAGTAATATGGATGGAATGAATAATTTAAGTACTCTAGTTAAATATAGAATATTGGATGATATATACCAAAGATATAACTTCTCTTTAGTTGAGCCACTAACTAATTTCAAGAGGCATATTAGCATCAAGTATGGATCCAGACCATGAGGACAAAAATAAATACTATAAACAAGAATAACACTGGGACCTTAGTAGAACTATCACAAAATAAACATAGTATATGGGTTAAATAGTTATTTAAAATTAAAGACCTAACAAATAATATGATATTCATATATATAAGGTCAAATTGGTAACCAAAAACTATTCACAAAAGGCTAGATCTGGCTACTTTAAGATATTTGCTCCAATAGCGAGATTGGAGAATATAAGGTTTATAATAGCCCTATCAAGATAGAAGGGATGACCTATATTCTAGCTAAATATTAAGTTTGTCTTCCTAAATGACACTTTAAATGAAGAAATATATTTTGATAATACATGTGATTTTGTGGAAAAGGAAATTGAACATTACGTTTATAAATTAAACAAGACTTTCCATGGGTTAAAACAATCACCTCGTGCTTGGTATAATCAAATCAACTCATATCTGTTGAACCAATGATTCAACAAAAGCATGAATGAGCCCACATGTATATTAAGAAAATCAATAACTCTAGAATAATAATTGTTTAAATTTATGTAGATGATATTATACATACAAATAATAAAACTAAATTAATTAATTCATTTAGAAATGATATGTTGGAAAGATATGAGTTATCAAATATGAGATCTCTCCATTATTTCTTGGGATTTGAAATATTTCAAGTCCCAACTAGAGTAGTAGTAAACCAATCTAAGTACATATTGTCCATTTTAAATAAGTATGGACATGAAAATCGTAAACCAATCTCTAGTCCTCTTATAACAAATTAGAAATTGTCATCTATTAAAATAGTCTATTTAATGAAAACTCCTAGAGGAGTTTCATAGGAAGCTTGCTGCACGCTTTAGTTTCATGACCATATATAGTCTATGCAGTAAACTTATAATCTAGATGTATGCATGCACCAAATCAACTACACTTTAGTGCTGCAAAAAGAATACTAAGATACCTCAAAGGTACTCTACATCGTGACCTAAAATATTTTAGAATTGAACACACTAAAATAATCGGGTATTGCATTAGTGATTGGGGAGGATATCCCAGATTACTACAAGAGTACTTTTTGATATATATTCTCTTTAGGCACTAATGCAAAGTTCTTGATTATCCACTATTGCTCTATTGATTGCTAAAGCAAAATATGTGTCTACTTCAGTGATAACATCTCTTATTTTTTGGTTGCAAAAATTTTAACCGACTTGGATGAAATAGTAAATGAGTATATTCTTATTCTATATGACAATCAATCCACCATTACCATAGCAAAGGATGATGTATTGCACAATCAAACTAAACATATACAACCTAAGTATTATTTTATTAAAGATGCTATTGAAAGTAATGTTGTTAATTTACAATTTTGTAGGTATTAAATAAATAGTAGACATATTTGCAAAGCCATTATCTAAGGACAAGCACATATACTTTGAAAAGATGTTGGGACTCACATTAATTTCACCAAATGGGAAAGAATATGGGCCAAAGGGGCTATTTGGAAAATGATTGGATCCAATTCACTAATCAAGCCATCATATTAGTTAGTAACATGGTTGATTTATTCAAACTCATATTTAAGTTAAATAAGTTGTATGCTCCATCAGATCATTCTGATGTTATTGATTTTATTTGTTTTATCTTACATTGAAAAATATAACATATAAGCCACTTATCTCAGATTTGCTATGACTATTGATTAATTTTTATTAATTGTCGATTTTTTTCTTCTTATTTTCTCTTATTTATTCATTTTCTTCATCTCTTTTCTTCTATTTGTCATCTCTGTGCTTTGGGAATCCTTGTAAATATGAGAATGTAAATTTTAGGAAAATTATTTTATGAAAAATTATGAACAGTACTAAAGTGAAATTTTTTGTTTGTCTCAATATGGATCAAATTCAAAAATATTTAAATTTTAGCTTCAAGTGAATAATTTTCCCATTCCCAAAATATACTTAAACCTGCCATATCAGAATGCTACAAAAATAAAAATAATATAAAATCCAAAAATGTTTATATATAAAGCCATATATATATATATATAGTGTATTTATGTTATTTTATACACACACACACACACAAACAATATGTGTGTGTGTGTGTGTGTGTGTGTGTGATCATGCATTGATATGATGATAAATATTTTCATCCAAATATGACAAGTCTCGAGTTCAAGACTCATTAGACAAACCTCTTTGATTTTTAGGGATAAACAAGAACTTTATGTATTAGGTATGACTTATACATACATACATATATATATATATATATATATATATATTGTTAGAAGTATGATGTTCGAACTCTGATTTATTCGAAATCATAAAATATTGGGAATAATGCTTGGTTAACTAAATAAAAACAATAATTAAAATAACATAAAAGTGAGAAATTACCATACAATAATTCTAAAAAATCTAATATAATAAAAAATCAAGTCTAAGATACAATAATACCAAATCAAATAATGTGTACTAAAATTTTTTTTACACATACAAAGAAGTTCGTAAAGTACAAAATGCTCAAATTTATATTTTGGACTAAAATATATTTGCTAATATATAAAATCATAGATATTAGAGGTATAAATGGGTTGTACCATGTCACCAAGATGTATTTTTTAGGCTCATATGGACTACCATGCCTTACCTAACACCACATAGTTTTTAGCATGAGTTATGCCATACCGACATAGCTTTAAAAATAGGTAGCCTAGCATGATCCATTGAAATTCCATTTTCTTGGGTTGTGTTGTCTCATTTTGGGTCAGTCAAGCTGGTAAAGGATTGCCAAGCTAGCCTCAGTTTAGTACAGGCTTGACTTGGTTCAATTTAGAATAACTTAGTTTATTCCATGCCAGCCTGGGTTCAATTCAAGCGAGTATGGTTCATTCTAGGCTTGTCTGGGTGAGGCCAAACTAGCCTAGTTCATTCCAGGTTTGCCAGGGTCAGGCTAGGCTAGCTCATTATAAGCTAGTTTGGGTCAAGTCTAAGCAAGCCTATTTGATCAGCCAAGCCGAAACTAACCTACATGGGCTATTGTGGTAGGGGATTCCTTGTCATACCTTTCATTTTAGGAACTCTGACCCAACATGGTGTTAGTCTAGGCATGACTTAGAATTGGGTCATGCCATGTCTGACATGAAAAATTTGTGTAGTATCTCGTGTCATGTCTATGTTTCTTGACTTAGTTGATATCTCAATTAGAAATTTGAATTCCAATACAAATACATAAACTTGAAATTTTTGTAGTGAATGCCTGGATCTCTTCCCATGTTATGTATTAGGTGACAATGTCAGTTCATTAGATTTATGTTTTGTAATCAACAATGTGGTTATATCTCGATTAATGGATCATGATTAAAGAGAATATATTGTTCATAATTTTTTAAATATTCAACTATTCTCCAACCTCCAATTCCACATGACACACAATCTTGCACACAAAAAAAGGGAAACCATAACAAACACATAAAAGACACACTTTGAATTGTAAATAAAACTATGATCTTATATAAATGTAACAAGCATGGGCCCCATTCGACCTCAATCCATGGGCAATCTCACAAGTGTTAAACAATTATCTGGCCCCCACCAGACATATCAATATTGTATGCTTTGTTCCCTTAGGGTGCATAATTTTATACATGCCCATATGTCATGTTTCGTAGTATTTGAATTTATGACCTCCAATCTATATAGTTTAAAATCTTAATACTAGAATACCAGTTGACCAACTTGGCTCAATTGGAATTTTAGTGCTATGATTTGGAATTATCTAGACTGAAGGTCATGAGTTCAAATCCTATGAGATGCGACATATAGGGCATGTGTGAAACCATGCGGTATAAAAAAAGCAGATAATATCAATATGCTCAGCCCCCACTAGAATATTGTCCTCGTTTCCTATTAAGGTACAATTTTTACAAGTTCCCCCCACATATTTCATTCCCTAGGAATTGAACTCTAGACATTCAGTCTATATAACTTCAAATTTTAGCATGAGGATACCAATTGTGGCTCACCAAGTATTTAGATACTAGGATTTAGGACAATATAGACTAGATATCTCAAATTCAAATCATATAAAAAATAACATGTGAGACATGTGTAAAATGTGTCATAATGAGCCAAGAGTATAATATTGATATGCAATGTGGAGGGGTTGGGAAACTAGTTAATACTCGAGGATAGCCCAAGGATTAATATTAAGTGGGGCCCACAATTTATTACATATAAATCATTTGTATGCACCAAATGATAGGCTCCACTTGACATTAGTCCTTGGGTAGTCCCCGAGTGTTAATTATTTGCCCATCCCCTTCACCAAGCATAACAATATTATTCTTTTTGTCTATTGAGGAAAATAGTGTACACATCATATATATCGCATCCTCTATGATTTGAATTTGAGACCTCTAGTCTATATAGTTTTAAATCCTAAAACTTATGTATCAGTTGAGCCAAGTAGGTCAACTTGTACTCAAGTGCTAGGATTTGGAATTATATAGATTGGAAGCCTTGATTTGAAATCCTAGGAGACATGAATGCTAGACAATTGTAAAACCTTGTGCCTTAATGGGTAAAGAGGACAATATTGATATACTTGGTGGAGGGGCCATGCAATGTGGGTGTGTCTTGATTATTTGATCAAAGAGGAGATTCTGTCGGTAATTTTTCAAATATTCAAACATTATCCAACCTTTAATTCTTCATTTCACAAAATTCTACATAGAAACAAAGAAAAATCATAGCAAACACACATACAAAATTGAAAATAAAATTATGATTATATATATATAGATAATCACACACAAATTGCATATATATATATATATATATATATATATATATATATATATATATATATATATATATTACATGTCAATACACATATTGCACACACATATTACAATTTAAATATAAGTATATGAATAAATTACGAAGTTCGAACCAACTTAGGGAGGTGAGAGAAAAAATGAGCAACCTCTTAGTTTCTATAACCCATAATGTTGAAGAACGAGCAAAGATAGAAGAAAAATGCAATAGCTTTTTGTAACCTTAAATACCAAAGGGAAAAAACAAGCACATGCTACCACATTTGTTTTTGTTTTTGGTTTTAATCAAACCTGGATGGGGCACTCCCTCATCTAAAAGGGTACCATGTAGAGGTGTCAAACGGGCCGGCCCATTTTTTTAGGGCACGTTCGTGCTACCGTGCTGGGTCGGGCCCGACACGGTTTAAAAACAATCGGGCCCGGCCTGGCCATACAGGCCAGGTAGAGGCAGACCTGAGACTCGAGAGGCAGGAATTTTTTTTTTTAAAAAAAATTTATATATTGTAATGCTTAAGTATACAGACATACAGTATTAAATATAAATATTTTTAAAAATGTTAAAAATAAAAATTAAATAAAAAAACAAAGTTTAGAAAATTTTTTTTATCAAATTCAATTTAATTTAACTTTTATTGTATTTATTAATTATATATTAAAGTTATTAATTTTTAAAATAAAATTTAAATCGTAAAAAAAATGAATCAATACATTATGTTAGTAAAGATAAAAATTAAAAAAAAAAATTAAACAATGCAAATAAAAAATTACCAATCATCCATTTGAAAACGAAGGTCCGAACAAAACAAGTATCAGTTTCAAGTTTCAACACAACATACAAACAAAGCATACAAATACAGTCAATAAAAAAAACATTGAAAACGAAAAACAACATATCATCATCAATCGTCAATCGGCATATCATGAGAATCATCAGCCGCAACATCAAGATCAGTATCATATGGATCATCATCATCGGCAATAAACTCCTCCGCCATCATAGTGGATGTGGATGCGACTGCAGTGCCTGTCCCAGTCCCAGCTCCAGCATGATCATGGATGCTAAACCTCGATTCCTCCCAATCCTTAAAACATGCCAAGGCCTCAACCATATATGGACGTAATCTCGATCTCCTATCCAAAATCATGTTCACTGCAACAGAAAAAGCATACTCCGATACTATGCTCGACACCGGAGGAGTCAGTAGATCCTATGTCATCCTAGATAGCACGGGAAAGGTGGACTCATATGATTTCCACCACTGTAATAAATCAAGATTCTTAGTATCAGAATGTGATAGGATTGAGTAGTAATCAGTATCTAAGTACAGAGACAGCTCGATCCTATGTGATGGTCCACCCTCGATAGTTGAATGAAAAAGCATACTCCGATACTCCGATACGTTTCCCCCTCGATAGTTGAATGAAAAAATTGTCATCTTCGAACAAGGTATCAATGTCCGTAATCACAGTCTCAGTACTACCACCACCATGCCTAGTATTATAGTATGTGAATAGGTCAGTCAACTTCTCGTGAATGAACCCTTCAGGTGGCTCTTCCAGGTTCATGCACAAGGAAATAAAAGTCAGTGTGTTTTCTACCCCTTCCACCTTAACCCTAGGGTCCATGCATGCAGCGAGGCAATAAAGAGATGGAACGGTGGACCAGTACTTCAAGTACTTGGTCTCCATCTCTGCAACCATATGGCTAAGCGTCGGGTCCGCTCGATACTTCCTAAACATGCTACTAATGTTGCATATGCAACGGAGTGCAATGTAAGTGGTGGGGGTATAAACCGACGAACACATATTCGTCGTGTCATAAAATATCTTCAGGAATTTCATAAATGAAATTCTTGAAGCCCAGTCAGTGTCGTTAATAATAAGTTCGTCACTCTTACTATTGACGTAGTCGGATATCACGTGTTCGTATCCAACACATGATTCCAACATCAGGTACGTGTAATTCCAACGATGTCTCACATCTGATTGGAATTTCTTCTTCTTAAGATTCCCAGACAAACAAAGACTATCAAACTCTTGTTGTCTGCGAGGAGTGCGAATTTATTTTAGTGCATTGCGTATATTATCCAATGCGGGGGAACACACCTTCATATCCGCTTGAACAATCAGGTTAATCACGTGACACATGCATCTGACATGAAAGATCTCTCCTAATGGTGCGTCTCTAATATTCCTAACAAACATATTGATTGCTACTCCATTATTAGAAGCATTATCGAATGTGACACTAAAAATTTTATTTTGAATTTTATATTCCCTCAAGATTTTCATCATACCCACAAAAATGGCCGGGCCATCATGAGGATGAAGAATCTCAGAGAATCCTAAAATTTTTTTATTGATTATCCAGTTAGAATATACATAGTGACTCGTGAGACATGCATAAAAAGAATCATCGTGACATGTCCATATATCGGACGTCACGGACACCACTCCACTATATGCCATAAATTCCTTAATTATTTTTTGTTTTTCTAACTTATATATCTTTAGTATGTCATTCCTAGATGTGGACCTAGGAATCCTACAATAAGAAGGCTGAAAATAAGTCTGCATGATACGCACTACCCTTGGATCTTCCGAAAATCTGATCGAAAGACCCATCAATGTGATGAGCCTGGTCATGCCGTCCCTACCCAACTCGCTGGAGTATAAGAAGGGAGTAAACTTTGAGACTGAACTCGATCCAGTCTCAAAAAATGTAGTGCCAAGTTGGGTTTGCCTAGGATCTAAGGGTCCATGTTTTTTGGTGCATAATTCGGCATGCCCATTAAGGTGACTAGTCCCAAATGAACTCTTGCATGTTAATAGTCCCATACAATATTTGTACTATGCCATTTCTTGTTCCTCACCCCTAACATTTTTTTGTGTTATGATTTTCAAATGAGTCTAAACTACAGAAGTCCTAGTTTTTTGTTTTTTAGAACTTTGGGTTGAGACGACTGGAGAACCCAAAGTTTCAGCAGCCTCAGACCTCTGTGTAATATTTTCATTTTCCAAATTTAAATACGTGTCAGGTGTATTTGTCATTTTTTATGATTTTTATTTTTTCCTAATTTTTTTCTAGAGAGAGAAACTATAGAGAGAGTAAAAAAACATAAAATAAATTACCCGGTAAAAGTAGTGAGGTCGGTCACGTGCACGGTGCACCGCAGCAACCTCTAATGTTCAAAACTCAAGTTGAGTTTCACGAAAATCCAAGCCGAAAGCAAAATCCCGATGCCCGAGAGAGAGATGCACAGTTTATGTGAGAGAAAGAGAGTTTTGAGAGGATATCTGTTTTTGAAAAACATAAATGTTATAGGGAGGGGGATAGAATTTATAGATAAAAGATATTAATTTTTTATAAAAAAGATATTTTTTTATATTTTATTGAATTTTTAATAATTATTTAGGGGGCAGAATCACGAGGACCGTTGGATTCTGCCCCCTAGCCGTTGGAGGCGAATCTAACGGCTGAAATTAATACTATTTGAATAATTTTTTTTCCCGTTGGGATTGGGTCGGGAGTAGGGACCGCGGTCGGGTCCAATCAGACCCGACCCGCGATCTTTTTTTTCGGGAGGGGCCGGGTCACGCCCACGCGTGGCTGCGTGAAACCGGCAAGGGAAGAACCCGTGCCGGCGTGCCGTACCACGGGCCGAGCAGTGCCAGGTCAGGCACGGCACGGCTCGGGCCAAACACGGCACGGCACGGCTCGGGCCAAACACGGCACGGCACGGCTCGGGACAAACACGGCACGGCACAGCTCGTGCCTAACCCGGGCACGGCACCAGCCCGGGCACGGTTTTTTAATGTGCCGGGACGGCCCAGGCACGGCCGAATCGTGCCGTGCCCCATGCTGGGCTGGGCCGGCCCGGTTGACACCTCTAGTACCATGCCTTTCCCCATTTTTACAACTCCTTTTTTGTTAATTTTTTTTTTATTTTTTTGTAAAATCAAAATGTGGAATTTTCTCTCGTATTCTTGGTCTACCATACTACATGCTTTCAAAATAAAACAAAACAAAAAAAGTCTAATCTTCCCAATTTGGGCATAATTAACAAATCTTTCTTTCTTTTTTTTTCTTTCTCTCTCTACCATTACTGAGAAGACACATACCAACATGTGACTTAAATAAATTAAATGTTATAAATGACAATGATTTCATGAACATATTTGTGATATTTTTGTTCATATGTACTTTTTCAAACTTTTTATCTAATATATCTCATATGCAGTATTACCTCACATCAATGTGCTTCGACCTACTATGATATGTCAAATTTTAGATTGATATATAACACTTTAAATTGTTATGTCATACAATGTGTATATCTTATCACACATCTAAATTTGGAAGAAACCTTGTCATCCATAAAAATTATTTGTATACTTTTGTAGCTATAATAAACTTGGCCTCAATTCTTGATAGTGATATGAACTTCTTCAGTTTGGATTGTCAGGATATAACTCTCCCTCCAAGGTTTTAAGATAACTTGAGGTAGATTTGTTAGTAATAGTGCTCTAAGCATATCGTATAGACATGATATTTTAACTATATGTGAGAATTAATTATTATTATTATTTGCATGTTTATTATATATAATATCCTTGAATAATATAAAGTTTGATTGATATTCATGGGATGAATATGTGTATGAGATACAAATCAAATTTATATCTAATTGTTGAGAATAAATTTTGGACATACCCACCTTAAAATTAATACATGGATCAAAGTTATAATTTAATCTCTATTAGTTATGTTATTAAATCCTTTGACATGAAATTGCTATAGTTCTCAACATAATAAATATTGTATTTTGATATAATTAAACGTTGTCGTTAATCTAATAATATAAAGGGTATACTTGAACATAATAAGAATTATGTAGTGAGATATGAGCGATTAAGATGGAATTTGTCCCTCTTATTATAAGAAAGATATCTCTGGGTCCCCTTGATAATTGAGACTGAGAAATGTATGGTCATGCTCAAATAAATTGATAGAGATCAATATCATATGTTTAGTCAGTCTAATTAGATTTCGAGTAATCAAAGATAGAATAATATAATGTTGAATTTGTTCATGCCTTATATTCTATCAATATATCATGAGACAAACGGATTATAATATTAGCTATATTAAGGTTGTCTCGGATCATGAGATTTTTATTTAACTTGGGTAGTTATAATATCGTGTAGAGGCTACATATGACTTGTAGGATCAAAATGTAATATAGGCATACTGCCAATGTTAATTGAATCTATAGGGTCGCACATTAAGAATGAATATTAATGATTATGGTTTTTCATTTTCGATTGTAATTTATAATTATGAGATTATTTTAAATAATAAATAACAATTAGTTATTATTTAAATTTGAATTTAATTTTGAGAAAGTTTAAATTCGCGATATAAATAAATAATTAATTTTAACATTGAACTTGAGTTTTAATGAATAAATTTATTTAAAAGGGGATTTTAAGGATTTGAATTTAAGTTGTTATTTTTTAAAAGAGTTTTAATTATATAATAAAATTCATTTATGACTAAACCCCTAGCAGACTTGTATATATATATCTGAGACATATTTGATGCAAGTGGTTGTCTTTATAAAACAAATAGAAACTCTTTCATTTTGAGAAAATGAATTTGAACTAGCATTTAACAAAATCATTCATTATTTGTTTGTGTGTGAATACTTGCAGAAGGTAGTTATTTTTTCAGAAAGGTAGGATCTTTGAAGATCCAAATAAATCAAGACGCATACTTTGAAGTCTTGACAAATTGATCTACAAGAGGTAAGTTTTATTTACCCTTCCTCCGTGCTTTTATGAAATGCATGTGATCCTTGGTGGGTTAAGGAATAAAAATTATAAATTTCACTGGGTTTAGGTATAAGTTAGTCAAATTAAAACTACTTAATATTTTAGTCAAAATAAACATATGAATAATATATTATGTTAGTCTAGGTATAAGTTAGTGTATTCCTAGATATTGCATTTGTTACAAGACAAATTAATAAAATGTTTGATATAAATAATTATGAAAATACTTGAATTTTATCAAAATATAGGTAACAAGATTACTAGTTGATACGAAATCGACAATAAACTAGATGGACTTAAAAATCCAAGCGGAATGAAATGAAATAAAAGAAATAAATCTAAAACTTTAAAAAGAATAATTTCTTATTGGTTAAAGATTCAAAAGAATGAAATGAAGGATAATGGTAAATCTTTGAGAAATACAAAGAAGTCGATTAGGAACCTAATGGAAATGAACACCAATAGACCCACTAATACTAAACTTACAAAGACTTCACAAGTAATGCAAATCAATCACTTACCTAATGATTGAGAGGCAACGAACCTTCCGAGAACTAAACCCGAAAAACCCGATTTTTGGAGTGTTCCACACAAGAGAGTTATTCACTCACAAGCACAAAACAATATAAAGAAAACTCAAAGAGTGTTTGTATATTTCATCAAAGGGTCTTCTTACAAAATGAATTACAATGGGTTTATATAGGGAACAAACTAGCTAAGAAATATTTTTTTTTTGTCAGCGCAATATTGTTTGAAAACAATGTATCTCCGTAATCCAAGGCTCAAATTGAACACGGTTTCTTCTATTGAACAGATAACTTGATGTAGTTTGTCCATGTCAAATTTCAAAGCATTCCGACAGGTATTCGAATTTTGGTGAATTTTCAAAGTTAATTAGTCATTGCTGCCAGCACCACCTTTTTGAAAATTTGTATCTCCTTCATCTGAGGTCAAAATGGGACACGGTTTGTTGCATTGAAAACCTTCCTTAATGTAGTTGTCCTAGTTAAAATTTCATAATTTTTGGATTTGTATCCGATTTCTGGTGAAGTTTGCAATGCTGGGTCAAGTTGATGATCCAAGTAGAGTATTTGTCTTTCTTTCAAATTCACCAACTTGTTTTTCCTTGTTTAAGGCTTCAATAATAATTTGGACTTGTTTTTGAAAGGCCTTAGTATGACTTCGAGTGATTGGACCAAGCGGTAGTATGATTTGGTCTTATATTTCTGCATCAGTCCACTCTTCTTGAAAAGGTTGATCCTTCAACCTTGGCTTCGTTTCATCTCCTACATCATACAAACTTAAATCAGCTACATTAAAAGTTGCATGAACATTATACTCACCTGGTAATTCAAGTTTATAGGCATTGTCTCCAATTTTTTTTAAGACTTGAAATGGTCCATCTCCCCTCGGTAATAATTTGGATTTTCGTTGCTCTGGAAACCTTTCTTTGCGCATATGGAGCCAAACCCAATCTCCAGGTTGGAAGATCACTTGCTTGCGTCGTTGGTTCACCCTGCGAGTGGTTCGATCATTCACCTTTTCCAAGTTTTCCTTTACCTTGACATGAATTTTCTTCACAAACTAAGCTCGATCCCTGCCATGAGTGTTCTTTTGCTCATTGCTAGGCAATGGCAATAAATCAAGAGGGGTTAGAGGATTAAACCCATAAACAATTTCAAATGGACTCATGTTAGTAGAAGAATGCATAGATCGATTATATGCAAATTCAATATGAGGTAAACATTCTTCCTAATTGGCTAAATTTTTCCCAATAACACTTCTTAGTAATGCTCCTAATATTCTATTAACTACTTCAGTTTGTCCATCTGTTTGAGGATGACTAGAAGTAGAGAATAAGAGTTTTGTCCCAATTTTTCCCCAAAAGCCTTTCCAAAAATAACTTAAAAATTTTGCATCTCGGTCCGAAATAATGGTTTTGGGAATTCCATGCAAACGAACCACTTCTTTGAAAAAGAGATTTGAAATATGTTTTGCATCATTTGTCTTAGTGCATGCAATAAAATGAGCCATTTTGGAAAAATGGTCAACTACAACAAAAATTGCATCTTTGCCTCGTTTGGTTCGTGGAAGGCCAAGAACAAAATCCATGGAGATATCAACCCAAGGTGTATCTGGGATAGGAAGTGGTGTGTATAATCCATGAGGGCGAGACTTAGATTTTGCTTGTCGACAAGTGATGCACTTTCATATGTACTTTGCCACATTCTTAGCCATTCTGGGCCAATAGAAACGTTCCTGCAATAAATTATAAGTCTTGGTGACACCAAAGTGTCCCATTAAACCACCCTCATGAGCTTCAATAATTAAAAGATCACGAATAGATCCACAAGGTATACAAAGTCGATCGCAATAGAACAAATATCCATCATGCTTATAAAATTTTCCATGTCCCCCCTTTTCACATAAAGCATAAATTTTCCCAAAATCTTTATCATTTTCATATAATGCTTTAATATGTGAGAATCCAAGAAATTGAGAAGTGGCAAAAGAAATCAAAGCATACCTTCTAGAAAGGGCATCAGCCACCACATTCTCTTTACCTTTCTTGTACTTGATAGTGTAGGGAAAAGTGTCGATGAAAGATACCCACCGAATGTGCCTCTTACTCAATTGACTTTGTCCTTTCAAGTGTTTCAAGGACTCATGGTCGGTGTGGACAACAAACTCATTTGCTCTCAAGTAATGTTGCCAAGTCTCAAATGCTCTCACCAAGGAATAAAGCTCTTTATCATAAGTAGAATAATTGAGCATGGCACCATGAAGCTTCTCACTGAAGTATGCCACCGGCTTCTTCTCTTGCATAAGAACCGCTCTAATACCTATACCTGAAGCATCACATTCAATTTCAAAAGGTTTATTAAAATCAGGTAGCATCAAAATGGGTGCATGTGTGAGGTGATACTTTAAGGTATTGAAAGAATTTTCTTGAGCACTTCCCCATTTAAAAGGGACATCCTTTTTGATAATAGATGTTAATGGGGCTGCCAAAGTGCTAAAATCCTTCACAAATTGGCGGTAGAAGCTCGCTAGGCCATGAAAGCTTCGAATATCTGAGATATTTGATGGTGTTGGCCATTCTTGGATGGCCTTGATTTTTGAATCGTCCACCTTCACTCCTTCATTACTAATAACAAAACCCAAAAATATATAATGGTCTACACCAAATGTACACTTTTGAGGGTTAGCAAACAAATGCTCCAATCGTAAAACATTTAATACCTCACGCAAATGCTCAATATGCTCATCCATATTTTTGCTATAAATAAGAATGTCATCAAAGTAAACTACAACAAACTTTCCAATGAAAGGTCTAAGAACATGATTCATTAGTCGCATGAATGTACTTGGTGCATTAGTTAAACCAAAAGGCATAACTAACCACTCATATAATCCAAACTTTGTTTTAAATGCAGTTTTCCACTCATCACCTGGTTTCATTCGAATTTGATGGTAACCACTCTTTAAATCAATCTTTGAGAAGATGCATGAACCATGTAATTCATCTAGCATATCATCTAACCTTAGAATAGGATGTCGGTATTTTACCGTTATGGCATTAACGGCTCGGCAATCTACGCACATTCGCCACCCTCCATCTTTCTTTGGAACCAAAAGTACTGGAACTACACATGGGCTCATACTTTCTCGAACCCAACCCTTTTCAAGTAACTCTTCGACCTGCCTTTGAATTTCCTTAGATTCTTCAGGATTTGTTCGGTAAGCTGGTCGGTTGGGAATGGAAGCTCCTGGAACAAAGTCAATTTGATGCTCAATACCTCTCATAGATGGTAGCCCATTCGGTAACTCCTCCGGAAAGATATCTTCAAATTCCTTCAAGAGATCATCAAAAACTTTGGGAAGAGAAGAGGTTAGTTCATTAGATGAAGAAATATAAGCTTCCTTGAAACGTAACAAAAGTAATGGGGTTTCAACACTTATTTTTTTTGCCTCTTTTACCCCTACCAATAATTTCTTTTTTTCTTTTTCCCTCTCCTTTTTTTCTCTCAACTCTTGGGAGTATTGTTTTTGAATATATGCCTGGTCTTCATGAACCTCTTTCGGAGATAGTGGTTTAAGGACCACTTTTTTTCCACCATGATCAAGTAAAAAGTGATTGTGGAACCCATCATAGGAAACTCGCCTATCATATTGCCAAGGTCGCCCAAGCAAAATGTGACATGCTTGCATTGGGACGATATCACAACATACCTCATCTTGATAATCCTTTATTCGAATGTTAAGGATCACTTGCCGATTGACTTTCACTTCACCACTATTATTGAGCCATTGAAGTTTATATGGTTTTGGATGGAGCGTTGTTTGAAGTCCTAGCTTTTTGACCAAATAGTCACTTGCCACATTTGTACAACTTACATTATCAATAATGAGGCTCCATTTTTTATCTCCGATGTAGCATCGACTATGAAATATGTTCTTCCTTTGCTTCTCAGGTTCCTCTTGTTTTGGCAATGTGCTAAGAGCCCGCAATGTCACACAATTTAGTCCACTTCCGGCTGAATGAATGCTACCAGCATCATCATCACTATCTTCTTCATTTGGCTCTTCATCATCGGCAGACTCTATGTCTCCCGAATCCGAGATGATCATTACTCGCTTATTTGGACATTGAGTGGAAATATGTCCCTTTCCTTGGCACCGAAAACAAGTGATATCTCAATGTCGGATCTCCTTCCCATCATTCCCCTTAGGCTTAGGTGGTTCAGCCTTGACAAGAGATTTTCCCTTGTCTTCTCGATCTCGATTGCCTTGATGGTTCGGTATAAACCGATTATCCCTTTTTGGCCAAGTCTTTGTTGGATAAGTTTGTGGAAGCTTACCCCTCCTCCTTAGTTGTTTCTCCACTTGGCTAGCCCGGTGGATCAAATCCTCCAAGTCACCATAATTTTGTAAATCAACAATATCAGTAATATCACGATTTAACCCATTTAAGAAACGGGAACATTTGGCATTATCACTCTCCTCAACCTCGACTCGAATCAATGCCGTTTCCAACTCCTTGGCATAATCCTCCACACTTTTGGATCCTTGAGTAAGTTGTTGTAATTTTCTCAAGGCATCCCGTTGGTAGCTTCGAGGTACAAATTTCGCCCTCATAGCCACCTTCAATCGTTCCCACGATCTCAAAGGGCCTTCCCCCATTTTTCGTCGAGTAGAACACAATTGTTCCCACCAAATAAGAGCATATCCAGAAAATTCCAACACCGCCAATCGTACCTTATGCTCATCGATGTAGTTGTAGCTATCGAATATATTCTCGATCCTTTGTTCCCACTCAAAGTAGGCCTCTGGATCCGTGTCTCCTTTGAATGAAGGAATAGAGACCTTGATGTTCCTCATGGGGTCATGATTCATGGAATTTCTCCTTGGTTGTCGTGGAATGTATGGTTCATATTCACCAACAATTGACTCCACCTCATCTTCACAAATAAGATTATTTTTGTTACCCCGCAAAGATTCCTTTTCTCGATCTTGTAGACCATAGTTGGTAACATGTGCTCCTTAAATCCGGGTAACTCGGTCGTTAAGACCCCGAATGCTCCCTTGCACATCGGTTAATTGACGACTAAGTCGTTCAAATAGTTCTTGGATGTTTACTCCATCATCACGAGCATCACTAGTTCTTGACATTGTGAAATATTTTTCTCACCCACTCGTGTTTACTCTCAACTCAACAAAATGTCACTCACCCTCGTGTTTTCACTCCTCTCTTTAATGATCTCACCACTCTCTAATGTGGAAGTTCAAGTAATTCGGAAGTGTTCTCGAAATCAATTGCCAACAATCAATAAGAAATGATTTTTATAAGGAGACCAATGAAGGACATGAAATCACACGAAGCAATGTAGATTTCTTGACTCGATCAAGAAAGCTAAGACTCAATGAATAATCAAAATATAAAAAATAATAATAATAATAATAATCTCTTTTACAATAAGTAATGGGCTTTTCTTTTCTTTTTTCTTTTTTTTTTTTTGGTAATTTTTTTATTTCTTTTTTTTTATTTCTTCTTTTCTTTTGGCACTTTTTTTTCTCTTTTTTTTTCAGGAAAGTCCCACAACTAGGAAGTTGGAGATTTCTAACATCTGATACCAATTTGATACGAAATCGACAATAAACTAGATGGACTTAAAAATCCAAGCGGAATGAAATGAAATAAAAGAAATAAATCTAAAACTTTAAGAAGAATAATTTCTTATTGGTTAAAGATTCAAAAGAATGAAATGAAGGATAATGGTAAATATTTGAGAAATACAAAGAAGTCGATTAGGAACCTAATGGAAACGAACACCAATAGACCCACTAATACTAAACTTACAAAGACTTCACAAGTAATGCAAATCAATCACTTACCTAATGATTGAGAGATAACGAACCTTCCGAGAATTAAACCTGGATAACTCTCTTGTGTGGAACACTCCAAAAATCGGGTTTTTCGGGTTTAGTTCTCGGAAGGTTCGTTGCCTTTCAATCATTAGGTAATTGATTGATTTGCATTACTTGTGAAGTCTTTGTAAGTTTAGTATTAGTGGGTCTATTGGTGTTCGTTTCCATTAGGTTCCTAATCGACTTCTTTGTATTTCTCAAATATTTACCATTATCCTTCATTTCATTCTTTTGAATCTTTAACCAATAAGAAATTATTCTTCTTAAAGTTTTAGATTTATTTCTTTTATTTCATTTCATTCCGCTTGGATTTTTAAGTCCATCTAGTTTATTGTCAATTTCGTATCACTAGTAAGGAACTTTTTATCTCATTTCTGAATTTTTCTCATTTCTTTACCGTTATAATCTTTGAATAATTGTATTTTTTAATTTATTTTTTCTCAAAAAAATTGTATATTTTCAAATTATGTTTTGTAATAATTTTTTTTACAAAAAAAAACTTATGAATAATATAATAAAAGTTTCATATTAATAAGTTCAAAAATAAACTAGTTATGTATTATGACTAAAATTAAATTAATAAAAAATTATATATAAATTTAAAATCATTGAAGAGATAATAAGAATACTTACAATAATAATATTAATCTAATAATTATGTATTGCTCAAATTAAGTATTATACTCAATATTTTAATTGACACGAACACTTGAACAAGATATTATGTTAGTTAAAGCACTGACCAATTTCATGATAGAAATTACATTTTAACAATAAAATAATTAATAAAATATTAAATATAAGATACATAATTATCAAAAATATAATTATAAAATTTGGGTCAAGGCTTAATAATAAAGAATTTTAGTTTTAAAAAATTTGACTCATTTTTTAAGGTCATAGTCATTAGATAATGACTAATTTTTATCAAACTATCTTTTTTGTTTATTTGATTAAATTTTGTATTCAATATTTTAAGTAAGATAACTTGTTTATAGTATCAATAATAGTTCAAGTATAGAATAAATTATGTAGGCATATTATCATGGTGATAAAAAATAAATTAAAAATATTATATATGAAAAGTTATTTTTAAAAATTTAGTTAAAATGTTTTTAATAAATAAAACTCTTGATGAAAAAAATATAATGTTAAGTAATTTTGATCATTTAAATTTTGGTTCATTTCTTTATAACGATTGCTTTTAAGTACTAACTAATTTTCATCAAATTTATTTGTTCCCTAACAAATTACTTTGTATACTCAATATTTTAGATAAAATAAATAAATAGATAATATGCTATGTTAATTCAAGTATGAAATATCATGTTGGTGGATATTACATTTAAAATATATATATATATTATTAAAATATTAGATATAAAATAAATAATTTTTAAAATATTAACTATATTTTGAAATCTAAAAATCTTATTAAGATACTTACTAATAAGAAATTGTCTGATTTTTGGCTTATTCCTTTTAAAATATGCTCTTTGTATGATGAGAAACTTCTATAAAATTATGTCTCTCTCAAATTAAATTTTATATTCAATATTATAGTAAAAATGAACTTAAAAATAATATGTTATCTTTGTTTAAGTATCAACTAATTTATCAAATGATAATGCAATTGTAACAAAAGAATAAAAAAAAAATATTGAGCATGAGATAAATTATTATAAAAAATATAATTATAATTATTAAAATGTTTCAAAACTAGGTAAGCAAACTTACTAATACAAATTTTTGTCTTTTTGAAATTTAGCTCATTTTATTAGGGTTATATCATTTGAATAATCAGTAGTTAGAATTTTTTTTATAGATATTCCAAATAAGACAAAAAACAACCTAATAAAATATTACATATAATATAAATCATTGAGAATATAAGCAAATAACATAACTAATAAAAAATGGTAGTTTTGAAAATGTAGTCTTATTTCTTAAAGGTTATTGTTTTGTATAATTAATAATTTTTATCAAATTGTTTTTATCTCTAAAATTATGTTTTGCATTTAATATTATAGTTAACATAAAATTATGAATAATATGCTTTATTAGTTTCAGTATAAACTAATTTATTAATTGATATTACATCTATGACATAACAAATAAATGAAATATTAGATATAAGATAAAGAAATTTATTAAACTTGTAATTAGAATACTTAAAATAGCCCAACATATAAGTGATAAAGCTTATATATAAGAATCTTTGGTATTTTGAATTTTGTCTAATTTTTTTAGTCTAAATAAAACTATTGATACTATGCTATATTAGTTAAAATATAAAATATCTTTTTATTGATATTATAATCATAACTAAAAAAATAAATTAATACAATATTATATATGAGATAAATAATTATTAAAAAATATATAATTAGAATACTTGTATTCTAATTATATGCGAAAAACTTACTAATAAGTAATATGTAGCATTTTTTATTAATTTATTTTTCTCCATCCAGAAGTAATTCTCTTTACTCAATATTTAGTTGAAATAAACTTATTAGCATTTTGTTATCTTTATTTAAGTGTTGTCTAATTTATTGGTTGATATTATATTGATGAGAAATAAGAAGTAATAATATATTAGAGTAAGATTAAAAGTTATTAAAAAAAAATAAAATACTTAAAATGATACAAAACCTTTGAAAAAAAAAAGGCTTACTAATAAGAAAATTTAGTATTTTTAATTTTGGCTCATTTCTTTAAGATTATAACATTTTGATAATTAGTAATTTTTGCCAAATAATTTTTGTTGCTCTAAAAGTATGTTTGTGCTCAATATTTTAGTTAAAATAAACTTCTTAACAATATTCTAACTTGGTTTAAGAATAAACTAGTTTATTTATTGATACTGTAAACAAAATTAAAAATAAATTAATAAAAAATTATATATGAAATAAATAAATAATAAAAATATAATTAATATACTTATGGGGATTTAAAAATATAAGTAAAGAATATACTAATAAGGGATTTTAATGTTTTGAATTTTGGATCATTACTTATAGGTTTTATCCTTTGAATCAAAATCATTTTGTGCCACTCAAATGAAATGAAGTATTATACTTAATATTTTATTATAATAAACATTTAAATAAAATGCTATATTAGTTCAAGCAATAACTAATTTATTGATTAATATTATATTCATGACAAAAATAAATAAATAAAAATATTAAATATATGATAAATAATAATTAAAAATGTTATTGGAATAATTCAAATAACTGAAAAACTAAGTGAAATTTTATTAATAAAAAAATTTGATTATTTTAATTATGACTAATTTCTTAAAGTTTATAACATTTAGATAATTGTAAATTTTTATCTAGTTTTTTTTGTCTCTCATGGATTGAACCTAATGCTAAATATTTTAGTTAAATTAAACATATAGATAATATGCAATGCTAGTTCAATTTTAAGTAATTTTTTGATGGATATGACATTCATGCTAATAAAATAATTTAATAAGATATTATATATGAATTAATAATTATTATAATTTTAATAATATTTATAATGATTCAAAATCTTAGTAAAAAAATGAATATAAAAATTATGTTATTTATTATTTTAGCTTATGTCTTTAAGGTTATAGATTTTGGATAATATATTATAATTATCAAATTATATTTTGCTTATGTCAAATGAATTCTTCTACTCAATTTTTTTTTATTAAAATCAACTTGTAAACATAGTGCTATTTTAGTTCAAATATAGACTAATATTTTGATAAATATTGAATTTGTGATAAAAAAAATAGAAAAATATTATATATGAGATAAAGAACTTTTTAAAAATAATTAGAATATTTAAATGATTGAAAATCTTTGTAAAAACACTATTTATTAAGGAATTAAACTTCTGTATCTTTTAAATTAAGTTTTATACTCAATATTTTAGTTAAATTTAACTTATGAATATAATGTTATATTAATTCATGTGTAGGGTTGAGTATTAATAGATATTATATTTATGCCAAAAAATTAAATATAGTAATTGATATTTGATAAATAATTATAAAAATATAATTAGAATACTTAGATGATTCAAAATATGAATGAAAAAAAAATTACTTTGACTATTTGATATTTATGTTAGTTCTTGAATAGGTTAGATATTGTAGTATTATGTCTTCTGAATTCTGCCCATTTCTTTAAGGTTCAATCTTTGGATAATGAGTAAATATATCAAATAATTTTTATATTCTCAAGTTTGTTTTTATTAAAATAAACTTCTAAATATTATGTTATGTTATTTCAAAAATAAACTTATTATTTATGGAGTTTGTTATCGTGACTAGAAAATTAATTTGCAAAAAATTACAAAATGAGTTAAATAATTATAAAAAAAAATAATTGGAATACTTATTATGATTAAAAATAATGTTGAAAAATATGCTATTACAAAATTTTAGCCATTTAAAATTTTACTCATTTATTTAAGATGTATTTTGGATGATGAGTAATTTTTACCAAATTAATTTGTATTATTCAAATTATGTTTCATACTCAATATTATAGTTAAAATAAACATAAACAAAATGATATGTTAGATAGAGCATTGAAGAAATTATTGATAGATTCTGCATTGTAACAAAAAAAAAAGGATTAACAAAATCTTAGATATGAAAAAAATAATAATTTTTAAAAATACAATTAAAAATATTAGTATATACTTAAAATAATTCAAAATTTAGGTTACATAAGTTAATAATAAGGAATTTTAGTCCTTTGCATTTTAACTTGTCTGTTAAAGGCTGTAACATTTGGATGATAATTAATTTTTATCAAATTTATTTTTTCTCTATAATAAAATTTTCTATTTAATATTTTAGATAATATAAACATGTGAATGATATATATATATATATATATTAGTTTAAGTATGGGCTAATTTATGTATGCATATTTTAATGTTGATTAAAAAATAAAATAATAATTTATATAGTACATAAAATATTATTAAAGTATAATTAAAATACTTATGATAATTCAAAATTTATATCAAAAATATGATAAAAATTTTTTTGCTCATTTCTTAACGGTTGTAGCATTTAGATACAAGATAATTT
Organism: Sapria himalayana; assembly: GCA_029783825.1. NCBI lineage: Eukaryota > Viridiplantae > Streptophyta > Magnoliopsida > Malpighiales > Rafflesiaceae > Sapria > Sapria himalayana. The sequence goes on along the minus strand of JAREIK010000185.1, from coordinate 937,414 downwards.
TTATCTGATCATCTTGATCCCTCTCAAATTGAGTAATATACTTAATATTTTAGTTAAAATAAACTTATGAATTATATGTGATATTAGTTCGAGTATAAAATAACATATTGTTGGATCTTGCATTCATAAGAAAAAATATTTAAATAAAATATTAGATAAGCGATTCTTATTTTTTTGGAAATTAAGTAATTTCTATCAAATTATTTGTATATCTTGAATTAGGTTGTAGTCAAAATATTACTTTATAAATTTATTAATTTAATGCTTTGTTAGTTCAAGTGTAGACTACTTTATTAATAGATATTGAATTCCTAAAAAACAAAATTAAATAAATAAAACATTAAATATAAGGTAATTAATTTTAAGCATATAATTAGAAAATACTTAAAATAATTTAAAATCTCAACGAGAAAACTTAATGATTATGAATTCCTACCTTTTGAATTTTGACATTTTTCTTTCCTCTTATTGCATTTTGATAATGAGTAATATTTATAAAATCATTTATTTTTCTCCCAATTTTAGTTTTTTGCTAATATTTTTAGTCTAAATTACCTTATGAATAATTTGTTATGTTTGTTCAAATATAAATAAATTTATTTTTGGATATTATAATCATGAATAAAAATGAATTACTAAAATATTAGATATGAGATAAATAATAATTAAAAATATAAATATAATACTTACATTCAAAATCTATGAGAAAAAAAAACTTACTAATAAGTTTTTAAATTCTTAAATCGACTTGTTTTTTTTTAGGTTACAAGTCTTTGTAAAATGAGTAAATTTTATCAAATTATTTTTGTTTCTCAAAATAAAAATTTAAATAGTCTAATTTTATAGTTTGCATATAAACTAAATTGTTGATTGAAATTGCATTCATGCCAAAAATAAAATTAATAAAATATTAGATATTAGATTAAAATATAATTATAATACTTAAATTAATTTAAAAGCTAGATGAAAAAAATTAATAATAAGGAATTTGATCTTTTGAATTTTGATACATTTCCTTAATGTTGAAGTATTTGTATAATAACCAATTTTTATTAATTTGTTTATCTATCTAAAATTAAGCCTTATACTCAATATTAAGTTAAAATAAAATTATGAGCATTATGCAATGTTAGTTCAAGTATAGATAATTATTAATTAATATGCATTTGTAACAAAATAATAATAATAATGTACTAGAATAAGATAAATAATTATTAAACATATAATTAGAATACTTAAAATAATTCTAAATCATGATAAAAAAATTACATTATTAAGGAACTTTAGTCTTTTAATCTTTGATTCATTGCTTTAAGGAGACTTGGGATAATAAGCATTTTTATCAAATAATTTCTATCTCTCTTAAATTAAGTTTTGTTCTCAATCTTTTAGTAAAAAAAAAACTTATAAATAATAATCTATGTTAGTTTAAGAATAAAATAATTTATTTATTGATATAGTAATCAAGACTAAAAAATGGATTAATAAAATATGATATATGAAATAAATAATTATTGAAAATATATTTAGAATGCTTACATTGATTCAAAATCAAAGTGAAAAAAAAAATCAATAATAATGAATTTTAACTTTTTAAATTTTGACTCATTTCTTTAGAATTATATTAAAATGTTTTTATTAAAATTATTTTCTCTTGCTCATATTAAGTATTATATTTAATAAATTAGTTATAATAAATATATGTATAATATGTTATGCTAGTTCAAGCATAAACTAATTTATTGATTGATATTATCTTCCTAACAAAAAATAAATAAAATATTAGATATAAGATAAATAATTATTAAACATGTAATTATAATGCATAAAATAATTATCAAATATATATTAGAATGTATAAAATAATTATAGTCTTGGGATAATGAGAAAATTTCATCAAATCTTTTTATTCTTCTCAAGATTAAGTTTTTTATTTAATATTTATTCAATAATTTAGTCTCTCAAATATAGACTAAATTATTGATAAATATTGTACTCTTCTAGAAAAAAAAAATATTAGATGTTTAAAAAATAATATTTAAAAATATAATTTGAATAGTTAGAACACTCCAGAATCTAGGTTAAAAAAATATATTGATATATAATTATTGTCAATTGAATTTTGACTTGTCTCTCTAAAGTCATAGCACTTGGATATTACCTTATACATAATAAGTAAGCTAGTTGAAGCATACAAGAATTTATTGATTGATATTATATATGTAACAAAAATAAAATAAAATAATAAATATTTTATCAATAATTATTAACAATATAATTATACTTAAAATAATTTAAAATCTTGAATTTAAAAACTTACTAATAATAAATATTAATCTTTTAAACTCTATCATTTTTTAAGGCTCTGGCCTTTTCATTATGACCAATTTTATCAAAATATTATTGTCACTCTCAAAATAAGTTTTGAACACCATATTTTATATGTTAAAATAAATTTATGAATAATTAATTTTGTTAGTTCAAATATAAATTTATTTATGAACTCCATAGTGGTTTATATGCAATATTTTAGGTAAATTAAAAATAAGAATAATATGCTATGTTAGTTGAAGTATAGACTAATATGTTAATTTATATTATATTTGTGATAAACAAATTTAAACATATAATTAGAATTTTTAAAATAATTCAAAATCTAGGTTAAAAATTGATATTACAAAATTTGTCTTTTAAATCATGACTCATTAATTTAAGAATATAGTCTATGGATATTGAGTAATTATTATCATATCAGTTTTTTATTTCCAAAAGTCATAATTATAAAGAAAGAAGCCAAAATTTAAATGAGTAAAATTTTCATTAGTATGTTTTTTTTACATGGATTTTAAATCATTGCAAATATTCTAATTATTTTTTAAAAAATTATTTAGTCAAGGCTAATATTTTATTGATTCATTTTTCTTTGTAATAAATGTAATATTTATCAATAAGTTAATCGATACTTGAACTAACATATCATATTATTCATCGGTTTATTTTAACTTAAATATTGAGTTAAAAACTTAGATATAGATAGTAAAAATATTGAAAAAAAAAATACTTATTTTTCAAAAGCTATATAACCTTGACAAATGAGCCAACTTAAAAAAGACCATAATTCATAATAGTAAGTTTTTTCAAATATATTTTGAATCATTTTAATAATTATAATTTTATTAATTACTTATGTTATATATAATATATAATTACTTTATTTTTACTCACAATAATAATATCCATCAATAAATTAGTTTATATTTAAACTAATATAATATTTTTTAAAAGTTTATTTTAACTAACCAATAATATGACAGTTTGATTGGTAAATGAGCAAGCCACCTAACCTTGGGGACACTAGGGATGCCATACATTTACCTCAAGGTAGTTTTGATGATCACTATTTTCATATTATTAGGATGGGTATATTACCTACTATAACCTTGACCCCTAAAGGCCAAAGGCTCATATTGTTGGAACTATTTTATACTGAAAGATATTCTTTATTGTTTTTTTTTCTCTTGTTGTTATTTAGATTCTTTTTTTATTTTCTTTTAAATTGTAATGAGTAGAGATTATGTTGAAAATAAAAAAATGCATCCTTTATTATACACAATAGATGATTTTTTGGTTAGAGTTTAACTTATGTATAAAAGTTCAAATCATCACTTCTTCTAGAATAAAAGTTTATTCTTCACCTCGCCCTTCATTATTGTTCACCTCGCCCTTCATTATTGTTCACTTCGCTCTTCATTTTGTTGTTAGAGTTGGAACTTATATATATAGTAGATGATTATGTACAGTAATCCTAAATTGCCCTTCATTAAATCCATAAACTAAAGCTTGGTGCACACAAATTAATTTTCATTAACACCTCGCCCTCTCCCATGTCTCATCGCTCTTGACCAGGACCATCACCCTCTCCCATCGTGTACCTGTAAGTCATCACACACCCCCCCCCCCCCCCCCCCTTCCCTTGCCCCTTGCTCCTTTCCTCTCATTCCTGTAACTCGACTCTATCCCCTCGTCCCTCGCCCCTCACCCCTATCCCCTCGCCTATTTGCCCTCGCTCATACTTCATCTACACTCGTACATGAGTGATGATAATTTTGGAATACTATAATCTTCTTTCTCCGAAGATATTGTGATCTAGGCTTTGTGTTCTAGCAACTGAAGTGTTAAAAAGACAAATATTGGAGGAAGCCCATAGTTCTACTTATGCTATGCACCCAGACAGTACCATGATATACCATACACTGAAGGATTATTATTGGTGGTCAGGGATGAAAAGAGAAGTTGTAAAGTATGTATCTAAGTGCTTCATTTGTCAACAATTGAAGGTAGAGAGACAAAAACCTTCTGGACTTCTGCAGCATTTACATATCCTAGAATGGAAATGGGAGCACATTATAATGGATTTTGTATTTAAACTCCCTCCCACAGTTCAAAGACATGATGGCATTTGGGTAGTAGTTGATCGACTTACCAAGTCCACACATTTCCTACATATTCGCGAGAAGTTTTCTCCTCAAAAGCTAGATGAACTCTTAATGAATCATATAGTGAATTTGCATGGGGTGCCAATATCGATCATTTTTGATAGAGATCCACGATTCCCTTTGAGGTTTTGCAAGAGATTGATGAAGGAACAAGGTATCAAGTTAAATTTGAGTACTACTTTTCACCCTCAGACCGATGGAAAATCTGAGAGGATTATTCAGACCTTAGAGGATATGTTGAGGTCATGGGTACTGCAATTCAAATGATAATGGAATGAATATCTACCTTTGGCAGAGTTCACTTATAACAATAGCTATCACTTAAGTATTGAGATGTCGCCTTATGAGATATTATATGGGAACAATGTCGTACTCTATTATGTTGGAATGAGACTGACGAAAAGAAATTACTAGGTCTTGAGATTGTATAAATGATAGTGGACAATGTTAATGTTATACATGTCAGGTTGAAAGCAGCTCTGGATAGGCAAAAGAGATATGTGGACAAGTGTAGAAAGTATCTTGAGTTTGAGATTAAAGATCGAGTATTCTTAAAGCTATCTCATTGGAAGGGCACGGTACGCTTTGGGAAGCAAGGGTAGCTAAGTCCTCGCTACATTGGACCTTTTGAGATTATTGAGAGAATAGGTCCAATGGCTTATAGAATAGACTTACCGGAGAAGCATTCTCGAGTCCATAATATTTTCCACATCTTCATGCTACGCAAGTATATATAAGATCCAACCCGTGTTGGAGACACCTGAGATTGAGCTGAGTGATGACTTATCCTACGAGGAGCAGCTAGTGCAAATTCTAGGTATAGAAGAGAAGGAGCTTCGCAACAGGACAATATCCTTAATGAAGGTCATTTGGAGAAACCATCTAGTCGAGGATGCGACTTGGGAGAGGGAGGACCAGATGCGGGGCTAGTACTAGAGACAAAAATTTTTTTAAGGAGAGTTGGTTGTAACAACCCGTACCAAATAATACAAATTTTTAATACATTTGACCAAGTTAAACCAATAATTAATAGGTGGAGCCAAGTTGACTTTTCAATGATGAATAAATTTGGGTTGAATAAGACACCATTTTGTAGGCCTTGTAGATACTAGTTTATATATGGGATGAATGTCAAAATTTGACTTACGGAAAAATGATATGACATTGAAAAGTTCAAACATCAGTATTTTATCATTGTCCATAACGATCCTCAGTTTTTACCTAAAAAATGACCCTAGGCTCTATATAAACCTGATTTTATGTACCAAATAGAATACTAGCCCCAAAAGATTTATTTTCATCTCCAAAACCCTATAAATATTCTCCAAGACTCGTGGACCCCGAACTGGGCCATTTCGACCCATTTTCAGGCTAATTAGGTTTTAGCCAGATTTTGCCATTTTATGACTATTCTAGGTTGACCCATACCTTTTTACACCTATTTTTTGACCCTCTTAACTCAATTATATGGTTATTTTCTTAAAATTTCTCACCATTTAAAAGATACGACGAAAATAAGTTTGGCTGATGATTGAATCAAGTTTCTCGGCCATTACATCAACTTTTGATTAGATTTCTTAAAGGGTACTATATGTTCATTGTCTCTTGGATTTTCCATTGATATAAAATTTATAAATGTTGGACATCGTTTGATTAAATTTCTATTTTTATGTCATTTAGGATAATTATCAAAAGAGTTTGGATTGAAATTAGATATCAATTGGTCAAATTAGGCAAAATTGAAGTTTAATTAGTGAAATTGGATATTTTTATGATTTATTAGAATATTTAATTTCAAAAAATTAGCATCTGAGTAAAAAGCCTCAATTTTGGTTATCGGGTCTAATGGGCACACTATATAATTGGTCCTGTCAGAATTCAATTTAAATAGTTTCATAATTCTAAAAATTATTTTAAGACATTTAGAGCATTTCAATATTTTTGGTTTAGTTATTGAAGTCTAAATAATATTTTTATTATATTACAGCACTCATGTTGAGCCTGGAGATGATCCTGCAAGGGAGCAGGACTGAGTATCTATAATCAGTGAGTGGTTTATATATTTTAAATATTTTAATACATGTATTGAATTTTTAAACTATGTTGAAATTTTATTGGTTTATAAATGAATTTTGAGATTTTCATGATTTTAAACATGTTAAATATTTTTAAAATTTTATGTGCTTAAAATTGATTATGATGAATATTTTCATTGTGGTATTTCTCAATTTCAGCATGAATTAATGAATTAAAATTCATCAATATATTTGATTGAATTCTTGAAATTAAATTCATAAATTCTTAATTTATAATATATAGTATCGTTGGAAAAGTATCGTTGGAAAAGTATCATTGGAAAAGTATAGGATCAGAGGTTCAATTGAGTATTTATATTATAGTACACTGAGTTTGTCACGGTGTCATAAGGTTGGGTTCATCCAATGATTAATTATATGTTATTTCCATGGCATCGTGAGGTTGGTTTTATCTAATGTTAAATATTTTTTCCATGATATCATGAGGTTGGTTTCATCCAACAGTTATATTTTATTTCCATAGTATTGTGAGGTTGGTTTCATCCAATGTTTATATATTATTTCTATGGTGTCATGAGGTTTGTTTCATCCATCAGTTATATATTATTTCCACAGTTGTGATATCAGGTTTACCCGATGGTTTATTATTATTATTACCATGGTACCTTTCGATGTTGAAGGTCATGATGTGGGGTATCTCACAGTTTATAATGGGTATATGGTATGGTACATTATTAGTTTCTAAGTAAGCTATAACCATTTCAATATTTATGTTTTTTGTATTTTCATGATTATTTTATGCTCAATTTTTATGTCGTGAATAAATTCAAGTTATAATTTTCTTAATAATAATTTCGGTTAAATTTTTAAGCATGATTTTCCTATTGTTGATTTGGGTATAAGTTTGGGTTCTATAAAATAATTTTATACAGGAAACCTTGTAAAAGATTGGACGTGAGATATTGGGGGAAATAATTATAAAAAATAAAAACATTATTTTTCCTTATAATGTATGCAACGCACTGACATTTATTTTCTCACTTTTTATTGTTTTAAATATGTTCCTTAGGTCTAGGCAGTTTGTAGAGACCTACATCGCGTCAGCTTCTACATCACTCTTTTTGTAGTAGTGCGGTATTCTATTATATCTATCTGTCTTTATTTTATTGGAATAGTTTATATTCATTTGTACCCTTAAATTTGCAAATACTCTTTGAATGCTCTGTTCTTAGCATTGAACTCATGTAAGTCTTTATTATATGTGTTTGTGGTTATGGCATACAGTATGATAAGTCAGTTGTTGATTTGAGCTATTGTCGTGGTATTTTTTTTAATCTATGTGTTTAATTTCTTTCTTAAAGTATGATTCCATTGGATATTCCCTATGGATTGTACAGTAGGACTTCACTAGGTGAGACCACCCAGGGAATCCCATGAAGGTATCCAGGTCGGAACATGTCATTATAGACACACACACACACACACACACACACACTACACGCACACACACATAATATAAATGATTTGTAAAATTTTATTTTAATTAAATTTTCAAAATCATAAATTTTTAAAGAAATTGTCATAACACACACTCATGTACTCCACTGAAATCCATCAAGCTCAACCATTAGCTTTAGGAGTTGATGAGAAGCCATCGAGCTCCATCGAGCTCCATCGAGCTCAAAGACACATTCCATCAAGCTCGATGACGAGCTCCTTAAGCTTGACCACTATCTTGTGGAGGTCATCATCGAGCTCCAAGAGTTGACGGGAACCCATCAAACTCAACCACGAGCTCCATTGAGCTCGAGCTCGACCAAAAGCTCTATCGAGCTCGATGAGGGCCTCCTGGAGCTCGACCATGAGCTCATGGAGGTCGTCATCGAGCTCCAAGAGCTGACAAGAACTCATTGAGCTCGATGACTAACTCCATCAAGCTCGATGGCAAGCTCCTGGTTGAGGCGATGGGACATGGGAGAGGGTGAGGGCAGATGGGAGAAAGCGAGGTGTTAATGAAAATTAATTAGGGCACCAAATTTTAGTTTAGAGATTTAATGAAGGACAATTTAGGATTAATGCATTAGAGTGCCCCAAATTTTAATTTCTTAAGAGTTTGGTAACTTATTTTCAAATATTAAAAGATGAGATAGTTTTTTTTAATATTCGGGGGAGTGCACCAAAACACACTTCCCCTGAAATAAATAAAAGACATTATTATAAATACTATTAGTCTCAATCTTGATATAATTGATAAACATGTGCACTTGTTATTAATTATTTTGACTCATAACGAGTGACATTTATAATTAAATTAATAATAACACCGAGTTAGATATCTTTTTCAATTGTATGGTGAATATTGATTATTGATGGAATTTATATCTTATAAACTAGATTGATGGTATCCCCTTTAAGATGCTTATAAGTTTTGATATTGTCAAATACTACATATCAATTTTAATTTGGCATATCGAAAAAGTTAAATTGAATGTCTAGAAATAATATATAAGAGATTGGTTGAATTTATAGTAATTTAATTCAATTAATGAGTATATGCAATCTTAATATGGGAAATTGAATAAATGTTGAATAACAAATGATGTGAGTTGTTTAGAATAAGTGATGGAATGCAATTATAATATATAGTGATATGAATTATAATTAATATGAATTATGATATAATTAATTTATATTGGGAGCCTGAGATCTTATTTGTGCTAGGGTCCCTTCCGTAAACTAATCCAATGACATAAAAAAATATAAGAGTTATATTTGAAGATTTAATTTATTTATTTAGAGTAAGTATGTATATAAAATTATGATAATTAATTTTGATTAAATTATAATTATAGTATGTTTCATAATATATTACTCCTAAAGCATTTGTAGAAAAAAGTAGAACTAGAGTTCTAAGTCATGTTGTGATAATATCTATTAGGACCCCAATTGATATTAAGAAAGTTTAACATGAGAATTCTACAAGTAGGAGTGGTGTGGTGTGCATTAATTATGAATATATAAAGTATAGTAAGGATTATTCTTGGACCTATACCCAAAGTTATGAACATACATTTTTAAATTTCAGAGAATATAGCTAATTACTTGACTTACCAATGTATTAAATCATATTCTTTATGTTCTTGAATTTTATTATAATTTTTTAATCAGAGTTATTTTATGAACACAATTGTAATATTACTTTTTTATTATCGATGTTTATGTGTAAAGTTGATGAACCTGAAAATGACCCATTGAAAATTGAATGGGAAGATCATACATGTTTTATTTTACCCCATGAAGGCTTACCTGTCTGGCTACCATTGATCTGTTGTTGATGAAGTATTCTCAATTTCATAATTTTTTTTTTGGTCCGCTAAGTTAAAAATAATGGAATAAAATATAAATGAGATGACTTGTCTTGAATGTGAGATATGTCAGCTAGCAAAAACCCTATGACTTCCTATGTAGTACAAGGGGGGAAGATACTAGTCAAGTCCCATTTTATTTAATTCAAATAGATATTTTGGGAAATGTTTTAAACTTAGTATGAGTATAATATTAAAATTATAAGCAGTGATAATACTTTTCCTATGTATTTTAACTAAGTTTATTACTTTTTTAAGAGCTTAGTTGATTGATTATGTTGAATATACTCATTTTATAGGTAGGCCTCAATTTGGCGACACAAAGATATGATTGCTACCAATGCAAACATATCCAACAACTCTTATTTGATACAATGACCAATTTGATAACATTATTTATTTTTATTCACTTTTAGATCAATAGTTGATGCTATAGACTTATATTCTAAGTGAGATTGAGTTTTCTATTTTCATTGAGATTCATTAGAAGGTAATTTAGGCATTTTTTATAGTTTTTGGATGAAGTGGAATGTGAATAATTAGACATGCTTTTTTGGCATCTTCTAATGTTTTGAGTGAGAGAGAGATAGTTGAGAGGAAAAATTTTAGATGGAGAGAGATATTACTATTTGATGTTGTGATAGATTAGGATATATTCAAGATAAGTGTTGGATTTTGCATCATAAGCTAAGGATGCTTTTTTTGATATCTAAGGTAGTATTGTAGACTAGTAGTTTCTCACATATCTTCTCATCACACACTCATCAAATCTACTAAATTTTTTTATTTGGAGATCATTGTTGCCTCTAAAGGCATGTGTTTTACAATTTTTATCATTAATTACCCATGATATCTAATGTAAGTGGCAAGAAATATGATAACAGTGATGTCGAGTCTATTATTCATATATGTGGTTTATTTATTTTTGAGTTTTATTATAATATTTTTATCTTCTAATAATATTTTATACATAATTAATAGATTTTCATAATCACGTCCCATTAGATGTCTAGCTACTATTGATTTTTTTTTTTTTTTGATAATTTATTTTGAACTTAGACATCATTTTATGATCAAGTTGAAACTCATGAAACTAATTACTAGGGGAGTAACTTATATTGATTGTAAGCATGCCAGTTATGAGAATATACTAGAATTTTATATTATGCATGTCAAGAGGATACTAATAAGGACACATTTTATTTAATTCATTCATATACCTATTAATTAAGTAAAGCTACAATTCTTGATAATCTTATATATTTTATTATTTTTGTGGATAATTTTTCTTGATGATATAAATAGATTTTGATTTTTAAAAATTGAAAAGTATTTTTTTTAATTAAATTTTATGAACATGTAACAACATTGTTAGCAAAACTATTAATATTTTAAGAATAGATGATACCTTAAAATATATTTCACATGAGTTTCTTACTTTTGTTGAAGAACGTGAAATGATCTATCAGGCACCATGTCTATTCTTAATGATCTATGCACTATTGCATCAATGACACCCTCACTGTAATTACATCAAATATCATTCTTATTAGATGCCACCGAATTGAGAGAAAAATGTGTACATCTCATTTATGATTTTTTCATAAGATGAGATAAGTGTTGGGGAAGGATGTTTAGATTGTGATTTATTTGAATTCACAAGATATCAGAAATATTAATTAGTTAATAAAACAACGGAAACAATATATTTAACAGCCCAAAAAAGAAGAAAATATCAATATCATAATTCTAAAAATTTGAATACAGGAAAAAATAAAATCCAAATTACATAGCTATCAAATTGAATAATGCATATTAAATACTTCTTCACACATATAGGAAATATGTAAAGTACATAATGCCCAAAATTATGTTTTGGATTAAAATATATTTTCTAAGATATAAATCTCTGAAAATCTAAAAATTCAATACAAACATGTAAACTTGTGATTTTGGGATAAATGCTTCAGATTTATTTCTATGTTATGCTTTAGGTGATAGCGTTGATTCATTAGATTTATGATTCAAAATCAACAACGTGGTTGTATCTCGATTGGTGGACCAAAAGGAGATTTTATTTATAGATTTTCAAATATTAAAAATATTGTCCAAGCTCAAAGTACTAATGGCACACAAACAATAAACAATAGCATACCCACAAAATACACACTGAATTGTAAATAAAACTAGGATTATATATATAATCTACACACACACAATGCACAAAAAATAATTACAGACAAATACATAATACACCCACATATTGCAATTTAAATATAAGTATATAACTATATTTACAAAGTTCAAATAAGTGTGAGGAGAAGAGTGAATAAATATATAGACTCTTAGTTTATGTAACCCACACGTTGAAGAAGAAAATGCAGCCCCTACTTCTAAAAATGTTTCTAGCCAAAAACACATACACAAAGGAGAGAGAGAGAGACACATAGAAATGTTATAGAAATATTTCTATAATGTGTAACCCACATGCACAGGCTTATGTAATCCATAATCTAATAAAACAAAACAAAATATCATGATAAGCAAAAAATGCACAAACCCTCCCATGTTTGTTTTTTCATTTTTAGTTTTAATCAAAATCGAGTGGGGGCACTCCCCCATCCAAGAGGGCACCACCCACATGCGTGTTTGCCAAAAATTGTTATTTAATTTTTTAAATCAGAACGTGAAATTCTATTCGTCGTTCTTGGTTTACCATACTCCATACTTAAAAAAAAACAAAAAAAAAATAATGAATATAATTGATCATTGATCTATCCAATTTGGCCAGACCCAACAATTCTACTTAACTGCCCTAGGTGGGTTATTCATATGAGAATGACTTAAAAAAATTAAAGTTTGCCGACTATAATAATTTCATGAACATTAAACATATCGATAATAATTTTATTTGTATGCACATTTTCAAGTATAATTGACTTTTCATCTAATATATTTCATATTTATTGATAGTGCAGATCAATATGTTTCAACCTATTATAAAAAATCAAATTTTTAGAAAGGTATAATTCTCTAACTATTCCACTATATATATATATATATATCCTATTGCACATTCAAGTATACAAAAAATAATTTTATTAATAAAGTTTTTTTGCAATCTCCAGTAGCTACAATAAATTCAGACTTAGTGCTGAATATTATTATGTACTTCTACTACTTAGATTATGGGGATACAACTCCCCCTCTAAAAGTTATTAGATAACTTGAGGTGAATCTATGTGAATTTAAATCACTAATCACATCAAAATCAATATATCTTAGAAGTATAAATTTTAACATGCTCAAACACAAAGATAGTCGTGAAGTCTCCCATAAGTATCTTAGGATAGATTTTATTGCAGCCCAATGATATATGTTTGGGTTTGAGAGAAAATAATTGACAAAGTCAATAATTTGTGCTATATTCAATTAGTACAAATCATAGCATACATATGACTAACAACTACTAAAGCATATAGGACATGACTCGTGTCTTTCCTTTCCTCGCCAGTCTTATGACTGGACATAGTACTCAACTTAAAATATTTAGCTAATGAAATTGAGACCGACTTGACCTTTTTCATGAAATATCTCTAAAAAATTTTATTAATGTATTATTTTTGAGATAACCATATATACTTAGAAGGTCTATCTCTAATGATATTTATTCCTAAAATATGTTTGACTAGGCCTAAGTCTTTTGTGGAAAAGACTTTTCATAGCTATTCCTTAAGCCTATCAATTTATGCTCTATTATGGTCAATGATGAACATGTCATCAACGTATAATAAAAGTATAAGTATGTCATTATCCAACTAATGACTAATAAATACACAATGATCATAAGATATATACTAAAAATTATGAGATTCAATAAACGAATAAACTTTCTTGTAATACTGCCTATAAGCTTGTTTAAGGTCATACAAGCTCTTATTCAATTTACAAACAAAATCTTTGATCTTTTATAATGAATCACTCAGGCTAATCTATAAAAAAAGTCTCATGAAGATTACCAAGAAGAATTGTAATTTACACATCGAGTTGATTAATTTCTAAATTCAAGCTAATAGTCAAACTGTGAACTACTCGTAGTAGAAGATATCTTTATTATGAGAAAAAATATCTCAACAAAATCAATTTGTTTCTTTAGACTAGACCCTTTTAACCAAGTCTTGTATCACAGTTAAGAGTCATTGTCACTAAGTTTTAGTCTAAAAAATTATATATTTTTCAAAGCTCACTTCCCTTTTGGTAAAGGTACCAGATTATATGTCTCAGTTAAGAATCATCAGGTGGCTACTCAATTCATTCCCCTTGATCATAATGAACTTTTGAATAAATCGGCATCAAATATATGCAAATAGGAATTCCATGGAATAAATCTCCTCTCTACTTAGATGACTGACATTCACAAATTAGTTATCTATAAAAATCACATCTCTACTCCGAACAAGTTTTTTTATAGTAGAGTCCCACATTCTTTACCCAAACTTCTTGTGTCTGTAATTAATAAAGATGCATGGACATATAATATCATCTAGTTTAGATTATTCAACTTTTGAAATATGAACATAGACTTTATAACTAAAAACTCTCAAATAGTCATATAAGATATCTTTCTTAGTCTAAATTTTATTAGGAACATCTTCATCTAGGATCATGATAGGATATATGTTGATTATATTAATAGTCATACATATAGCTTCTCCCCAAAATTTCTTGGGAAGATGTGTGTGAGAAATTATTCACCAAACTATTTTCTTAATAGTCTTGTTTATCCTCTCAACAATGTCATTTAATTACGACTTCTTGATTGCTATCTTTCATGTCTAATACCATGGGTTATACAATAGTTATTAAAATGACATCGATATTATCTCCCATTATTAAAATGTATATAGATCAATTTTCAATTTGTTTTTTTCTCAACTCTAGCATAAAAATTGTAAAAGATAAGAAAAACTTGATCTTTTATGTTTAGTATATATGCTCATACTTTCCTAGAGAAATTATCAATGAATTTGACAAAATAATAGGCTCCACTAAGTGTTTAATTCTGCATGAAGTAGACATTGATATGATTAAGTTTAAGGAATTTTGATCTCCTCAAGAGTAGATAAGAGTGAAAAGATATTTTATGACTTTTTCCAATCATATAGTCCATATACTCATCAAGAGAAGATTCCTAGTGAAATGGCAAAATATTCCTTCTAGCTAAAAGCTAAATGCACTTTTCGCTCACATGACTAAGTCTCATATGCTAGAGATTAATATTGCTCTTTTAATGAATACCATTTACCTAATCTCAAGACACTCTTGCCTGAGTAGTATATGAAGTAATTTCCATCTTATCCCTGAAACCAACTAATGCAATTTTGATCAATTTCCATTGATTATCACCTTAATGATTGACATTTCCCATGTCAATGCTCAAAAGTATGTTTTTGTACTAAATTTTTAGATTTTTAGGATTTTATAGCTTAGAAAATATATTTTAGTCCAAAACATAATTTTGGACATTGTGTGCTTTAGGAACTTCATATACATGTGAATAAGTCTTTAATACATACTATTCAATTTGATAGTTTTGTAATTTTGACTTATTTTTTAATGTATTGAATTTTTCAAAATTGTGATATTAAGGTTTTTACATTTTTGGGTTGTTGAATATATTGCTTCAATTATTTTATTAACTAAGCATTATTCCTGATATTTTATGATTTCAAATAAATCATGATTCAAACATCATACCCCAACAATAAGATGATAGTGTAAATCATCAAATATATCTATCATGGTTACTTAAGTTCTCAAATTAGGTATAATTATTCTATCGAGTTGAGAACTTCTATTTGTACTAATGTGATATGAATGTATTAGTGTTTAAGAATTAAATCTCATATAATAATTCAGCATAGTGAGTGAAAGTAGGATTTGTACATGCCTTCTCCTAAATGCACTTCAAAAAGTGTCAGATGCAAGTCTTCTCCTAAAGATATTCAAGTTAAGAGACTCGATTATATCAATTTGAAAGCATAATTATTCACAATAAAACTTGTGAGATTGATTGTTGGGAGCTATCCATAACTTTTATCAAAAGGTTATATTTAAACTTATGCGATTGATTTTTGGAATTTTTTTTTTTCATGTAGCCAAGATGATGTTAATTAGATTACTACTTTTCTCATAGATGATCTGTTTATCAATAATACATGTGAAATATCATATTTCATATAGATTTTGAAGAGTTATTTATGACACAACCCTTGTTTTTTATTTTTGTTACAGAGTGTGAGATCATTTGTAGGTTACTAAAGGTATTGTATGACTTTAAATAATCTCATATGACAGTTTAATATATTTTATTTATCAATTTTTTTTCTTATAAGATGTGTATTAGATTAGTTTTGTTTTTGGTCATAGTTCATACAGATGCCTTGTAGTAACCTACAAATGATATAGTTATATATATATATATAACTATGCCATTTGTAGGTTACTACAAGGCATCTGTATGAACTATGACCAAAAACAAAACTAATCTAATACACATCTTATAAGAAAAAAATTGATAAATAAATTTCTCTAAAAAAACTATTAAAATACATCTACAATAATTTCTCTAAAAAAATAAAAATATTTTTTTAATATATTACCTCAATAAAAATAAAAAATAAAAATAAAAATAAAAAATAAAAATAAAAATAAAAAATAAAAATAAAAAATAAAAATATCATTAATATATATATTATATATATATATTAATGATATTCTTATTATAATTATGATTAGTTCAATTTCTACAAGTTAAAACAATTCGTATAGATCAAATTCTAAACAAAAGGTTTGAGTCACCTAATGTATTTTCTTGGTATTGAGGTAATATATTAAAAAAATATTTTTATTTTTTTAGAGAAATTATTGTAGATGTATTTTAATAGTTTTGAATATTGATATATATATATATATATATATATATATATATATATATATATATATATCGATAGTTTTGTTGATTGATGATTCTTTTAATTATATGAGAATCATATTGAAATTTAATTATTTTAAATATTTTTTATAATAAATTCATATAGATATAGATATAGATATATATATATATATATATATATATATGGATTCTTAGATATATCAAGAAGTCTCGTGAACTTGAGATGTTTTTCATAAATCATGGACACATACATATAAAGGTTCATTCTGATTTATGTAGATTTAGCAATCATAACAAGGATATATTATTTATTATATTTTCTTATGGGATAATTTCATCTCCTAAAAAATAAGAAGCACGTTGTAACTTCTAGATGACCGATCAAATACAAAGCTAGAATACAAAGTTTTTACATCTTCTATCGGCGAGGACAGAGATAGACTATCCTTTTATTTGTTAGTAGATTTAGTGGAGTTTGATTATTACTTTTTATGTATCATCTAAAGATTATATGTTAGGTATATTCATAAAGACTTACATGATTTATAATACTTCATTACTCATAAACTTGAAGTTTAACTCATGCAAATCAGCTTGAAATAATTAAGAGATGTAGATTATTATACTTAAGTTTATATTGTTATGTTGAGTGTACTTAATTGTACATTATATGTAAGACTTTTTTTTTCTTATAAATATGATACCTATACCATTTTATGTCATCTAATTATTTCCCGTTAAATTTAATTCATATTATTCTTTGGCTCATATATGAGCTTTGGGGCCTTAAGGTCAGAGCATGTAAAACCTTCATTCCAATCATATGATAGATGATATAGAAAATAACATGGATTAAGTATATCTGATGTCCATGGGGAACAAACTTGTGTCTCCTAGGTTAGAGCATATATTCTCTTTTGCCGATCTAACTACCATGCTATTGGGAGTTACAATTGTTATATTTTTATCTTTTAAGTTCAACACACTTCATGTCACTATTTGTTCTGATGATCAACTAATATATATTTTCTAATTTTCATGAAAAATTTGCCACATCTTACCTTTTTACCCTCTTAGACTTTATGTATAAAATATGTATGCACCATCTTCATATATGTGTTGTGATTGTTCTATTTTTTATTAGTTAAATAAATATTTTTAAAATTTTTCAATTGTATCTAATATGTTCAATAGAGCATCCAAAGTATTATCATTTTCTTAATTGTATATCATTATTTGGAGGAGGAGAAAGAGAATGTTGTATCCAATGCATAAGACTCTTATTTTATTTTGGGGCATGAAAAAAATTAATATTTCAATAAACTTACTCATTAAAATCAGAGAGACTGTGTATGATGAGTCTCAAAAATTGAGATCTAGCACACTTAAACAAAAGTATTTATAATCATACCAATATATGACTCATAACATATGTATGCAATATAAAGATTTTTCTGGTGATCAAGTATTTGACATCATCCTTGTATATCATTGTTTCATACCCATAATTATTATAGTAAATATAATTGCATATTTAACTATTTGTATATATTGATTATAATTTCATTAATTTGTTACTTTTATATAGTGATGGCACAGTCATGCCATGCACAAAAAAAAAACTAACCTTTTTTTTAAGGGATAATTATGTTTTGGGGTGTTTCCCCAGAAATTTTTAAGATTTAGAAACTAAAATTTTAATATTTTTAAAAAAGTCCAAAACTAAAAATAAATTAAAAATAAGTGTACACAAATTCGTAAGTCCTAAACTACCCTCACCCACGCCCTCACCCATGCCCTCGCCCATCTTTCCTAGCCCGACTGCCCTCACCTCTCACCCCTCTCTCCCTACCACTCTCCCCCCGCCTGTCTCCACGAGCTCCTTCGAGGAGTCGTTGTCGAGCTCCAGGAGCTCGACGTTGTTCTCGGTCGAGCTCATCAAGCTCTAAGGAGCTCGAAGCAGAGCTCGAAGAAGTTCGATGCCGAGCTCCTGGAACTCGACTGAGAGCTCCATCGAGTTCGACCGAGAGCTCTATCAAGCTCGTCGTTGAATTCCAGGAGCTTAATGTTGCTCTCGGTCGAGCTCCTGGAGATCGAATGAGCTTGACGCCAAGCTCATGTAGCTCGAAAAAGCTCAATGTCGAGCTCCTGGAGCTTGAAGGAGCTAGACTTCGAGCACCTAGAGCTTAAAGGAGCTCAACCTAGAGCTCCATGGAGCTTGAAGGAGCTAGACTTCGAGCACCTAGAGCTTAAAGGAGCTCAACCTAGAGCTCCATGGAGCTCGTCGTTCAAGCTACAGGAGCTTGATGGCGCTCTCGGTCGAGCTCCATGAGCTCGATGGAGGATGTTGGCAAGCTCCTAGAGCTCGAATGAGCTCTTGGTCGAGCTCTAGGAGTGCGACCACGAGCTCTGGGAGATAGATGGAACTAGTGGTCGAGCTCCATCATCTCGATAGGAGAGGGCGAGGACCAATGGTAGATGACGAGGGTAGTTTAGTATAAACGTAATAGTGTACTAAATTTAAATATTTTAATATTTTGGTGACTTTTTTTCAATCGTAAAAATATAAGTTTCAAATTCTTAAATTTTTCTGGGGAATCACCCTAAAACATAATGGGTGAATTATGTCTTGGGGACCCAAATAATTAACCTTAAGGCCTCATAACACTTATATTTGACTTTAAGGATATAAACATTTCCAGGACAAAAATGCCCTTAATGATTCCACATCAGCAGCTGATGTGGACAAATATAGGTTTTATGAGGTAATACATCTATAAACATACATATATATGTGCATACACACGTATATATGACCGTATATATGTATAAACATACAAATATCAGAGAACGGAATATCTTTATGACTCGACGAGGGTACGAAAGTAGGCTGACCAGGCAAGTCCCATGGATCAAAGTCGTAGGCATTGATTTCTTGAATAACTGAAGCAGGTAGAGGGAAAGCGAAGGCTTTTCTTTTGAGGTACTGAAGAACAAGCTCTTCATCTGTCGGGTGGAACCTGAAACCGGGCGGCAGCATGAGGGCGCCATTGCTAACGGAGCTCTGTTTGTCCATTGGAGGGAGGCGACAGCGGCGAGCGGCGAGAGGTGAGGTTAGAGGCACAGCTGGAGCTGGAAGTGAAAGAGGGGAGTAGCTATTTATAGGGGATATGTTGGGTGTGAGAATATCAAGTGTGAAAAGAAGGAACCATGAACAAACAAGAAAAGGAGAGGTTCAGAGCAATTACGTGAGAGATTTCTATAAAGAAGAAGAAAAGGTTCGTCATTGGAAGTGTTTTTCGAGATGGAAATTTATTTTTTTTATTTTTTAAATAATGGTGTGCAGGAGTGGCTAGCGAGGGTATTTATGGGCATTTATTATTTTCCACATCATCAGGGGTAAATGAGGTATTACAAAAATATTATATCATTAACATTAATTTTTGTTTGTTTCATACTTTTGAGGTCAAATATAGATCTTATGAGGCCTTAAGGTTAATTATTTGGGTTCACAAGACCCCAAGACATAATTCTCCCAAACATAATTCCCCCCCCCCCCCCCCCCCCCCCCCCCCCCCCCCCCCTTTTTAAGGAAAATAAATGAATATAATCAAGTTAGCATCATTCAAAACATCATTAGAAATCTTATAGAGTTGTTTCCTATGATTTATTTTTATTCAAAATAAATTTTAAATATTTTTATATTATAATTATATTAATAAAAAAATATAAAAAATCATTCTAATTATTAATAAAGTTCTAGAGCTGGCCCAACCTTAGCATTATCATTATAATAATTAATATTAAAGTATATTATTGATATTATTAGATATCATATTTTGCTGCAGAGGCTCCGTTCGTGCTTTGCTAGAGTTAATCAGCTGACTGCTGGCGCCTCTATTGCTGCTTGCACCCCTTTTTTTTTATCTCGATGTTGTTTACACGTACCCTTATCCCTTAAGTTTTATTTTAAGTGGATGTATGAGTATCTAGAGGGAGTCTCCGCATTGTCCTCTCTCCATCCCTCTATATCATCATACCTCTCATTCTATATATCAATCTCTCTTGTCATTCTCACAATAGTCACAATCTTATGATTGTTGAATTAGATGTACTCGTAAGCAAAAAAGATAGTCATGATTCTTGGCTTCTACCATGGTTCATCATTTGTTGGTGAGTTAAGATATTGCCCTATTAAAAATATAATACAATCATTGAGGCAAGAGATGCCCTCTTGCTCAATTGAAAAAATCAATACATAGCTCAATGTGAGTAATTTAGCAACATGTAGGACATTTGCAATAGCTTTGTATTGGTTACGTTGAAAACAATTGGACATTTTTTTAAAACAAACTAATATTTTGAATAAACTATATCATTGTAATATCAAAAGTTATTTTAAATTGATATTTTGCCTATGTAATCCCAAATGTCCATGCATGATTGTACTAACTTGGGCGTAGTTATATGCACCAAAACCCAAATATCCATATAATTTGATTACAAAACCTGCCTAATGCAAAAGTACATTAGGTGCACGTGTACATATGTAAGAGCACAGACTGGCGTGCGTGTGTGCGCGTGCGTGCGAATTGGGACTCCATGATTGTTGCAAGTGAGACTCATTACAATAGATAAGCAGAGCATTTGATAAATACACATCGGGTCACGCATCATGACTTATCTACTGGTATCTGGGTGAGCTCCCCATTCAGTCCAGGATCCATCATAAACCGCAGCATCCAAGTGTCCGAGCCGGTGGAGACCCTAAATGCACAATGGTAGGGTCAAGGCAGGTAACTTTTACTAGTTGGTTTTGTGGTTTAGCCAGAAATGATTTTGACTCGGCGAGGAACCAACAAACTGGTGATTGAACCAGATAGAGTCATGGGTTCCATAATCAATTGGGTTGTCAAAACCATAATTAAATAACAGAAATCAAATAGATGAATCATCTGAGCGTGGGGAAATACCAGGGCAAGGATGCAGGACGTTATGCCAGTTCCACACATCGTTACAATTGGTTTTTCCAAAGCTATGCCTGAGTGAAAATAACAAAGAAATAGAGCAAGTTTACACCTAGAAACTCAGATAACTATAATTAGAGAGACATGTATGGATTAATTTTAAAGACTCATCAGACACAGCCTTTCTGATTTTCAAGTGTGAGACTGTCAAGATATTAATTTATCTATGACCTCGCACTATGTGAGAACCTTCTGCACGGGATACAACCTTTATTATATGTGCATTAAAATTATATGAATCATATTTTTTGAATAATTAACATTCATGACTCCACATGATCATGCACAATGTGTTCCCTGGTTGGGATGGACCAAGCTACTTGAACTACTATTTCCACACCACACATGCCTAAGATCGAGAAAAGAAGAAAATTACTCTAACCTTGGTGACATGAATTCAATCTCCAGTAATCTTGGATATGTTTCTAGTTTTCCTAGAATGCTTGCCAGATCACTTACAATGCAGTTGAGCCGAGGACCCTAGATGCTTAACCCCAGGGCCCCAATATATATATATATATATATGATTCAAGGAATAATATGAATTGGATTTAGGGTGAGAAACAAGCAATGGAACAAAAAAATAATAATAATAAAAAATTTTATTGTCTAACTTATTTAAAGGTGAGACTAGATTAGATGTTTATAAGCAAGCTGAATGTTATATATAATTTATTTTGATAATTTGTTTGTATAACCAAATATTTCTGATTTAATATTTTCATGTAAGTACAGTAAATAAAATATTAAGAGGCTGAGAATGCAACAATTACACAATAACAGAGGTCATGTTGTTCTGTCAGCAAGCCGAAGATATTTTTGGAACAAAGTCTAACTCGTCCGATGATCCGACCTACTCCGGTTTAATTGAAACTAGAAAGTTTTATTATAAAATATTTGGTATTTTATTTTTTCGGGTTACTGTTTTCACGATCTAGAACTATTCATCTTCTCTCTCTCTCTCTCAGCGTGATTTATCGTGACTGTTTCTGCGCTGCACATTCTGTAAGACTTCTGATATGGTTTAATCTATAATACATTAGTATTTTCTGGTGGATGTAGCTAGTCGTATTGAGCAACTAGTAAACCACGTTATTTCGTGTGTTTCTGTTGTGATTTATGTTATGTTTTTATTCTCTCGTAGTTAGATTGTAGATTCGATATATATTGTTTGTTGTTTTTGTCGTTCTTTCTTCCTTTGTATCTTAAAAATCATCACTGTGGAAGCACAATTGCCCAACACTGAACACTCATTATTCTTCAACTTCAATCTTGGTGGGAAGAGCAATTGAGATTTCATGTAAGAATTCATAAACAAACTAATCCACGATGTTACCTTCTTTATCAAATCTTTCCTTGAGCTCATCTACAGATAAGAGAGTTTGAGAAGAATCTAAAAGCTATCATATGAAGCAAAAGAGTAGTTAAGATGAATAGTTCAGATTGGATAGTTACTAGTACAAATATTAATCGAGTAAAATAGCTATAATCTTACCTCAAAAAATGGAATGCACTTGCTGCCAGGTATATGACCACTTTTTAATCCTTTTCGTGGCTCAGATACAATGCCATCAAATCTATGAAAAGCAAATTTTTCATATGAAAGAAAAAATAAACTACACAGAAAACTCACATTGAAATTTTGGTCCATACAAAGCTTGTAGTAGATGATAAATAACATGCACGTTCATAATCTTATTTTTTTTTTTTAACCAAGTGCTACCCTTGAACCCAATTGAGCCCAGTAGCCAACCACCAGTACTCCATAAGATGCAATTTTCTCTCACAGTGGTACTTGATCTCTAGTGGGGATCTAGAGGTGTCAAACGTGCCGGGCAGGGCCGGCCCGGCACGAGGCACGGCACGGTTTGGCCGTGCCTGGGCCGGCTCGGCACATTTTTAAACCGTGCCCGGGCCCGTGCCGTGCAGTGCCTTGGCACGGCACGCCGGCACGGGTTCGTCCCGTGCCGGTTTACGCAGGCGCGCGTGGCACCGTGGGGCATGGCGTGAGCGTGAGTGCGTGAGCCGTCCGGCCGTCCCCTGGCCCTCCCCCGGTAAAAAGACCGCGGGTCGGGTCTGATTGGACCCGACCCGCGGTCCCGACTGCCGACACCCGACGACTTTAGACCCGAACAATCCCAACGGCCAAAAAAAAAAAAAATTTCAAACATCACAGATTTTCAGCCGTTGGATTCGCCTCCAATGGCTAGGAGTCGAATCCAACGGTCCTCGTGATTCTGCCCCTTAAAAATATACAAAAAAATCAAAAAAATAATAAAAAAATTTCTTTTTTTATAAAAAAATAATTTCTTTCGCCTATAAATTCTACCACCCTCCCTATTACATTTATGTTTTTCAAAAACATATCTCCTCTCAAAACTTTCTCTCTCTCACATAAATCGTGCATCTGTCTCTCAGGCCTCGGGATTTTGATTTCGGCTTGGATTTTCGTGAAACTCTACTTGAGTTTTGAACATCAAAGCTTCCTGCGGTGCACCTTGCATATGACTGACCTCATTGCTTTTACCAGGTAATTTATTTTACGTTTTTATTTACTTTCTCTCTAAAGCTTCTCTCTCTAGAAAAAACATAGGAAAAAAAAACATAAAAAACAACAAATACACCTGACACGTATTTTAATTTGGAAAATGAAAATATTGGTGTTACACAGACGTCTGCGGCTGCTGAAACTTTGGTTTCTCTAGTCGTCTCAACCCAAAGTTCTAAAAAACAAAAAAACTAGGAAGACTTCTGTAGTTCAGACTCATTTTAAAATCATAACACAAGTAAATGTTAGGGGTGAGGAACTTGAAATGTCACAGTGCAAATATTGTATGAGACTTTTAACATGCAAGAGTACATGTGGGACTGGGCACCTTAAGAGGCATGTCGAATTATACACCAAAAAATATGGACCCTTAGATCCTAGGCAAACCCAACTTGGCACTACATTTTTTGAGACTGGATCGAGTTCAGTCTCAAAGTTTACTCCCTTCGTATACTCCAGCGAGTTGGGTAGGGACGACATGGCCAGGCTCATCACATTGATGGGTCTTCCGATCAGATTTTCGGAAGATCCGAGGATAGTGCGCATCATGCAGACTTATTTTCAGCCTTCCTATCGTAGGATTCATATGTCCACATCTAGGAGTGACATACTAAAGATATATAAGTTAGAAAAACATAAAATAATTAAGGAATTTATGACATATAGTGGAGTGGTGTCCGTGACGTCCGATATATGGACATGTCACGATGATTCTTCTTATACATGTCTCATGAGTCACTATGTATATTCTAACTGGACAATCAATAAAAAAATATTAGGATTAACTGAGATTCTTCATCCTCATGATGGCCCAGCCATTTTTGAGTGTATGATGAAAATATTTAGGGAATATAAAATTCAAAATAAAATTTTTAGTGTCAGTTTCGATAATGCTGCTAATAATGGAGTAGCGATCAATATGTTTGTTAGGAATATTAGAGACGCACCATTAGGAGAGATCTTTCATGTCAGATGCATGTGTCATGTGATTAACCTGATAGTTCAAGCGGGTATGAAGGTGTGTTCCCCCGCGTTGAAAAATATACGCAATGTACTCAAGTATATTCGCACTCCTCGCAGACTACAAGAATTTGATAATCTCTGTTTGTCTGCGAATCTTAAGAAGAAGAAATTCCAATCGGCTGTGAGACATCGTTGGAATTACACGTACCTGATCTTGGAATCATATGTTGGATACGAACACGTGATATCCGACTACGTCAATAGTAAGAGTGACAAACTTATTATTGACGACACTGACTGGGCTTCAGGAATTTCATTTATAAAATTCCTGAAGATATTTTATGACACGACGAACATGTGTTCGTTGGTTTATACGCCCACCACTTGCATTGCACTCAGGTGCATATGCAACATTAGTAGCATGTTTAGGAAGTATCGAGCTGACCCGACGCTTAGCCATATGGTTGCAGAGATGGAGATCAAGTACTTGAAGTACTGGTCCACCATTCCATCTCTTTATTGCCTCGCTGCATGCATGGACCCTAGGGCTAAGGTGGAAGGGGTTGAAAACACCCTGACTTTCATTTCCTCGTGCATGAACCTGGAAGAGCCACCTGAATGGTTCATTTACGAGAAGTTGACAGACCTGTTCACATACTACGATACTAGGTATGATGGTGGTGGTGAGATTGTGATTACGGACATTGATACCTTGTTCGGAGATGACGATTATTCCATTAACCTAGCGAGGGAGAAACGTAGGGATGGACCATCACATAAGAGTGAGCTGTCTCGGTACTTAGATACCAATTACTGCTCAATCCTATCACATTCTGATAATAAGAATCTTGATTTATTATAGTAGTGGAAATCATATGAGTCCACCTATCACGTGCTATCTAGGATGACACGGGATCTACTGACTCCTCCTGTGTCGAGCGTAGCATCGGAGTCTACTTTTTCTGTTGTAGTGAACGTGATTTCGGATAGGAGATCGAGATTACGTACAGATATGGTTGAGGCCTTGGCATGTTTGAAGGATTGGGAGGAATCGAGGTTTAGCATCCATGATCGTGCTGAAGCTGGGACTGGGACAGACACTGTAATCACATCCACATCCACTACGATGGCGGAGAAGCTGATTGCCGATGATGATGATCCATATAATACTGATCTTGATGTTGCGGCTGATGATTCTCATGATATGCCGCTTGACGATTGATGCTGATCTGCTGTTTTTTTTCGATGTTTTTTTTATTCATTGTATTTATACGCTTTGTCTGTACGTTGTGCTTGTGTTGAAACTTATACTTGTTTTGTTCGGACCATCGGTTTCAAATGCATGATTGGTAATTTTTCATTTCTGTAGTTTAATTTTTTTTTTTAAATTAATTATTCCTAACATGATGTATAGATTTAATTTTTTTACGATTTAAATTTTATTTTAAAAATTAATAACTTTAATTTATAATTAATAAATTATAAATATAAATAAAGCTATACTTAGTTGAATTTGATAAAAAAAATAATTTAATAAAATTTATTTTTTTTTAATTTTTAACATTTTTAAAAAAAATTATATCTAATAATTAATACTCTACACTACACAGTGTAGAGAGTAGACTACAGTCACTATGACACTACACTTAAACTTAAATTTAAGAAATATAATTTACAATATATAAATTAAAAAAAAAATACAATATTCTGATTTTTGAATTCAGAGAATAGGATTTCTGCCTGGCCTCCCATCCCGTGACCCGTCCCTTCCCGCTCCCGTGCCCGCCTGCCCGGCCCTGCCTCTTACCCTCAACGACTCAGCCAGTTAGCATATGCGGGCATGCGGCTATGCCGGTATGGGTATGCCCTGGCGGCTGGCGCCCGGCCTGTATGGTCAGGCCGGGCACGGTAGCACGATCGTGCTGGAAAAAAATGGGTCGTGCCGTGCCGGGCCGGCCCGTTTGACACCTCTATGGGGATCAAACTCACAACCTCACGGAGACACATATTTAACACCTCACCAATTAGACTACTGAAGCCATTAGTGATAATCTCATATTTAATGTCTAATTATTTTAAATGATTGAAATAATTGGACCGATAATGGTATAATCATCTAATATATCAACAAGAACTTAGAAAATCCACAATATGCGTAGTACAACTAGTGGGGAAGCTGAATTTATGATTTCTTGGATACATGAGTTTGATCCTCACAAGCTACATCACTTAAAAATATATTTTTCATTATATTCATAATCTATGTTGCACGGACATGGATACGGACGCGAGGATACGACACGACAGAATACGGGGACACAGCAAATTCTAAAAAACTAGAATACGGATACGACTAGGATAAGTCAAGATAAAAAAAATAAAAATAAAAATTATTAATTATAAATATTTTAAAATAATTTAAAATATTGTATTTTAAAATAATTTAAAATTTTATATTTTAAAATAATTTAAAATTCTGTATTTTAAAATAATGTAAAAAAAATTTAAACCCTCTAACACTCTCCCCCCTCCCGAACCTTCCCCCCCCCCCCCCCACCCTCCCTTTACAGTTTCAATTTTCAAACTCTCCCCCCTCCCGATACAGATTCCAAAACCCCCCAATCCCTTTATAGAATTAGGTTACCTTATGTATTGTTGGCGCCTCAGCGGTGTGCTCATCCCCTCCCTGTTTGACGCAATGACAATTGGCAACTATTTCCCTTAATCGGCTTGTCGGCAATTCAAAGATTTTTTTATTTAATTTCTATTTTGAGACATGCAAATAATAATCATTATGATTAATACATATATCAAACATCAAAAATAAGACTACTATATTTCTTAAATTCATTAATTAATAATTATTTTTATAACTTTTAATATTTTGTTACGACGTTCCTACTATTTGACGTAAAATTTATGTGTTAAGCATGTTGAAATTAGGTATGCATAATAATGATTATCCAAAAATTCTCAAAAAATTTAATCAGAAAACTCATAATAATAATCAATTTGGTCATACTTTTGATATCATAATCATTATGATAAATGATGGGAATCAATGAAACTAATGTTGATCCAACTTGAAATGCTCAATTACTCAATTGAATTTGTCTAGAATCTAATATATCATATTTCTAGGTACATTGATTGGTATATCTTTTATGGTAGCCAATGCCACCTATACTTATGCATACAGTAGTCTCCCGCTTAAGTACGCAACTTGAACCTTAGATGTTAGTGCGTACTTTATCAGTAAGTACATACTTTAGTCTCTCCACTCCCAAATCACTTGTTTTTCATTGCAATGTCAAAGAAATCTAACGGCAAGCATCTAAATGAATCTCACCGCTACGATATCATTTCAAAACTTAGTAAGATGAACCCTCCAAGCAAATGCTTACTAGCGCGTGAGTACGATATTAGTGAAAACTATCCAAAAAATTTGGGAGAAACGAGAGTCGATTCTAAAGCGATCAGCTTTGTTCTTTGAAGAAACCAAGGAGAAAACCTTCTGAGCTTCAGTCGAAAGATTTATCGAAGTTGAAGATAAGTTGTGCATCTGGATTGACAGCATGTGTCATGCCAAGCTGCTCTATTTTGAAGTTTAGGTAGAAACCAAAGAAAAATTCGATCATCTCAAAAAATCTTTTGAGCAGTTCCAGAATAAAATCCGGATTGTTGTCCTCAAAGCCAGACAAAAAAAAATCAAAACTTACGCTAGATGACAGATCCATGACATATTTCACTAATAAATATTGAACCCTAAATTTTTTAGCATAAAATAAGTACTTAACCGGGATGCGTACTTGAATGGGTGCGTACTTAAGCAGAATGTTACTGTATATATATATATATATTTAATATATATATATATATATTTTTTAATATATATATTATACTGAATTTTCTAAAACTACTAAAATTTTTGTTTTTTATTATATTAAAATAAATTTACTATTAAAGTTAATCTAGTTTTAAATTTTTTAGGCAAATCAGCTAAGTCCATTAAAGAAAATCTAATTTTGACTTCCAACTTGTAAGTCAAGTCATCATTATTATTAATATATGTGTCAACATCATTATAATTAAAATCACTATTTAGCATTTTTATTTTATTTTATTTATATTTCTAAATCTAAAAAAATTAATAATTTTAAATTTTAAAAATTATAAATTATAACTTAAATTAACAAACAAAAATAAATATGTACTATAAACATAACTTTATTTCAACAGCAATTACAGTCCACCTATTTTTTCTAAACAAGCTAACCCATAGAACAGAACAAACAACAAAACACAGCATAAAAGAGAAAAGATGAGAAAAAGTGAGAACAAATTTAATAAATATTAAAAAAAAATCATGAGTTCTTATGGATTAGAAATTATATTATGATCATCAAAAGACATACCACATCACTTACAATCTAGCACTGAGTTCTTATATAATTTCTTAATTATAATTGCCAATGAAACATAGTAGCAATTCCTATTCATGTTGGTAGATGCAATTCTATTAATTAATACATATCCTATCTAAATTAGCTAGCATGAAAGATATGCTACAAACTATTTGCTATAATATAACATATTATATTGAACATAATATAAAGATCATACTCAATAAACAAAACTTCTACTTTAATGAGAGATATATGAGATTTATATCTCGATAGCCTTAACAACAAAATTCAAAGAAACTACATCATATGAGTCCCAAAATTATAACTAAATGATATTTAATAAAAATATTTGTCATCACATCAAGGTATAACCTCCAATATATATATACATTACAAGAACTTCTCAAATGATTAATCATTTTATTATTATTCTCACATATACATATTTAGTTTTCAAGTTCTTATGAGATACAATATTTTAATATTTATATAATCACACATATATTAAACCTAATATAAATAATCTAAATATATTACCTCAACTAAGATAAACTCAATCAAATTTTATTACCACTAACAATTTCTCACATGAATTATTCATCACTTCAACAATGATCTTAAAAAGAAAATTTATATAAAGCACCTCTTAAGTCTTAAAATATAGGGAATTACAAATAAAGTAAACAAATTGTAAAAAGATTTAGTGAACTAAAATACTAAAGCCAACAACAAGAGTTTGGCTTGATAGGTTTCTTATAAGAAACTCATTTAGACTTGACAGAATTATTTCATAATTTTTTTGATTATGTAAAAGAAATCAAAATAGTAAACTAATACCCCAAGCATATTAAGAAGATATTATCGCCACTAACAATGATGAGATTGACAACATGCACATCAACTATTTATCTAAATGAGTTTTAAAAAAAGATTTTGTAGATACAAATATTTTATAATGATTGAATTATCATACTTTCATTTGTGATACTTTCACCCTAAAAAATCATATTAACTATTTTTGAAGAAATTAAATTATTAGGATATACACCATCAATCTCTTTATGATCTTGGTTTAGATGCTTCTTTGTTCTTGGGTAATTTTGTTTATTCTAACAAATTTTCTTTATTACTTTTAGGAGGATAAGGCTATCAAGATATAAATCACTCCCAACTCCATGCTAAAGTAAGAGGCTTATGTATTGGGTAAGACATCCATAGAAAACTCATTATGAAGTGATCATATATTAGTGTGATGGTGTCTTTCTCTAAGAACAACATATTTCAAGTTCAAGACCCATCCGACCAATCCTCTCTAATTTTCAAAGATAAAACTATTATTATATTAACCTATTAGATATATTATTTTGTATCGCATATTCAAAATTTGAATGAATATTATATTGATTTTCAATGTATTATTTCTCATTACATTTCATAAAGCCATTATAACAAGAATACCTATCCTTCGATCGTGCATCTATAAGTTGGTGAGTCTTCTCTTCAATGTTTCTTCTAACCTGAAGCCAACATATGTGTCAAAACAATGCTAAAGAACTATTATCAAAAGATTTTTTGTGATTGCAAACCACAAATCATAATTAAAAGTATATATTATGGATGTGATACATATCTCATATAAAGAAATGCTATAGCCCAATAAGTACCCATTAGGGTTAGAATGATAAGTAAAACAAAGAACAATTAATGAGCCAAAAAAACAAGCAAACCTTCTCTAGAGACCAAACAAGATGTGGCTGAAATGTTGTTTTATAGGTAATTGGCCCACACTGCAAAGCATAAAGCAATTAGAATTACACAATATTTTATTAATCCTTGGAGAACAAAAAACAAGTCCATGAAATTAGTCATAACATGCTAGAATCAATTTTTTTTTCTATATATGCACAAGTACCATGATTTTTGATTATTAAAACTAAATTATAAAGACAATACTCAATGTACAAAACTCCTACTTAGACATGATTTAGGAGAGATCAATATCTCAATAAAACTACCTCTGAAAATCAATGAGATTATATTTATTAAGTCTAGAATCCGAGATCAATTATCCTTAAATAAAATTACTTGTTATCATATGAAAACACAATCTCGTATCAGAACCAAACTATGTTCATTTATTTATTCTTTATTATATTAGATTTAATATTGTATAACTATTGATAAGCATTATCATCAACTCTGACATCCACTATGTATCAGCATAGCATAATGATAGTTTTCCCTTCGCCTAAATGTCTAAAAAAAAATAAATTTGAAAAAAATTGAATTATGCTTGAAGTAGATATAAAATTTTAAAAAGTTTGTGCTCTTACATGCATATAATCTTGAAATTTAGACTTTTCAATCAACTAAAATTATTTAGCAAAAAATAATTTATCATACATCGTCATTAATTTATATAATATATCATATATTACTTTTTCTATTTTGCTTTATTATATATCATAACATATATCATATTTTTTATAAAAAAAATAAATATGAAAATATTTATTGAAATATAAATTATAGTATCTGATAACTAAAAAATATCTTTTTTATTTATGATTATTTTACATAATTTTTTTTATGACTTTTTAATTATAAACCTTACTTGAACAAGATCAGTTCTATAAGTTGAACTGTATTGTTGTATGAAAAAAAAAACAAATAACATAATAAATTATTTCAACAAAAAAAAACATTTTTTAAAAATCATAAAAAATTATTAAGAATATTTGTATTATTGTATAATAATATCATATATCATATTATGTAGCACATATGAATCATAAAAACATATTTTTTTTTTAAAATATGAATTTTACTACAATTTGATTTTCATAAATAATATATAATATTATTATATCATAGCATATATCACAATTTTTAACAACTATGATTATACATGTTAGGAAGACACTGACATCAATATTTTTTATCTGATTCTAATTATGTTACTTGATATTAATTAGGTAAGTTGTCAATGTTGTATATTTGGTTTGTGATGATATAAAATATAAGCAAATTAAAAAATACATACATACTTTACACAATAAGAACTGATGAAATTGAATTATTATAAATAGATAATTGTGGATATAATTTAGTTTATAAATTAATTAAAAAAATATGCATAGCCATGTGATTTAGCCATTTGATGAGATCACATATATTTTAAATAAAAAAATATTTAGATTTATAAGTTAATAAAAAATGAAGATCAAAAATATCATAAAAATTTTTAATAAAAATTATCAAAAAATATACACAATATGTATTTATATAAGAATTTAATGAAAAGATTTTATTATTTAGAGAAATAAAAATCATACAATCTCATGATATCAAAAATCGACTTTGATTATAATGAAAAATTATTAAAAACTCAATCAATCAATTAATATTAAAAAATAAAATAAAAATACAATGAATATTTATTTTTTATCATTTTTTCAAGTGATCTATAAAGCATAACATATCTAAAATATTTGATTCCTGCTCCATTTGAAAAACTATTTGAGATTTAACTTCTTAGTATGTATAAAAAAATATTTCTCATGCATGATGTCATCATCAGGATGATCATATATATTATTATTTATTTATAATCAAAATTAACTATTAAATCTTAGTTTAACAATGGCTTGGAAGTCAAATTGGCAAGAGTGAAGCATACCTCTTTGAAGGTTGTAAGTTGGATCCTTATGAGCTACCAAAATTTGTTGGAATAAGAGATCACACCCTTAAAAGTATATGTGCTTGACTTTGGGGCCCAATTGAGTCCAAAGAACCCACCAAGTTAAAAAAAACTAATAAATCACAATGAATATATATATATATATATATATATATATATATATATATGACAATAGTAATTTTTTTTACTTATACTACAATATAACTCAAATAATAACAAAAATATATAAAATAACATGTTATAATCTAAAATTATATTCTCAAGCTATTGCATTTATTATGCATACTAAATTTGGAGGAAAAAAAATATTAATTGCTCTCTTAATTTTTGTAAAAAATATATACAAAATAATATATGATAAAAATATAAGTAATAAAAATTAACTCATCTAGTATCTTCTCTTTAATAAAATAACAATCAATCTTCATATATTTTAACCACTAAAAAAATTAATTGAACGTTATATATTTAATGATCTAGTTGTCGTAATAAATAATAGGACACGATAACAAAATTAGTCTCGCAAAATCAATATGATCTAAAAAAATCATAAATCACAAAAAATTTATAACACATTACTTTATCTATGCACTAGATTACAAAATGAATATTTATCTTTTACATTTTATCAAGACAAAATTCTCTCAAAAAAATATAACTTATAAAAAATAACATGTACATGACACATGTAAGCTAATGGTCAACTACAATATGAATAATTAATTAGCTCAATATAAAGATAATCATTAAAAAAATAACAAATTATGAAGATTCTTTTGATATACATTATTTGCATTAGAAAATGACTTAATATAATACCAATTTATTATGCATAAGTTATTATTAAGCATTTATACTAGTGCATTGCCCAAAAGTTTAAACTCTATAAAAATAATTCCGTGACAATAAATTCGATGACAAAAAAGAAAACAAAATTTAAAATGTGTAACCCAAAAAATAAGTAAATATTGCATGCACACCTCTTAAATATAAAAGAGAATAGATATATTCTTTGCATTAAATTAACAAAGAAATCACATATAGGAATATACTAAGAAGAATAATTTTCTTACAAATATAATTTTGATCAGTTATACAAAAATAATCTTATAAAACTTATATGATTGTCAAAAATTTCACGCTAGCAATTATATTTTATTCTAATTTAATTTCCTATTAGAACATATATTCAAAAGAAATACTTACATGGCTTTTATATTGTGTGATGACAAGTAATATTGAGAGAAAAAAATAAACTTTCTTTTTATTAAATTCACAAGAAAAAAATTTTGAACAAAATATCATCTTTTACATTCATGATCATACAAGTGACTAGCATGATAACAAAAAAATTCTTGAATAAAAAAAAATTTCAAGATTTAGTGTTAATATAAATATATTTTTTTTCTAAAAGTAATATAAATTTTAAGAATGACAAAATCATCTACAATATCATGTGGAATCCCAACAAATTTATTGATAATTTGAAAGATGTACTCTCTCCTTGTGCATCATTTGAGATAAAATATGTTGAAACTCTCATGCCCGTGATTATTTGAACTAGATAAATCTAGCTAAACATGAATAATGTTATAATTTTAGCTTGTTATAATTTTGGCTTATTTTTTAGCTTTTATTTTATTTTTTGTTTAAAAATCAAAGTATTTAACATATGGACTATTCCAATCATTTTTGTCATGTATATAATGGTACTCTAGGCATATATTAATAATTTTATTTTTAAGTGAATTTCTTTTTATGCATGCATTATCATTTTGTAGCTTTATTTCAATATAGTATTAGAGCCAATATCCAATGAAATATAAATTCAAAAGTTACCAAAAAGAAAGAGACAAAACACTTGGACTATAATCACACAATGCACATGTATATGCAATGTCATTTGTTGTCTTGCACACACAAGCATGCAAGGCAACAAAGTGTGCACCCCCATATCCCTTCTTTCATTCCTACATCACATGCTCATTGCATGCAATGTAGAGTGACAAACATGTGCATCAAACACTAGTTAGGCCAATTTTTTGCTATTACAATAAGAAAAAATGTCTATGCACAATAGCACATATGGGGTACATAAACACATGCACAATAGATGCAAAAAAAAAAATCCAAAAACAAAATGTGCAAGACAAACTATTAGTATTGTAATGGCATGAGTAACACAAACTCAATGTTGGTGTAAATTGGAGGACTAGTGATATAGCATCCATATGTAAATATAAAAGATTCTTAATACTGGATGAATGAGACCAAAAATATCACAAAGTAATAATAAAAATAAATTAACCACTAGAGTAATCTATAAATTCTCATGGAATTCATTTATTATAACACTTGCTAAATTATAGTATACAAAATATTTTTATAATATAACAATACACTCTTCTTATTCATTCAATTTGGTCTTCTATTTTATTTTATGTTTTATTTATTTCTAGTTGTCCATTAGTCTATTTTAATGAGTTATTTTTCTAGACAATTCAATTTTAATTTTTTATATTTTTACTAATTTGAATTTTCATTATAAATAAAATTTAGAAAAATTTCTTTGAGATTGAGCATTGTAGATTATAATATTTTCTTTTATATTTGACACAACTCACCAGATATTTGGATATAATTGATCTATTATTTATTTATTCTCAACATACATGCTTATCATTGTTTGGCTAATAATATTGTATAATAATCTTATAAGAATCACTAAATTAAATTATGATATGTACAAGTTAGAAAAACATATTATAACCTCATATTTTGCTCACTATGCTAATATAAATAAAAACTCATTTGATCTGATATACAAATATGTATAGAGACCTAACAAGAATGAAACTCAAAAGTCATTTATATACTTTGTAATTTTTATTGAAAATTATATGTAATTTACATAAGTATTTCTTGTTCACAATATAATAAAATTTTTTTATTTTTTATATTTTATAAATAAATAATAAATTTTATTTAATAAAAATATTTTTAAAATAATAATTTACTAAATTGCATGTCAAACAGTTTTTAACATATATTTTAATTATATGGATCATTAGATTATATACTAAACTTTAGCATACCACCACAAAATATGATTACGAAAAAAAAAAGATATTTAATTTAGACAAACAAGTCATGACACGTTGGCCTTAGCCATTTTTTTGCGGATCATGTGCACCATCAAGTTGGGTCGTATCATGCCAATACACCTCTAAAAAAGGGTAGTACAACAAAGCCCATTTGCCTGCAAACTAACCAAGTCAAGCTTGGCTAGGTCAAACCTAGCATGACTCAAACACAACCTAGCATAACTCTAGCATGACTCTAACACAAACTAGCATAACTCTAGCAATACACTAACTCGCACATTTTACTCGTATCGTGCCTATGTTTTGTGGCATGCAGGCTATAAACCCTAGCTATAACATGGTTCCAACCAATTCAGACCCATTTGTCATCTCTAACAATAGTTTTTGGCAATAGTATTTTAAAATGATAATGTTAAGTCTAAAAATATAATCAGTTTTTTGGCGAGTTTAGGTAAAATTAAGTCTAAAAAATACATATGAATCTATTGTTTTTTCTTACTTCTTTATTATCATATTTAGACCTCCATTTAGAAGAGAGATTCATATATTGACTACATCTGAATTTTTTGGTCCACAATATAATAATACTTTTAATAGATTCATTATATATACTAACAAGTATAGATAAGGTTAACTATAAAGAGAATAAGTTTTTCAAAGAAGGATAATTTATCTTTAATTTAAATAAAATAATAATCCACTAGTTTATTCCAATTCTGATTCATGATGAGTTAAATACTAAAAGACTTGATCACCATAGACCTAGAGTTTATATAAAAAGAATGAAACATAAATAACATGTCCATAGAACAAAAGAGTCTACTAAAAAGTCATAATCCAATAATTAGTCAATTTGAACTCAACATTCCAATCAATTTCTGAAACACATAAAAGAATTGTACTTAATACTGAATTTTAAAAATTTTATTTTGCTCACATCTTATTCTCTCTTACTTATTTTATTATTTATTTTTATAATATTAGAATATTAAAATCTTATTCTAATACATTATCTTATTCAGAATAATATCAAGTCATATAATAAAAGATAGAAACTCATTCACCTGATTGAAACTTGTAAACTATCGACCTTCAAGAATGTCTATTATTAATTGCAAGTTAGTGTTCATTATTAAAACATATCCAAATTAAAAATAAATAATATTAAGGATACATTTTCACTCAAATACTTTAGATTACCAAAAAATATTTTCTCTAGTTATCAAGATAATTTTTATATGAATTTTTATTTTATTAATATTATTTTATATATAAAAGATATACCAACCAAGCATAAACAATATTTTTCTTCATAGTAACTTTGATATAGAAGTATATATGAGGCAATTACATATATTTTCAACAATATAGCTAAACATAATTTACAAATTACAATAAATATTATATAACATAAAATAATCATCGAGAGATTAATTTACAAATTTTCATAAATAATCTCATCACTTGTTTTATATGGGTGTCTTATAAAATGTTTCTTTTTTTTATAGGAGTTCTAATTGCAAAATTATTTTATTTATTGTGTATAATAATAATATTCTAATTATGAAAGACGAATAATCAGGAATCATCCAACTCATAAAATACTTTCTATCATAATTTTAAATTAAAATATTGTGAGAATCTACTTTATTAGCATATAAGTAACTTACTCCATGAAAGAGATACATTGTTTAAAAAAAAGATGCATGGTTATTATTCTTACAAAAGATAATCATATGGATTATGCTCAAACAAAATACTCTGATTGATCCATGTATGAATTATTTGTTAGGTATGACTCCATCAATTGAATCTATAATTTTTAGGAAAATTATAGAAAAAATTAAATAACTATTACCGAACCATGTATAACTCGTGTATAGTTTAGTTAGTAATTTTTTAGATTATCTCCCCATATCCATTTCAACACAATTTTTTGTATGCTGAGATAAGTAAAGAAGTCTCTAAAATTTATGATTTTCTTTCAGTGATAATGAATTCTTACAATCAACCGGAGATTAATGTGAGTAACAACCTGCACCATGAAAAAATATATTATAAATTTTTATATTTTTTTAGAGACAAATTAGCACCTTAAAAAAATAAGAAAGAAATAATTAATTTGAGATTCAATACAAAAATAAAGTTAAGGCAATGATGACATCTACCTATCAGATACTTTGAATTAATCACCTTCTCAAAGAGATTATGTTTTACATCTAATATTTCACAAACAAATGATAAACATAAAAATAAATTATTTCATCTTCATAGAGAAGCTTTGAGAGAGAACTATTATGACAATTTATGTTTATACAATATATCTACTAGTAAATATTTTTACAGAAATCTTAAAAAAATTTACCTTATATTTTTATTCTCTAAATGTAATATTTTGAATCTTTATACATTAGCTTGAAGGAGACATTGCAATTTCAATTTATTTTTAGTACTTATTTTTTTTCTTTGTATATGGATATGAGAACTCAAAATATGTTTTCCCAATACTTCTTGCCATGTAATGGAAATTTCTTTACATATTATTATTTCCATTTTTGAGTAAAATTCTATTTATGTATATATTAATTTTTTGTAGCTTAATTTCAACAAATAATAACATGAGATAAATTTATAGACAAAACAACTTCATTATCAAAAACTCATTAACTTTCATTTAAATATGACTTAATAACTCATCATGTTGCTTGATAAAGAGATAAATGTTCAATTAAAGCATTATATTAGCACCAATATTCAATCTCATTATCATAGGTAAATAATATTTATCTCATTCTAAATACTCAATTTAGCTAATAAATACAATTAATTATTGTCATTTTCTCACGTCTCAAAAAACATCACATGCAAAACTAAAAGACATGCAAAATCTTCCATCCGGGATATATGATCGCAACATGAGAAAGTAGAAAATAATATCTAATTGATTTGTAATTTTTAAATACAAATATCTTTAAAATAACTCGAGAACACTTTTTAAAATGAATAAATAATTTGTCATCTTCATCATGTCTCTATTTTTCCTCTCATCAATATTACATAATGACAAAATGTGTTCATACATAATTTTATAATTCTTTAAAATATTATTATTTCTTAATATTATGAACAAAATAAATTTTATATTTTTTTTAATTTGCATGTACATTTTAAAATCACATGGCCAAGTCTAGCCACCATATCTTGATGCAAGTAATTTCCTATATAGTTATGTCAGATAGCTCAATCTAGCTAAGTCAAGCTTTACTACATGAATTTCCAAATATATTTCAAATATATTAATACATTATAATTAAATATAATTGAATAAGTGAAAAAATACACAACAATTAACTTTTAAAAATAATAATAATATATGAAAAAAATATAAATATCATCAAAGAATCATCATGATAGATAAAATACATTTAAATGAATAGAGTCACCAACATGTTCAATATCAATCACCCTCCAAGAAACTGATATTTTCTTCTCTATTAAATTATTCAAAACTTTAATATATATCAATTAAAGGAAAGGTTATGACTTGGAGTTGAAAACAATGTCCAGCCAAGTCAGGCTTGCCTACCTAAATTGACAATTATATTTCAAATATATTTATAAATACATTACAATAAATATAATGCTATAATAGAAAAATTAAAAATAGTTAACTAATTACTTCAAAAAATTACTATAAAATATTAAAAAAAAATTATAAATCACATAAAATCATCATAATACATAAAATATGCAAATTTAACCATTTTTCTAGTTCTAGCACGAAACTCAATGTTCCAGTCCACCGTGACAACTTTATTAATATCTCTTCATTTCAAAATATTATAAAACATGAAATCATCTTTTGTACCTTAATAAAAATTTATATCTTTATTTTTTTGTTAGTCACTTATTATTATAATCAAAGTTTTTTAAGAACACATGATAAATAATATTGTGATAGATATGTATTTTCTTCAATATTTGACTATATTTAATATATATTTAATCATTTTAGTATTCATGGTATAACTTATTCAATAAGAGGTTACATCCAGTACACAATGCTCTTGCTTTAGCATGATATCTATGAGATATTAATATCTCGATAACTATACTTTCAAAAATTAGAAAGACTATTTCTAAAGTGTTTCAAACAATACTCTCATTGCCGTTTAATAAAGATACTTAATATCGACAAGACCTCTATTAAGCTTATTTTAATATATCATGTTAGACTAACTCTAGTAGTCTCTTGTTAATTTATAATATTATAAATATTTTTACTATTTA
The DNA here is from genome assembly GCA_029783825.1 of Sapria himalayana. Taxonomy (NCBI): domain Eukaryota; kingdom Viridiplantae; phylum Streptophyta; class Magnoliopsida; order Malpighiales; family Rafflesiaceae; genus Sapria; species Sapria himalayana. The sequence goes on along the minus strand of JAREIK010000185.1, from coordinate 896,524 downwards.
TATTTTTAAATATGTATGAGAGATTAAAGTTCAAATTTAAAATAGGTTAGGGCATCACCCATAGAGGTGTCAAACGAGCAGTGTCAGGCTGGCCCGGCCCATTTTTTTTTTGAACAGACCCGTGCTTTTGTGCCGGGCCAGGCACGGCACAGTTACTGTACCATACCGTGCCTACCCGGCACTGTTTATTAAAGCCAGGCCCAGCACGGCCCACAGGCACGGCAGGCCATGCCGTGCCGGGCCAGCCCATACGGGCCTGGTTAAAAATTTTTTTTAAAATTTTTAAAGTTTTCTATTTTACTTTATATAAAATATATATTATATAATATATAAATAATATATAATATATTAAAATTTTTTTTATTAAAAATATAATATAAATAAATTATAAAATTTAATATTTAAAATAATAATTTGACAATTATTAAAAATTTGTAACTTGAAAATATTAATAAAGTTTAAATTTTTTTTATAATTTAAACTAAATTTAAATTATAATTTAATAGAATTATATTATAGAGTTTTAATTTTTAAATTAAAATTTTAAACAAAAAATTTTGTTAATAAAAATTACAAAATCAAAAAAATAAAAACAAACCAAATGAAAAATAACTAATCAGCCAATAGATACCGAACCAAATAAATACAAGTTTCAACGTTACGTTAAAAAAACATATAATAAAAAATAAAATATCGAAATCAAAAGGCAGAATCATAAATAAATCACAAAAATCATCAACTGTATCCGTGACCGTGAGGCATCAAAAATCAAAATCAAGTGGCAGTGACAAATAGAATGTAACGTGGCATACTGGCGTAGCATGGCATAGCATTGAGCAACTGATGTCTGGCAACGGGCAGGGAAAACCGGCAACCATATTAATCGTCAATTGACATATCATAAGCATCATCAACAGCAATATCAAGATCACTACCATATGGATCATCATCATCAGAAATCAACTCTTCCGCTTTCACAGTGAATACAGATGCAGTCCATGTCCCAGCTACAGCACAATCAATAATACTAAACCTTGAATCCTCACAATCTTTCAAACAAGCCAAGACCTCAATAATATCTGGACGTAATTTCAATCTCCTATCTGAAATCATGTTCACTGCAACAGAAAAAACAGACTTCAATGCTATGCTCGACACCAGGGAGTCAGTAGATCCAGTGTCATCCTAAATAGCACGGGAAAGATAGACTCCTATGATTTCTACCACTGTAATAAATCAAGATTCTTAGTATCAGAATATGATTGAATTAAGTAATAATTGATATCTAAGTATCGAGAAAGCTCGCTCCTATGTGATGGTCCACCCCGACGTTTCTTCCTTACTAACTGAATAAAAAAATCATTATCTTCGAACAAGATATCAATGTCCGTAATCACATTCTTACTACCACCACCACCATACCTAGTATCGTAGTATGTGAACAGGTCAGTCAACTTCTCGTGAATGAACCCTTCAGATGACTCTTCCAAGTTCATGCACGAGGAAATTTAAGTCAGGGTATTTTCTACCCTTTCCATCTTAACACTAGGGACCATGCATGCAACGAGGCAATAAAGAGATAGAACGGTAGATCAGTACTTTAAGTACTTGATTTCCATCTCTACAACCATATGACTAAATGTCGGGTCAGCTCGATACTTTCTAAACATACTAGTAATGTTGTATATGTACCTGAGTATAATACAAGTCGTGAGAGTATAAATCAACGAACACATGTTCATCGTGTCATAAAAAATCTTCAGAAATTTCATAAATAAAATTTTTGAAGCCCAGTCAATGTCATCAATAATAAGTTTGTCACTCTTACTATTGACATAGTCAGATATTACATATTCATATCCAACAGATGACTCTAATATCAGGTATGTATAATTCCAATAGTGTCTCACATTCAATTGGAATTTCTTCTTCTTAAGATTCACGGACAAACAGAGACTACCAAACTCTTGTTGTCTGCGAGGAGTACAAATATATTTTAGTGTATTATGTATATTATCCAACACGGGAGAACACACATTCATACCCGCTTGAACAATCAGGTTAATCACGTGACACATGCATCTGACATGAAAGCTCTCCTACTGGTGCGTCTCAAATATTCCTAACAAACATGTTAATCACTACTCCATTATTAGATACGTTATCGAATGTGATACTAAAAATTATATTTTAAAATTTTATATTCCCTAAAGATTTTCATCATACACTCAAAAATGACCAGATCATTATGAGAATAGAGAATCTCAGAGAATCCTAAAATTTTTTTATTCATTATCCAATTAGAATCTACATAGTGACTGGTGAGACAAACATAAGATGATTCATCATGACTTGTCCAGATAACGAACATCACAGACACCACTCCACTATATGCCATAAATTTATTAATTATTTTTTATTTTTCTAACTTATACAATTTTAATATGTCATTCCTAGATGTGGACCTAGGAATCCTAAGATAAGCTGGCTGAAAATATATATGTATCATGCACACTACCCTTGAATCTTCCAAAATTCTGATCAAAAGACTCATCAATGTTATAAGTCTGGTCATGTCGTCCCTATCCAACTGGCTGGTATATATGAAGGGAGTAAACTTTGAGACTAAACTCGATCCAGTCTCAAAAAATACAGTGTTATGTTGGATTTGCATAGGATCTAATAGACCATATTTTTTGGTGAATAATTTAACATACCTCTTAAGGTGTCTAGTCTCAAACAAACTCTTACAAATTAAATTTCACATATAATATTTGCACTGTATTATTTCTTCTTCATCACCCCTAATATTTTTTTGTTTTATTATATTAAAATGAGTTCAAACTATAAATATCCTCCTAATTTTTTATTTTTTAGATATTTGGGTTGAAACGACTAGAGAAATCAAAGTTTCGACAGCCTCAGACCTCTGTGTAAGATTTTCATTTTCTAAATTTAAATATGTTTCATTAGTATTTTTCATTTTTTAAAATTTTTGTTAAACAAGACACATGAGGTAGAGACTATATGATAGATTTTAGATTTTAGGACTAGAAAGAGAGAGAAAAAGTAAAAAAACTTAAAATAAATTACCCGATAAAGCAGTGCGGTCGATCATGTTCACGGTGCATCACAATCTAGTTCAAAATTCCAAACCCAAGTTAAAATCTCAAAAAGTCGAGCCGAATGACGAAATCCCAAGTCCCGATAGAAAGAAGAGCAAGAGTTTTGAGAGAGTGAGAATGTGAGATTTGAGAGAATAAATATTTATGAAAAACATAAATATTATAGAGAGGTGGATACAATTTTATTGATTAAAAAAATAATTTTTTTTTATTTTTTTTTATTTTTTTATAGTATTTTAGGGGGCAGAATCATGAGGGTCATCGGCTACATTTAAAAATTTTATTTTTATATTTGCCCGTTGGGAGGGGGGATCGGGTCGGTTCAAGTAGGACTGCAGGTCGGGTCTGATTAGACCCGACCCGTGCCAGTGCTAGCGTGGACCGTGGCCACGTGGCATTGGCGTGGAGATGGGGTGCGATCTGCAGTGCAGGGACTGGCCGAGTGTCGAGTTGGGGTTGGGGGTCATGGCTCGTGGGGTGGGGATGGGGTGCCGGGTGCGGGACTATGGGTGCGGATCAGCGTCTGACCCCAACCCGTGCCGATGGGTTGTGCCACGGGCCACCAAACCATGCCGAGTCAGGCACGGCACGAGACCCGATTGGCCTCAGCACGGCACAGCACAAATGGTGCTTTACCTTGACACGATCCCGAGCATAGGAAATTCCTGTGTTGAGCTAGCCCAAGCATGGCCGAATCTAGAGGTGTCAAACGGGCCGGCCCAGCACGGCACGGCCCGTTTTTCACGTGCCCAGCCGTGCTACCGTGCCGTGCCCGGCACGGCACGGTTTTTTAAATTCGGGCACGACACGGCCCGTGGGCACGACAAGGCCGTGCAGTGCCGTGCCGGCCCGCTCGGGCACGGGCGCACGGCAAGGCAGGGCAGGCGGGGCGGGTCGGGTCGGGTCTGTTTGGACCCGACCCGCGGTCTTTTTACCGGGGGCGGGGCCCGGTTGGGTCACGAGTCACGACTCAGTGAGTCGTGACCGTGAGTCGTGACTCGTGAGTCGCGACTCACGACTCACGACGCAAGCACGCGTGCCGGCGTGCCGGGCCAGGCACGGCACGACACGTGCTTTGTTCGCCCGGGCACGGCACGGGCCCGGGCACGTTTTTTGATCGTGCCGGGCCGGCCCAGGCACGGCCGAACCGTGCCGTGCCTCGTGCGGGGCCGGGCCGGCCCGGCCCGTTTGACACCTCTAGCCGAATCGTGTCATGCCTCGTGCCGGCCATGCCAGCTGACACCTCTAATCACCCATGAGTTTTTGATAATTATGCAATAACACCAAAAATTATTACTTATATCTTATATTTTTATGCTATTTATGAATATATTAACAAGACTTCTAAGAATATATCTCTCAGTATATGTATATGTATGTATGTATATATATATATATATTATTTATAGTTAATATATCATCGGCTCATGAGAGAATAAATAAGGTTCAAATAGATAATATGAAGTTTTGAGGGTTATAATTTAATCTAAAAGATTTAGAATTAGCAATAATAAAACAAAGTACTTGAAATATAAATTAATCATGTTATGAGTTATAATGATATAGTAATCAATATAAAAAAAATAAAAAATATCTAATATGAATAATTTAAGATATTTGAGAAAAAAAAAATATTAATATCAAAATAGTTAAAATTGTCTTGACAAAAGATCAAACTATTATCAATATTAGTTAACAATAACTATTATCATTTAAATTTTTGTAAGAAACAATTAAAAAGTGTTATGGATGTCTACAAAATGCGTCAATGCCCAAGTTTATTGAGAATTGAATCAATCCAAAATAATCAATTCATTGAATCAATCCAAAAACCAAAGTAATCCAATAAAAAAAAGTGTTATGGATGACTGCAATACCTAAGTTTATTGGAAGAAAAGAAAAAAAGAAAAACATCAAAAAATCTCAATTAAAGTTTCAATTCACAAATTAATTAATAACAAAAATACCATCTACAATCTAAAAGGCATCAAAATCTTTCCATCATTTGAGCAAGGTGATAAGAAACATAGTCCTCTTATTAATATAAAATGTAAAAGTTGGTCATTAACATCATTGATAGGATGACAACTCATATTTTTATTTCTTTGATATCATGTCAAGTTATTTAACGAGAGTCATGTGTCTTAGTAAGATAATAAATATCTTTGTTCAGTAGTGTATCTTAGTGTGATGGCAAGTATCTTTGTCTAAGAATGCTCCTTGACACAATAATAAGTAACTTCATTAATGGACAGCATTTTTCAGGTCCGACCCTCATTAGATATAATTTTTAAAATTTTTGAATTAAGATTATTAAGTAATTGATCTTTTATGGATAGTATGCTAAGCAAAATTCTTATACACTGGATACATACTTTTTTTAATCATGCCATGTTGTTAATTAATCAAATAGTATAACATATACTATTATCAAAATGGACATCTACATAGAAGCATACAGCTTAAGTATCATCAATATCAAAATTTATTCCAGATATTAGCATGATCAACTATAGCGAGTATTTGTATATATGAAAATATATAATAATGCAAAGAGAAAAAACCATGCATATACCACCAGCTACATTATGAAGAGCAAACTCACTGGTTTTCCATGATATACTTTATCTATTGCCTCGGTGGCAGCACTAACTTTCAAGATACCATTCCTAGATGAACTCGACACAACATCAAACCCACAAGAACGCCACTTTGGAAGCCCCCCATCTAGAACCCACACTTTTGTGTGCCCAAATACTCGAAGCATCCTTTTCATTTCAAAAAAAAAAATGTCTATCAAAAATTTTACTTCAATTAAATAAATATCAAAAATAAAAAAAAACATCACTTACCACCAAACCCGAGCTGAACTATATATTCCCTCCCCATCATAAACTATAATCTCATCTTCATTCTCAATTCCAAGAGCAGAAAGAGCAGCAGCAAAAGCTTCCTCTGATGGTAGCATGTGGGGTAACTGATACAAGAAAATGTCTTACATAATAAAGAAATGAAAACATCTGAAACATATTTGTGTTCAATACACATTGAGAAAAGTGGATCACTAGCTACCACAAAACTCTATTTAAGTCATATAAATATCTTAATAGCTTTAACCTTGAAAATCAAAGAGACTATAACTGATAACTTTTGAACCAAAGACCTAATGTCCTTCAATGAAAATAATCATTATCACATTAACTCAAACCTCTTAACACGCGGTCATATAAAGCATAAAAATAAATCAAATATGCGAAGCAATATGTTTGTTTGTATGTGCTCACATGCTACCATCAAAGGAATAAATACTAAATAACAAATGCAAATGTTATAAAAACTAAGGTAAAAATGAATTGGCAAGCAATTTTAAAGTAAAAATTGTCAAAATCATCTATCTTTCTATATTAACTAGTGAGTAAAAATATTGATGTTGAGCTGATACTTAAATTAAACATTTATCACTTAAAACTTATCTAAATTAAAACTTTAATGAATCTAAACTCATTTAATTTTAAGAGATCATGTCAGTTCAATTATTACATATGTGCAAAAATAATATTAAAATATCTAATTTCCTAAAAAATTTAGGTTACATATATTTATTAAAGATCATATCTTAGTATTATGATAATTATCTTCATTCAAATAATTGTAAATCTCAAATTCAAGACTCATCAAATACAGTTATTCTAACTTTTAAGTGTAAAAGTATCAAGATATTAACCTTTCAAAAACAACACGCTAAAACAAGAGCTTTGTGCACTAGGGTATGTCATCTTCATTGATTATTTCAAAAGCAACTAACTCCCACTAAGGGTAAAGCTTTGTAAAAATGAAAACATAATGAGAGAGAATTATACATTGGTGGTAGGGTCTGCTATTCCATCTATATTGAAGAAAAGAGCACCAGGAATGTGGGAAGCCTGGTGGTGGGATCATAAGAAAACATATTTTAGGAGCACATCCATGACAAAGTGTTATCATAATGAAGATATCAAACAAAAAAAAAGGTATCAATACCATATATTCTTGGTTTGGATTTATCTGTTTACTTGGCATGTGCCATGACGCATCCAACACCTTAATGTTTTAGAGCAAGAAAACAAATCATATCTAAAGAAAAATATTATTCGTGTTAAGCATCCCATCTCCAAAATTACTCCTATTTCTCTTATTCAAATTGTAAAATCATCTTAAACCTTACTTCTGCAAATCATGCCATCTATGTTGGAACATAATAATGAAAAAACACATACCAATTGCAATGTATTTGTTATTGAAAAGATTTAATACTCAACATAATAAGAAAAAGTAAAATGGAGAGGACCACACCTTCGTATGAGGATTGTTCAGGTTCATACACAGCCAATCAACAGAACAAACAGGCTCATTGGCTGATAGAAATTGTGTGGAGAAATTAGCTTTTCTTTCAGTGAATTGGTAGGCCTTAAGAGAATAGGCCCAATCAGATAACAAACACACTTTGGAAGCTCTTGATTTCTAGTGAAAATATATGGCACCATGAATCATATAGATTTACATGTCTACACTAATACAACAATAAAATGAGCGGTGATGTTCATGAATCATAAATTCTTGGTGCGGGTTTTCTCCATGCCCTTTTATCACATTTACTTCCCAAAACTCGTACTCTTCTAGTCCAATACTTACGAATCATATAAAAATTACGCATGTGTGTGTGTATTGGGAGGGTGTAATATATAGAGGGATTCCCGTGGAAATTCCGACCCCCAATCTTATGGGTTGGTTGGGATGGAGTATGTGAACGGACGAAGTTTTAAGTTTAAGATTATATCCAGAGATGAACCGAGGAGGACCATTGTTCAGATTTTAAATCCAAGTGACCATTGTGATCAAATGTAACAGACACAATGTTCCAACTCTGCTCACCTCGCTCCGGCATACGACCAGCGGACTTCTCTTCGTCGTTGAAGTTGCTGCACTGGTGAATCCATGCAATGATGGCTTCATTTTTGATTTAAGATTGAATGAACAGTCCAAAGAAGAGGAATAAAATTCTCTGACATTGCAATCGAAGATCCTTGTGGAGGAGAATACCATCATGGATGCGTAGTTGACATGGAAGCGAGAGCGAGAGATAGCACCTCCCGCCATCGTTTTACCAGTGACGGCACCTCTACCTCTTCAATTTCATCGCCCTTGTCCATCGGAGTATCAGTCAATTAATTATAATTTTTAAATAATTTAATTTTTACATGTTTTACCGGTGATGGCACCTCTACGGCTCTACCTATTCGATTTCATCGCCCTTGTCCATCGGAGTATCAGTCAATTAATTATAATTTTTAAAAATTAATTTTAAAAATAAGAATTATTTTAAAATTCATAACAAAATCTAATTGAGTGCCACAAAACATGTTTTTGTTTGTCATATTCTTCTTAAAATTCATAACATTGCCATTGTTCTTATTTATACTCTTATTTTTCTTCTTTTGTTATTATTCATATTCTTTTTTTTCTTCTTTTTTCTCATCTTTCTTTCTATTTTCTAAATATTTAATAAAAATTATCCCTTTACTAAAAATATTTACACACTGATCTACTTTTTTTAATTTATTATGAAAATACTAATAATATATTAAAAAAATAATAGTTTTAAAAAAATTTTCCGTAAAATTATGTATACGAAAAAAATAATTTTCAAGAATGATACACACACACACACATATAACTTAACTATAAATAATATATATGTTAAATATTTTTAATGTTTTAAACATATATATAACATATCTAACTACATTATATATATATATATATATATATATATATATATATATATATATATATATATATAGTTTTGTGTGTGTGTGTGTGTGTTTGAAACATTAAAAAATGTATATATAATTTAAATGTATATATGTGTTTACACAAACATGTATAATGAGCGTGTGTGTGTGTGTAATTATATATGGTTTTAAATTATATATGTTAAACTATATATGTATATGTTTAAAACATATATAGATATAAATGTGTGTGTGTGTGTTATATGTATATCATATAGTTTTCAACTATATATGTATATGTTATGTTGGGGATCAATCAATATATTACTCAAAAACTAAGAATAATTATATAATAAATTCTCGGTCTAATTATTAGGTTGACTTGATATTTTTTGATCTTTTTAAAATTGTTTAATTTTTGTTGGAAAATTTTCCCAAAAATATACATCCGAATAAAAAACAAACTTTTATGTTACTAAAATTTTCTATCAAACAACATAAACAAATATATTTTATATAATTCAAAAAATAGATATTTATACTTTTCTGCTTATATTGAAAGTATAAAATAAACTGAGTTTTGTACGAAAATAATACGTTTTAAATAAAAAATTTAAAATATAATGCTAGTTTAAAAAATATTACCAAACTAGTACATCTGGAAATATCATGACAATGGATGTCGTTGTGAACAACGGCCATTACCACACTTTTCAATTTTAAAAATCAGAGGCAGCCATTGTGAATATCAGCTATTGAATTTTAAAAATTTTCAAATGTCAGCATTGGGAACAAAGGCTATTTAATTAAACCAATGTCCATCGTTCACAATACCGGCATTTGAATTTTAAAATATTTTAAATGACGGCATTGAGAACGATGGCTATTTAATTAAACTAATATTCATCATTCACAACGCCGGCTATTGAAAATTTATTTTCCGACTGATCTTCTTCTCCCTTCCCTCATTTTTCTCTTCTCCATTTTCACCTAACCCCTCGATTTTCTTCAGCCATTTATTCCATCAGTGGCCTCTTCCTCTCCACTAGACCCTACAATTACAAAAAATTCAGCATTTGCATAATATATAAAAATATTAATTAGTATTCTAATCATCCACATCTCAAGTATAAAAAATTAAATTACAGGATACATAGATTTTGTTGTGTCCAACTGAAAAAATTACAAAATAAATTAAAACCACATCTCAAACTAACACACATACCCTGAGTTCTAATCATCCAACAAAAACATAAGTATGTAAAACTTGAGATCATATCTACGATACAAAACTGACAATCTTTTCTTATGTCCCAATAAAAGAGTTGTAGGTACCTCTGGCCTTTTTCTGTGCATAGTCTATAACAAGTGCTCTTACAATTTGATCCCATGTATGAACAATCTCTTCGAGAGATATTGGTTGTGAGAGGAATCATAGCGAGTGGCTCAAACTTGATTTTACCTTGGCAACAAAATATGTACTCTCCTTTCTGTTTCAATCAAAACACACAAAATATCATGTACAACAAAAAATAGATAAGCATATATATTAAAAAGACTTGAAGAAGATAAATTTAACACACATCTAATTTCAGCAGGAATTGTGTCCAAGATGATCAGAGAACATCTTGGATAATCGAAAAGAAGTAGCACTTTCAGATGAATTGTGTCAATGTGAGGGTAGGGAAGGTGATGTGTAAATGTGAGTAGATATGGAAGGTGATGTGCAGGTGTGTGGAGGTATAAACATCTCGGGTGAGGGGTAAGAAGTAGGCATAGTCAGCTCAAGTGTACCAAGACCGCTCTCCCTCTCCCTCTACCTCGAACAGGCTGCATATGTGATGTTATTGATGACACCGGAGGTTTAATAAATGACTCATGTGTTGTCGAAGCCTCCTCAGTGTATTCGGTGATACGATGGTCTTTACCGATCTGGTGTAATATTGATCGGGCAATATGATGTACATCGCATAAAATAATATGGGAATCAACACGAGAGAGAAATGGATATGTCAGTCATAGCAGCAATCTGAGTGAATCAAAGAAAGAATTATAATTACTTAATCTAATAATTAAAAATTAAGTAAAATATTTTAGAAACACATGACTCTAACTTACCAAAAGATGCATACTAGCAACTATAGTATGGAATCTCATATGATCCATATGAAGTTGTGGTATCATAAAACATCGTGTGACATGACGATACCACTGCATGTATGGATAATGAGAGTCCATTAAACCCACCATAGGGGGTGGAATGATGATGCTAGCCACTTGTGTCTCCATAATGCTATGTATAGTGCATGATACGTTGCCCAATCGCGCTGGTGTCGTCCATGTGCATCCACTGCATGCAACTATTGATCGTAAGAGCAAGCTAGAGGTATCTCCTGATGCAACTTAAAACTGGCGCAAGACTCTCTCTGGACAATGCGACTCAACAATCTTGAAACAAATGAGCAATGACATCATCTACCAGATCTCCTGATTAGTTAATTTGATACATAGGAGCTGATCAAGTAACTTTCCCACGTATGGCTGCCATGAGACCTAAATGTGAACACATAATATCAATAAATTGTATACTACTATGAATATAATTAATATAGAACCATTTAATTTTACATAAACATTACCTGATCAGAAGTCTGTGCATCTAGTTGATCTCGGTATAAGAGGAGTACACCTGATGGGTTATACACCTGTGTTAAATGCACTCTCCACCTATACTCGAGTGGAAGAGCTAGCGCTACCTCTAGCTCAGCCAGAGATTGAGCTGGTAATCCATCATGGATAGCCTCATGTAGGTCACCATCCTCGAAATTGACATCTGTATCATATAAGGCATGAGCAAGTGGTAGTGCTATATCTGCGTGTGGTTGCCCAAAATTGGATCGCCCGACGTGAAGTCTTTCCCAAGACCATAACTAGGTGCAAAATAATGAGAAAATGGATCAAAATATTAAAATTTTTATATTGCGTTAGGAAAAATATGATAAATCATCTATACATAATAACACACATTCCCATTTATTACATACATGTATGAGTGTAATACAACCGCTAATAACATGGCTACAATCCAAGGTAGTTTGGCATAACTCATAGTATGTATGTGCTAGTACTGCACCACCCCAACTATATATTAGAGTATCCATCAAATCTCGTAGTAGTGAGAGAAAGCACATGGAAACATGCACACTCCTCTTTTACACAAACAAGAAGGATCCGATTAGCTCTAAGATGAACTCACTCACATAATGCTCTAATGTGACCTCATCTGAATCAGGTGGCGAGGTGGATAACTGGATACATAACCACCGCAAGAAGATAGAGGCTCTTCTGATAACATCGACAGGTGAGATGACACTAAGCAACTCAACGCACAACACTGCCACATCGAACACACATGTGCAAGTGACTGTTGGGCCATTAAGTACGAAGGCTAAAAAGGATGGCGACGTCCTATAAAAAATCACATCTCCCCTACTAGCACATGAAATGTGTGTGTCTCGGGCCACCATCTCTCGATGAGTGAGGTGATAAGTAGCCAATTGATTACAATGTGGCCCAAACAGTATATATCGTAAAATCCAGGCTTAATCACATATGGCTCAATATGAATATTCATCCTCTACATAGTCATGAAAGCTTTAATCTACTATTGGTGGAGGATCTCCTGGAGCTGTAAACAATGAAATAAGCAAATTTTAAAAGTAATTATGTATAAATTACATGTTAAAACTGCTAATAGTAATTGCTAATTAACAAATTACATACTTGCTCTATATAAATTAAGTGTGATCGGTGTCTATCTTGCAATACCAAGACAGATGTATCTGACGGATCCGCATCATGAAACCCTCTAGCCATGTCTATAAGATATAACAAATCCAGAATAATTGTCAAACATGACTGTCAATATTAATCACAACGACAATTTATAATACACACGTACAATAAGAAAGTTTTATTCAATTGAATAAGTCTGATACAAGATAACAACAAAATATTCGAGGCCTCATTTACTAGAAATAAATGCTAGTACATAAGTCTTATACAGAACAACAACAAAAAAAGTGAGGTCTCATTTACAAATAAACAACTAAACTTGATTTCTATTCTTACATGACCACCGATTGTAACCCTCTTGTTTGCACTACTCATATTTTATCTTGGTTTTTCCCTCCCTAACATCCATTTCATTATACAAACAGATTGATTTAAGATAGCCACTAACTTATCATTTCATTGACCTAATAGCTACAATCATTGGACTGTCATAAAGATGTCACTCGTCTTCATTGAATATGGGATAAAACAAGTTTGCCCAATTGTCATAGTAGGACTACGTAGTGTAATATTTTTGAACAAATAACTAAAAATCAATACATCGATGCTAACATGCTGCCATGCTATGGCTACATGAAAATCCATATATTAGTTTCTCACCACATGTGCATTTCTTATCATTTATGTTGAATTGATGAATGCAACCACTCCTAGACCTCACGTGAAATATGCCCTATATGTGATCATAAATAACAATTTATATTGATCCAACCTTAACCACATGACTGTGAATTTGAGTATCAACATATGGTGTGAACTGCTCATCAGATGTTAATCTATCAGCACTTTGTTCCCTTCTTGTAACAAAGTAACTATTAATGTGGAAAAATGTCAACTGAACTACTACAATGTTTGGTAAGCTACAAGCCCCTTTAAGAACACTGTAAAATACTTTTGACATATTGGTTGTCATTATCACATATCTTCGACCTTCATCATGTGAAAGTATCCATAATGGAAGAGGGATCACTTCTAACCATTGTTATGCTTCGAAATTAAATCTCTCAACTATAGCCATATACCTATTCATCTTCCGCATTGTTATCACAATAATTACTCTGCAAACCAAATTCTTCAAGAGTTTATCTTTGAAGCGGGTCATAAAATTGCTTGCAAGATGACACATGCAGATCCTATGATAGACATATGGTGCATCCCAACGAAGATAAGAATCACTCATAGCTACCATAATACTCGGATGCATGTCAAATATAACACAAATCTCTGTTCGTTAAGCTGCTCTATTTCTGATATATGCCAAGAACCATCCCCAACTATCATTATTCTTGCCTTCTATAATAGAAAATGCCAATGGGAATAACTGATTAATTCCATCATGTCCCATAAAAATCAACAATGTCCCTTTATATTTCTTATACAAATGTGTACCATCAATACTTATTACAAAATCGTAATTTATGAACCATTCAATAGATGGCTTGAATGACCAGAACACGTGATGAAATGTCTCATTATTTGACACACTATGAGAGGTTGTTTTTCAAATAACAACACATCCAAGATTGGCTTGTTCTATGGCCAAGAACAAATATGGGAGATCTGTATATGATTGGGAAAAATCACAAATAAGTGTCGAAATTCTTTATGTTTCCCATCCATTCTTTTTATATGAAATTTTATATCCCTATTTCTCCATCACGATTGCTTGAATAGTAGTAGGGGACAATGTAAATTATGCCTTAATTATTGATTCTATATGAGCAGCAACCACTTTGAGTCCAGTTGATGACAAATTATTGATTCAAACATGGATTTACACAAGTATGCGGCCCTTTATATTTGTTGATCACAAATAAGATAGTATATTTCACAACCATAGCACACAGCTTTCATTGACATTGATATTCTTCGGCCTTCTAAAATCTTAAAACCATCAATTTTTTTGAGGAGGCAATTACAACAAACTCATGGTGTGCTCTAATTAAGTAAATTTTTGAAGCCTCTTATAATTTGGATTTAGAATTAAAAACTTGTCCAACTAAAAATTTACCACTCACATAACTAGTAGTTTCTTGCCCCAATGGAGTCCAACCACTTGAAATAATAATATCTATGTTTTCAACATGTTCAAAACAAGGTGTTGCTGATAAGTGAAACTAAATAGAAGCCGATTCATCAGGTTCCTCATCATCGTCTGTGATATTTGATACATCACAAGATAATACACGTGTAGAGACAAATATTCATCGCTCATTCTCCAAAACTTGATTTTTAGTCTGGAATGATGAAACATGTCCATCTGCTTGAACATGTAAGTTATCATCATATTCAATATCAACATCTTCATCAGATTCATCAATACCTTCTTCATAAGTGCAAGCATCATCATCTCCATATGCTCTAGTATCTAGTATCTCGTACTAGACCGCTACTAGGCCCATAACCATAGTTAATTTATGTAATATTCTCAATTTCTGTAATACCAATAGATTGATTCGCTTGTCGGTATATTTGAATGACCTCAACAAAAAATTCAATTTCCTCAATAGTAGTTGTGTTAACCATGTTCAACAAATTGATTCTGCAATACCACTTTTTTGAGGATACTTACACTTGAGGACTAAGTTGAACTTTTATTTGTCAATAGGTGTGTTTGAAAATATGATATCACCCAATTGTTCAAACATGCAGTCAATCGGTATTTCCAAAGGCACAATCAAAACTTTGTTTCCATCATATTTCACATCATTATGGGTCCTCACTATATGTATATTGTAATAACACATTACTGTAATAGAGGAAATAGACATAATTGACCTATTTCAAAAGAATAACAAAAAATTAAATAATACGAGAGATGATTATCTCTAGTATATTGTTTAAGAATTAAAAGGCATCAATCATGTAAGAAGCTAGTTTTTATTTCTTTTTACTTTTTTCTCCTATTGTTTTAACATTTATTATTTATGTTAGAAGAATGCATTATTTGTTTCTTAAATATATGTAATTAGTCAATTTCCAATTATTTTACCAAATTTGGGTTCAAGTTTCTCCGAGGCTTGACTACTCACAAATATTAAATAAACATTACATTTATTGAATTCTATGGTAAATATAATGATGTACTAATAATTTTTCATCTGTTGTCTATTTAGTGGTCCACATACATCTTTGTGTATTACACCTAATAAATCATCACATATATTTTTGTAATTCCTAATATATCACAATAAAATTAAACAAATATCTAAGAAATGACAAACATCATCATTTCCAAGAACACCAAAAGAAAACATCATCAATTCCTAATGTTACCTTTTTTATTATTAGCAAGGTACTACACAAGTTTCACCTAGAGATCCAAGAACAAAATTTTGTAAGTTTTTTTAATTGATATTATTAGAAATATAGTTTAGTCACAAATCAACTTATCATGCATCTTTTTAGAAATCTACAATCTTATAATAAAGGATAGAATTAATGAGGCAAAAAATTCAATTATTCATCTTCATGAATATGAAATGTGTGAGATGTTCTCATTCCCATTTAGAAGTGTTTAAAAAAGGTTTAAGAGATCAAAAAGTTGTGTATAACAAACCTTTGTGTTTTGATGTTCTAACAAGATGGAACTCTACAAAATTAATGCTAAGTCTTGCTATCAATTATTAAAAAAGAAATTGAACATATAAAGGAATAAGATATAAATATATGATTGGACATGATGGATTGATGAGCGAAAGAGATTGACTAATGATGAGAAGCTTAAGTGATTTTTTAGAAAATTTATATGCCATCACATTATGTTTATTTCTTAGGTCAAAATATATCACTTCTAGCACTTAAGTTCATAGAGTGAATTTGATCTAAATCCTTCTTTTATAATAGTCACAAAGCGAGAATTTTTTTTACATGATATGGGAATACCGATTAGCATCAAGTTTGGAAAATATTATAATATTGACAAAATGAATGGGATATTGATTATGTCAGTAATGTTAGATCTTTGTTATATGCTAAAAAATGTGAAATCATAAATTAGACCCTAATCGCCCCTAAATCTGATCACAAGAAAATAAGACAAAAAACAAACCTCGGAAGGAGTGCTGTTGAATGCTTGTGCAATGCAGCCTTGCTGGCAACGAGATGGGGTCTGGTAAAGAAGGGTTGTGGGTTTTGGTGGAGAGGAGGAGGCTACTAGTGGAAAAAATGGTTGAAGAAAATCGGGGGGTTAGGCGAAAATAGAGAAAAGAAAAACGGGGAATGGAGAAGAAGATCGGTCGGGAATAAATCGTTCTAAGCCGACATTATGATTGAAAGCCATTGGTTTAATTATATAGCCATCGTTCCCAATGCCATCATTTGAAAATTTTTAAAATTTAAATGTTAGCGTTGTGAACGATGACCATTAGTTTAATTAAATAACTTTTGTTTCCAATGCTGTTATTTAAAAATTTTTAAAATTCAATAGCCTACATTCACAATGCTGACCCATGATTTTAAAAATTTAATAGCATGACAATGGCTGTCATTCAGAATGATGGCCTTTTCCACGTTGTTTTCAGACGTACTAATTTGGTAATATTTTTCAAACTAGCATTATATTTTAGATTTTTATTTAAAACACATTATTTCCGTACAAAACTCAAATAAACTACCACAAATATCACACAATCACAATAAATATTATGCTTTGAAAATTAGTAGAATATTTACACACATATAAAGTTCCAAAGTTTAAATTATTACAAATCAGGAAAAATGTAAAAATTTTTGAAAATATATGTAGAATTATGTTTCAATCCTGAACTTGGTATTTTGGAATAATTTCAAACACCACTATCAAAGCACAAATACATCACAAGCATACCATAAGCACAATACGAATAAAATATGAGTACAACATGATCATAATAATAATATTCTTTAGAATACTATATGAACTTTTCATGGACATGATTCACATTTTAAATGATTCCAATAACCCTCATAAACATAAATAGAAAAGAGAGTAAATTGATCATCTTAAATATTACAGAAACTTAGAATAAGTTCTGAGGTGCAAAAAAGAAATGTAAGAAAAAATGGAAGAGTTCCCATTTTTCTATAACACAAGCAAACATTCAAAAAGAAAAACATGAAAATGAAAATCCCATTTCATGCCACACATAGATGTTGTTCATGAACCTCATGAAAAAATACATAATTCACAAAAGTGCACACAAAGTTCACGAAGTGAACACACTATTCATGAAACACACATACATTGTTCATGGGTTATTATTTTACATGCACATATGATGCAAAATAGGATGAGTTCTCATTTTCTAAAAGTCGGTCTCTTTTATGAGTGATTCGTTAATTTGCACCTCATTCTCTTTTAATTTTCTTTATTATAATGTAAGTTCTATTTATTTTTTTTTACATACTCACGACATTTTATAATAAAGAAAAATAACCATTTTAATTTGATACAGACACACGTTTTAAATGAGAATGCCCACTCATTTAAAAATTAAAACAAACCCACAGAAAAACCAAACAAACCAAAACATATAATATTTCATTATGCCTAAAACTAGATGGACCTAACAATCTCCCTCTCTGTTCTATTTGGGCAGTCCATTGCATATTCTTGGTTGGGGTCTAGTAAATATAAGTCACATAAAATTACTAAAACTATAAAACTATTTCTCATTCCTCGTACAAGAAAAAGTTTTACAAAAATTATAATATTCTGAGAGCTTCGCATTTTAATTCGAGCCATTAGCTCTCTCTTGATCCAACTAATCCTGAAGAGCAAATAAAGTAAAAACATTAATATTTACTTTCAACTCATAAGCTCCTCCTTGATCAATCTCAATTGTCGAGGGGACTCAGAGATATCTCTCTTATAATAAGAGAAACAAATTCCATCTTAATCATTCATATCTCACTACATAATTCTTATTATGTTCAAGTATAACCTTTATAGTCATTTGATTAATGTCAACGTTTGATTATATCAAAATACAATATTCTTTATGTGAGAACTATAGTGATCTCGGGTCAAAAGATTTAATAACATAACTATTAGAGATTAACTTATAACTTTGATCCTTTTATTAATCTCAAGACAGGTCTATCTATTATTTGTTATCAACAAATAGATATAAATTTGATTTGTATCTAATACACATATTCATCTCATGAATATCAATCAAACTTTATACTAATCTTAATTCATTGTTATTCCCATAACAATAAACAATTAAGGATATTTAGAATAATTAATAATATTATTCAATGATATTGTATATAATAAATATGTAAATAATAATAATAATTAATTCTCACAAATAGTCAAAATATCATGTCCATGCCATAGGCCTAGAGCATTATTACTAACAATCTCCCACTTGTGCTAGGCCAATTCATTAATGTATTTAATACATATGAACCTAGCATGATGATCATGCTTTGATTTCTTAAATGAGATGATAATGCCTAAGAATGTGTTTAGATCACTAATCTGATCTAGGTTCCTTTGCTTGTGCAATAGCACCATTATTGTCACAATAAATGTTAATAGGATTTGTAATTCTAGGAACCACTTCAAGGTCAATAATAAACTTCTTGATCCAAACTGTTTCCTTTGCTGCATCAGATGCTGCAATGTGTTCTGCTTCAATTGTAGAATTAGCAACAGTATTTTATTTTGAACTTTTCCAGCTAACTACATCATTATTTAAACAAAACACATATCTCGATCGTGATCAAAAATCTTCTTTGTTAGATCGGAAGCATCCATCTATGTAACCATTTACAACTAGATCATCTTTTAATTCACCATACACCAAGAACATATCTTTAGATCTTCTCAGATACTTAATAATATTTTTGACAGCTGTCTAGTGACTCTCATTGGAATATGACTAGTATCTACTTGTTATACTTAAAGCATAAGATACATCTGGTCTAGTGCACAATATGATATACATGATAGATCCTATTGTTGAGGCATATGGCATCTTACTCATTCGCTCTCGCTCATCTTTAGTATTATGACACTGAGATTTGCTAAGAGAAATACCATGAGATATGGATAAGTATCCTCTCTTGGAATCTTGCATACTGAACCATTTTAGTACTTTGTTTATGTAAACACTTTGACTTAGACCAATCATCCTCTTAGATCTATCTCTATAGATTTTTATCCATATGATATAGGTAGCTTTGCCTAAGTCTTTCATTGAGAAACACCTCTCTAACCAATACTTGACATTCTGCAAGGTAGTGATATCATTCCCAATGAGTAAAATGTCATCAACATATAAGATCAAAAATACAATTATGCTCCCACTAATTTTTTTATAAACACAAGGCAAGGCTCATCTTCATTTTTGACAAATCCAAACCCATTGACTGATTCATCAAAACGAAGATTCCAACTCTGAGAGGTCAGCTTCAAACCATAAATGGATCTTTGAAGCTTGCATACTTTACCATAATTCTTAGGTTGTATAAAACCCTCAGGTTGTGTCATGTACACATCCTCAAGTAAGTATCCATTAAGAAACGTAGTTTTAATATCCATTTGTCAAATCTCATAATCATGACATGCAGTAATAGTAATAACATTTTGATAGACTTAAGCATAGCTATAGGGGAAAAGTTTCATAAAAGTCTATACTATGAGTTTAATTAAAATTTTTGCAACTAAGCTTGCTTTTTAAGTATACACTTTGTCATCCATGTCAGTTTTCTTTTTAAAAACTCATTTTCACTCTATGGTCATTGTACCTTGAGGTGTGTCAATCATGGTCCATACCTGATTATCATACATAGATTGAATTTTAGACTTCATGGCCTCTATCCATTTTTTAGGTTCTAGATCCAACATAGCCTTTTGATAGGTAGTAGGTTCATTTTGATCCACTAATAATACATCATTATTATCGCTCAAAAGAAATCCATATCTCTCAGGCTCATGACGTATCCTATCATATCTATGTGAATTTTGTGCTATAAAAGGTGTGTTATCATTAGTTAAATTGACTATGAGTATCCACATGCAGTTTAATATAATATTGTGGTTATCAAACTTATTCAAGTTGTACCTTACTCTCACTAGTTCCTTTAGAAATAAATTATCTTTCTAGAAAGATATCATAATGAGTAACAAACACTTTGTTCTCTATGGGATTGCAAAAGTGTATCCCTTAGTCTTTTTAGGATACCCCACAAAAGACATTTATTAGATTTGGGCTTAATTTATTTGAAACTTGATATTTTACATAAGTCTCACAACCTCAAATCTTAAGAAATGACAAACTAGGTCTTTTACCAGTCCACATCTTATATGAAGTTTTTTTCAATCATTTTTTATGGAACTTTATTTAGTGTTAACATAGCTATTTCAAGTGCATAACCCCAAAAGGTAAATGGAATATCTATTTGACTCATCATAGATCGAACCATATCTAATAAAGTTTGATTCCTCTTCTCAGACACACCATTCCATTATGGTGTTAAAGGGAGAAATAATTGTGAAATAATTCCACAAGTTCTAAGATGATCATCAAATTCTTGGCTCAAATATTCACCACCTCGATCAGATCAAAATGCCTTGATTGTCTTGTCAATTTGGGTTTGTACTTCATTTTGAAAAGATTTGAATATTTCAAATGATTCATATTTATGTCTCATCAAGTAAACATAACTATATCTGTTGAAGTCACCAGTAAATGTAATGAAGAAGTTATAACCTTATTTAGCATCTGAACTTAATGGGTCACATACATATGTATTTATGAGATCTAATAATTTATTGTTCCTTTCACTGTGTCCAATAAAGGGATCCATTGTCATCTTACCCAATAGACAAGATTCACATCTATCATTTGATTCAAAATCAAATGAATTCAAAATTCCAACTTGATGGAGTTTTAAGATACGTTTCTCATTTATATGACGAAGATGACAATGCCAAAGATATGTTGAATTTAAATCATTTGATATAAAATTCTTAATAGTTATGTTATAGACATGATAATCATTGGATTTTTGAAGGTTCATAACATTAAGACTATCTTGAAAATAAACATTTGCATAGAACATGTCTTTATAAAAAATGAAGCAATTATTATTCTTAATTATAAAAGAAAGGCCATCATTATCTAAACAATAAACTGAAATAATATTCCTACATTTTGTAGGAACATAATAACAATTATCCAAAACTAACAAAAGCCCACTAGGCAAAATAAGTTCATAACTTCCTATTGCCAAAGCATCAACTCTTGCTCCATTAACTACTTGTAGATCATCTTTCCCCTTCTTCAGTTGTCTACTCATTTTGAGTCTCTACATATTTGTACAAATGTGTGATCCACATCCAATATCAAATATTCAAGAACTAGAAGGAGAAAAATTAATCTATATAACATAAATACGTGAATAACTAGTCTCACCAGTCTTTTTTTTTTTCATATCCTCTAAATATATCTTATAGTTTCTCTTCCAATGTCATGGTTCATTGCAAAAGAAACAAACACCCTTCATTGGGGCTTTAGCTTTGGGTTCATGGTTTGGTTTTGGTTGAGTAATGAACTTTTTTTTCCCTTGCCCTTGCTCTTGTCATTTCCCTTGATCTTGAAAGCCCTTTCTATTTTAAATCATTAGAACATGACCAGGCTTGAATTTAACATTTTGCTCTATAGTTTTAAGCATCGTATGAAGCTTAGAGATAAATTTGTCAATTTCATTCATGTTATAGTTCATGAAAAATTGGCCATAAGTATCAGGAAGTGAATTCAGGATCAAATCAGTTGTTAACTCTTAGCTCAATGAAAATCCTAGCCCATCAAGATGCTCAATATAGTCTTTTATCACTATAAGAAAATATCAATTTAGCTAGGAAAATTTAGCAAGGGAAATTTTAGCTAGGGATCAATCCCTAGCTAAATTATGAGTGATTAGCTATGGAATAGCAAGAGATTTTTGATTTTATATTGAAATAAAAATTTGCGACATATTAATGACAAAATAGGTCGATTGAAAATTCTTCATCGCTATTTTTTTTGTAAATTTCCACGTAATTTAAAAGCGAGAAATTTAATGACGGATTTAGAGATCAATTTTTCCTAGCTAATTAGATTTAGACATAATCTATCGCAAATATTTTCGTAATCTCCGCTCAAAGAAAAGCGTGAAATTTAGTGACGGAATTTTCCTAACTAATTAGATCGAGACAAAATGCATCACTAAATAATTATCTGAATTTATTTTTTTACAATTTTATATATAATTCGAAATGATAATTCCTTAAATGTTTATTTTTACAAAATATATGCATTTAGCTAAAAATTTTCTTCTAGCTATTTGGGCTTGTGATAATTTCCGTCGCAAATTTTTAATAATTTAATGTTTTAGCATTATTTATTTTAATATTTTATGTAATTTTCTATATTAAAGATATGTAATAGTCTATATATGAGCGATCCTTGAAAGACACAATCTCCTCGTATAGTTATAAAAATAAGATTTTATAAAAAAACATTTCATAAATATATAAATACGAATAAAAATGCATATTAAATAAGACTAAAATAATTATTATTTTTGATTATAAATTAATTTAAAAAGTATACAAAATATTTTTCTGATATTTTTAATTATGATATTTAAATATTTGTATTAAAAAATATTATATAATTTATTATTTAATTATAATAATTTTGAAAATATTTTAATTAAAAAATAAACATAAATAAAAATTATTACTAATAAGAAGCTAAAATAAACAATTGTTTGATTAAATAAAAAAATTTTATAAAAATATATGAATTAACGAATAAACAAGTAAATATTAATATTATTCCTATAATCATAAAAAAAATTTATGATTATAGGAATCTTTTAAAAAAATAATGACTAAAAGATTTGAAAATTTTGAATTATAAAAAAAATTCAAATTTTTGATATAATTTAAAAGAAAATAAATTGATATTTAAAGATTAATACATAGATGTTTTAATTACATCAAAAAATTCGTATGATTTAAAAAATAAATATTTAAGTATGGTTATTAAATGAGCACTTCAAATATTCAAATTTATAATGACTAAAAGATTCAAATTTTATGCCTTTATAATTATTTCATATTATATTAATAAAAAATAAATTGAATTCTTAAAAATTTATAACCATAAAATATTATATATATATATATATATATATATATATATATATATATATATATATATATGAAATACATTATTATTATATAATATTATTTTATTTATTTATGAAATAATATCATTTATGGTTAAATAAAAATCTATTTCATTTTTTTATTTAAATTATTTATTATTTTATTATTTTATTATTTTATTTAAATTTTATATTTTTACCTCTTTATTTTCTACATCTTTACATCATATTTATTTATTTATAGTTTCCCTAAAAAAATGCTAAGGCATTAAATACATAAGATTTTTCTATCTTTCAACAATGAAGAGAGGAGAGGTGAAATGAGTATATTGGAGCAACCTACAAAATATACCTCTTCTTGTTACCAGGTAATATTATCATTGCTCTACTTTTTCGGAATGCTATATACATATCTCTGTCTCTCTCAATGTTATTACCACTGATGGAGTTTGGTTTTTACAGAATATTTGGGTTTAGTTTTTTTTAATTTTCTACCAATTTTTCTTCTTTTTTCTTCTATTTTCATATTACTTATATGATTTTGACTTTACACCATTAATGAAACAACAAATGGTTAGTGTGAACTATGTTCTTTTTCTATTTAATTTTTTAGGGTTTAATGGATTTCAACTACTGAATGTTTGCATATTATTTTCTCTTCTATAACTTAAGAAAAAAAAATTATGGTTATGTCTTCTACTTCTGTAACTTGAGAAAAAATGAACTCAATGTTTATGGGTTTTATTTTTATTGTCTCCAAATATATTATAAACAGATAACATTATATATAAATTTTTATACATTTATATAATCGTATGATATTATATATAAATGTTTATACTTTAATATATATAAATGTATTACATTATATAATACATTGATATGTTTATATAAACATATAATGTTATATATAAATATTTATACATATGTATTAAAGTTTATAAATATCTATACAATATATACATAAAACTATCCATTTATATAATTTTTTATATAACAATTATATAACATATAAAATGTTTATACTTTTTTGTAAACATTTATATAACATATTAATTTTATATAAATATATAATATTTATAATGTTTATATAAATGTGATATATATACTATATAATATTTATAAAAGTGTTACATATATATAATTATATATATGCAACACAAATATTATAATCATAAAAATATTTATAACTAAACACAAATATTATTAAAGTCTTACATATATATAATATTTATAAAAATATTTTAAACACAAGTATTATATCTAAACACTTGTGTAATTATATAATCATATGCCAATATATATAATAGTATTTATAGCTATATTTATAATTATGTAAACTTTTTTTATAACTATATTTATAACTATACATAACGATATAATAATTTATAATTATATGTATAATTCTATATAACTATATTTCTAACAAAATATAATATATGTATGATAATATATAACTATATATAATTGTATTTTACTATATGTATAACTATAAAAACATTATATATAACTTTATCTTTAACTACATACATATTTATAACTATATGTGTATAACTATATATAAATATTTGTATAATTTTGTAATACTCTATAAAAGTAAATATAACTATATTTGTAACTATGTATACATATATGTATTTATATAATTAAATATATATATTTGTTTATAACTTTATATACATTTATGTATAAATACTTATAACTACTTGTATGAATATATCTATATATAACTATATGTTTAACTATATATAACTCTATTTTTAACTACATATACTATAGGTATAAGAACATATAGAGGTTGACCTCCCTCTCTGGTGACCATCATTTGAGGTCTAAAATTTTGTTTCTTTCTCTCATCAGATCCCTTTACTGCCATACGACAAAGGAATTGAGATTTAGTGGAAGAAATGGGGTTGACATTCATAAAGCTGTTCATCAAGCTTTTGCCAACAATGAGATGAAGATTTTGATGGTAGGTTTTGATGCTGCCGGTAAGACAATCATTCTATATAAGTTGAAGCTTAATGAAATTGTCACCACAATTCCTACTATTGGCTTTAATGTAGAGACTTTTGAATACAAAAACATTAGTTTCACTGTGTGGGATGTTGGGGGTCAATACAAGATTCGCCCTCTCTGGAGGCTTTACTTCCAAAATACCCAAGGTCTCATATTTGTGGCGGTTAGCAATGATAGAGATCAAGTTGTTGAAGCCAGAGATGAGTTTCATAGGATGCTAAACAAGGATGAGCTTTGAGATGCAATTTTGCTGGTGTTTGCCAATAAGCAAGATCTTCCCAATACGATGAATGCAGCTGAAATTACTGACAAGCTAGGACTTAACTCTTTTCGCCAACGGCATTGGTGCATTCAGAGCACCTATGCTACCTTTGGCGAGGGCTTCTACGAGGGTCTTGATTGGCTTTCCAATAACATTGCTAGCAAGTCATAAAAAATTTTAGCTGCATGAAAGAAACTTTTTGACATATCTAGATTTGGATCTAATGTTTGCCTATTTTGCCCGACTCTTGTTATGTTATGTGGATGACATCATCTATTTCTAGGGGGATTCAAATTATATTTATATTTATATACTACACGCATGAAATACAAGATCACATTTCCTTTTCTTTGATACGTTTTAAGCCAAACTTGTTTGTTTTCTATTTTGTATCTTTTTGCCATTGGATCCTAAAGGTATAAAAAACATATAACTATAAATAATTGAATTTGACTATATGTATAACTATAAAAATATTATACATAACTATATTTTAATTATAATTAACAACATATATTTAATATACATTTTTATATATTAGTATATAAAAATATATTTTACTATATCTATACCTATACATAACTATATGTATACATATATAAAATTACATGAAAAAAATATATACCTACATGTATAAATATAAGTATAATTATATGTGTAACTATATGTATAATCACATGTAACTATATTTATAATTACATGTATAACAACAAAGAACATTATGTTTAACTATATGTGTATAATTATATATAAATATTTTTATAACTATCTAACACTCTATATAATTAAATATCTATATTTGTAACTATGTATACATATATGTAAATCTATATATTTGTTTATAACTTTGTATACATTTATGTATAACTACTTATAACTACTTGTGTGAATATATCTATATATAACTATATGTTTAACTATATATAACTCTATTTTTAACAATATATACTAGGTCTAAAAACATATAACTATAAATATTTTTCTTTGACTACATGTATAACTATAAAAACATTATACATAACTATATTTAAAAAATATAATTAATAACATATATTTAATATATATTTTTATATATTAGTATATAAAAATATATTTTACCATATCTATACCTATAGATAACTATATGTATACATATATAAAATTATATGAAAAAATATACATACCTACATGTATAAATATAAATATAACATGTAACTATATTTATAATTACATGTATAACAATATACAACATTATGTTTAATTACATGTATATAACTATATATAAATATTTGTATTTCTATGTAACACTCTATATAATTAAATATAACTATATTTGTAACTATGTATACATATACATACATACATATATATATATATATATATATATATATATATATATATAAATGTAAATCTATATATTTGTTTATAACTTTGTATACATTTATGTATAACTACTTATAACTAGTTGTATGAATATATCTATATAGAATTATATGTTTAACTATATATAACTCTATTTTTAACTATATATACTATAGGTATAAGAACATATAACTATAAATAATTGTCTTTGACTATATGTATAACTATAAAAATATTATACATAACTATATTTAAATATATAATTAATAACATATATTTAATATACATTTTTATATATTAGTATATAAAATTATATTTTACTATATCTATACCTATACATAACTATATGTATAAATATATAAAAATTATATAAAAATATATATATACCTACATGTATAAATATAAGTATACCTATGTGTAACTATATGTATAACCACATATAGCTATATTTATAATTACATGTATAAAAACATACAACATTATGTTTAACTATATGTATATAACTATATATATATATATATATATATATATATATATATAACTATATACAATTTTATATAATTAAATATAACTAAATGAGGCATGATTTCTTATCTTGACAATTTTTTAGTAGCTTGTGGAGATTGAACTTTCAAACTCCAAGGAGGCTCACATCTATCTCAAGAATGAGTGTATCGAGCTTTTGGTTATTGATGTGTACACACACACACACACACAAATACATATATTTAATTGATGTTTATAATATATATATATATATATATATATCTATATATATATAGTTTTTTGTGTGTAGATATATATATTTTATTGAACACATGTGGAATAATGGTAAAAAATATCGATTAATATCCAAGCTCATTTAAATTCATTGAAAAAAAAAACTAAGACATGCATATTAACAAACATATCAAGAATCATTGAACTTCATTGAATTTTAATTTAAACCATTTATTCGTATTAAAAAATTTGTTACATTTTAAAAAAATTTGTAATAAATAAAATTAAATATAAATCATCAATATATATAGAATACATTTGTATATCTTTAGATTGCATCAAACCACTTTGTTTTTGTTATTCTAATTGATTGAGTTGAATCATAGTAAAAATTGTACTGTTTGAAGCTAAGTGATCAAAATCATTGGTACAAGTACAAGGAGAGGAGAAGAACATTCCAGGAAAGCTACACAAAAGAATGGTGCAGTGGGGAGTTGTGGGGCAAAGCAACCTTCTTATAGGCCTTGGGACCAGGAAAGAGTTCTAGTTGCAGAAAGGTAGGGTGCAAACTTTGATGCGCTAAGCACGACTCGTGGCTTGTCTTCCAAGTTTTCATCAAAGAGTTTTTAAATATATTTTCAAAAATTTAAATAATATTCACATTTCTTATTAATGTTGATAGTGATGTTTTGTGTCTTCTTTGTGAAGTAAATGGGATAATACTTAACCACTATTCTATATCTATATCTATACCTACTGTTCTATATCTATAAGATACCCATATATAATACAGTGTATATGTATATATACTATAGTATATATGTACATATATATTGTAGTATATATGTACATATATACTTAGTATATGTACATATATACTACAGTATTATATGTACATATATACTATATGTAACTATCATATTGATGAGCATGATATTTGTGATATTACTTATGTTTTGCTGGGTGCCATGTTCTCTACTTTATCAATTGATATGTTGTTCCATTGATAGATTTTTGAAGAAAGAATTATCATGTCTTTCACATTGAGGCATGCCTGGCCCACATAGGTATACTTCGAGAGTGATATAGAGATTATTCTTCCTATGAGTTTCCCTAATAAAAATAACATGTTATACAAGAGCATTGTTTGTATGAGGTTATTCATCATGTATTATATTTATTTTAGGTTGCGTGATATAATGTTTTACATGATATCAAAAGCGACCCTAGGGAAAGCTAAACTCTAGGGGGGGGGTGTCAGAAAAGCTATAGACCCCTAGAAGGAGTGTATCCACTGTGCACTAGCTACCATGATTACCCACACATTATATGCTATGCAAATCTTTTCATGCTCACTGTATGTTAACGAAACCATCGCATTCCCACTGTGTGTTATTGAAATCATTGCCCACAAGGGTTAGGCCTTGATTCCAACTACATCAATGCCATATGTGACTCATAGGGGTGGATGTTGCTAAATTTGAGTTTTATGAGCCGGATAAGATGCTTTATGACCTCAAAAACAAGCAAAAGGCAAGATGTTGATATCTCTGTGAGTTCGTAAGAGGCATGGCAAATCATTGAGCTGTGAAAGTTTTTGTTTTTTTTGTTTTTTTTGTTTTTAATTTGATTTGGTTGCTTGGATAAAGTCTAGACCCTTCTTATCAAGGCGAACTAGATTACATCAGTGACAAACTGCATGCATTGAAATTGTGAAGTTGTGTAGACAAGCTGGATGGACTATTATAATGGCAACGGAGTACAGGCAAGACATCTACTTGAACATCATGATAGGTGATTTGACAAGCATTCTGATGAAGTATATTTGGTATTCTTGTTGATTGAACTCATGTTCTTATGGTTAGAGTAACATTTGTTCATAATAGTATTGAGATAAGATTTCGTTGATAATGACGATGAGAGGTTAAAAAAATTGTATGTAGTTATCAAGTTTTCTTGTTTGATATAATTTTTTGTGTACATGAGATATTCATAGATTTTATGCTTTCATGAATTATATTAATACTAGTTTTAAATTTCTCATGCATTGAAGCAATATTAACTATTCATGCTCACAACCATCAAATATTTTTTCAAATGGTCATTTAAATTTCCTAAAAAAAGTTTTCTTATAGTTTTTTCAAGTAAAAAACTTAATAATAAATTTTAGTTCACGTGGAATATGTAGATTAGAAAAAAAAGATTTTAATTTTTAGTAATGACCATTTCCATGCATCAATGGTTCGGTTAAACTAGAAAGGTGTAATATATGGACAAGATAAAGAAATACAAGAAGATAGAAAAATAGTGTGTGGGTGTGCATGTGTGGGTTTGGACACATAGAGTTATACACTATATTCATGTTAAATGCATTTATATTGCATATATACATGCTTATGCATTTTTAAGTAAACACAGATAAATATCTAATGCATGCGTGAATGATAGCACCATTCATTAGTTTTTTTATTGCTTAATGTTGCAGACCATCCCCATTAATCCCAAGCCATTTCTTAACAACTTGACTGAAAGACAGTCATTGTAAAACTCAAGTAGGGAATAGAATACAAAGGTAGCCTACCTTGTGTTCTTTTCCTGTGCATTGCATTTTTTTTCTCCTTTTTTTTCTTTTGTTTCTTTCAGGTTTTCTTACTTCGATGGATTTCTATATGAACTTATAGGTGTGCAAAAATTCAATACCACGCAGCCTGTTATCATTTCAACTTCTATTTTCCTTTTATATTGCACTTTCTAACTTTCTTATTATTAACCATGGACTGATGCGTGAAGTTGGGCAACATAGAAGAATATGTTGATGGGTAGTTCACTAGAAATCTTGGAGAAATCTTGATTTGATAATTTGAAAATAAGCTCATGATTATCTCTTTGTGTGAAATTTCTAGCAAATGATAGTTAGTGTTGCATGTGCTAGTCTATTTGTTTATCAGTGGCATAGTATTGTGTTCTTTATTGGTTTGTAAATGTAGTATGTTATGCTCCATGTGCAGGTGTAACAATGTTCTCCATCCGCATGGAGTACTAGAGGAGAAAGAACTAGAAATGCTGATCATGCCTGAGAGACCTATATGTGTGTTTTTTAAGTCCTAGATTATTTCCTTCTATTGTCTTTGATGGTATGTGGATTTGCATGAAAGCACATGTGTGCATGTCATTTGAGGAAATGTGATTATGTATACGTACATATAATACTACAATATATACGTATATATATACTACTATATATATGTACGCATATACTGAGTATATATGTATGTAAATACTAAGTATATATGTACATATATACCGAGGATATATGTCGATATATAATGAGTGTATATGCTTGTATATACTGATTATATATGTACATATATACTCAGTATATACATATGTATATACTACAGTATATATGTATGCATATACTCGGTATATACATACTTATATACTGTAGTATATACATACATATATACCGAGTATATATGCACATATATACCAGTATATATGAACATATATACCTAGTATATATGTGCATATATATTGAGTATATACATAAGTGGGTGCATATATTTATTTGTAGACATGTATATATTGTCATACACACACACACACCCATTTACACACACACACACACACACACATTTGAATATATAATTGCTCGGGCTGGTTTGGTCATTATTATGCATTGTTTACCGATGCAGGTCATAAAAGTCATGGATATTAGACCTTTTGCAAAGCTGTGGCATGAATATATTTCTGGTCCAGGCCAGCCAGGCAGACAAAATTTGGTCTTAAATCTCTTAGTAATTGTGTACATATGCAATTAGCACATGGTACAAAGCGTATGTATGAGGAAATAAATTTTCTTGTTGTAAGTTCTACAATTATTGGTTCTAATTATACCAGGTCTTAGGATGATGATGATGACGATGATGTTCATATAGTGTCATGTAATTTTATTAGATTTCACAAAACTATATTCAACTAGAAGGAAAAATGTAACATTGCCCAATTTTTTTGGGCCACGAATGCCATGAAGAATATCAGGTCCTATTTTGGGAGAAGCAACTCGCCACCTCGTCAAAAACTCGTTCAATCTCAAAATGAGTGGTTGGCAGGGAAGTTCATCAGTCGAGCATCATTGCCTGCCCCACTTTTATTATCAGCGACGGTAGCAGCAGCAACAAATATGGTAGATACGTATGTATTTACTTAGTATATATGTACTTATATACTCGGTATATATGTATGTATATACTCAATATATGTACATATAATACTATAGTTTATATGTACATATAATACTATAGTTTATATGTACATATACTACATAAATATATATAACTAGTGAAATGCCAGTATATATGTACATATATACTGTAGTATTATATATTTAGCAAAACATAACTTTATTTATTTATTTTGATTTTATTAACCAGTTTAAATTTCGTACAGATATGGTACCACATTATTCCCCATACGACGCTTGTATAAGCGAAGATATTTTTTACTAGACATGATGCATCATGACTCGGACAGCTTTGTCGCAGCAGAAAGTTGGTGATCTGAGGAGCCGAGAGAGAGAAAGCAACATCAATGCACATATAGATTATACTTTATGCACTATTAGTGGATACATTGATGAATAAGATGTAATATAATTTTGTTATGTTTTTATTTTAATTATGTAAAATATTGCATCATAATAATTTATTAAATGATTTTATTTTTTGTTAATTATAAATTATTGTTTATAGTTTCTGGTTTTATTCAATTTAATATTAAATTATTTAATTAAATTTTTTGAAAAAAAAATAAAATTCTGAAAATAGTTTTGAAATGAAAATAGATATAGATTTTTTTTTGTTAATTTAGCTAGGGAATTTTCCTTGCTAATTTAGCTAGGAAAATCATTATTTTAGCTAGCGAATTTTCCGTCGCTAAAATTTTTTAGCTAGTGACTCTTTCCCCTTGTTAATTTTTAGTGACGAACCTTTAGATTAGGAAATCTTCCGTATATTTGATAATAAAAATCTTTAATATATAAAACTCGTTAATATATTTGATAATTATCGTATATTACAACTTTAGATTAGTGATGGAAAACCCCCATTTAGCTGAGAATTTTCCCTAGCTATTTGGGATTTTTCTTATAGTGTATTTTTTGAAAATAAGCACTAATCAAAGCACCCTCCGCCATCTTGCAAGAATGTAGTCCCTTGGTAGTCTCATGTCTTTCTTGCATTGCATATTACTAGAACATTTCTTTAAGATTGAAGATCATATTACAAGTATTCATATTTTTTAGATCCTTCTAAAGTCCAGAACTCATGGTAGCATCAAACATACAATATCAATAGAGTCATTATGATGCTTCTCATAAATATTATTATCAACTCTAGGAGCATTATCAGCTGGTTCTCCATGGAGAGGTTCATCTAGGACATAAAGCTTCCTTTCTTGTTTGAGAACAATTCTTAAATTTTAAAACCAGTCAAAGAAGTTAGTCCTAGTAAGATTATCCTTTTCGAGGACTAATCTTAGTGACATAGTATAATTATTGTTATTGTTGGCTATTTATAATGAATGCAAAGTTTGATAAGTATTTTGATTATCAAAAATTCTCACTAAATTAATAACTCTCAAGAATAATCATATTAATCTAGTGAGATAGGATCCATATTTTACTCAACTTTAAGTCAGCTCTGGCATGACACTTAAAATTAAGTTATTTAGGTCGGTAACTCTTACCAATTATATCTCATGCAATTCTTAGATATTTATGGGATTTTAACATCATATGCCCCGGCATGTTTGAATCTCATCTAATGTCATTAGGCTCAAACCAGTTTTATAACCTAATAAAAATTTAAACCATTTTTAAATATATGGGTAGCACCATTACTCATCTTGTCTTACTAATATCACTTAATGTACTTCTACTTTGGTATAACCCACATTAAGGTGATAAAAGGTTTGATAAGTGTTTAAATATAGATGACATGTTAACTTTTAATTTTATGTGAGGGAGTTTCAGAGTCCTGGACAATCTCTCAAAGAGATAGGCAATATCAATTTTATGGAGGGTTCTTTAAAACCTAAGGAGAAACCTAAGGGTGTAAATAAGAATAAGAAAAAGAAGGCAGTGATACAAGCTACCAAATCTTATGCAATGAAGAAGCTGAAAGGTAAGTACTTCAAGTGCAGATAGAAAAGACATTGGAAACAGAATTGTCCATAAGTCACCAAAAGGCTAGCTATGAGTGATTTACTTGTTGTTGAGGCTTGTTTAGTGGAAAATTTTAATGATAAATGGATCATTGATTTAAGAGCCACTAATTATGTTTGTTACTCTTTGCAGTGGTTCAAACATAGCACGTCTATTAAAAAAGGAAAAATATACTTGAAACTTGGGAATGGGAGCTAATCTCTATAAAATCCATATGACTAGTTATTTTATTTTTTGAAAATAATAGAACTTTATGTTTAAAAGAGTGTTTATTTGTTATGGATTTCACGAGGAATTTGGTTTCTGTCAGTTGTTTAATTGAAAATGGTTTTACATTATAGTTTAATTCTTCAGTTTTAATACGAAGTAAATCTTCTTTTATTTGTTCCAGTGATCTTATAAATAATCTTTATTTTTTAAGTCCCTTGTCCTATGACATAAATGCTATTAAAATTGTTTAAAATAAGCATAATAATTTTGCCATGAAAAGGAACGTATCAAATGAAACTCATTTTTAGCATTTGTGATTAGGTCATATTAATCCTAATAAGATACATGGTTTGGTGAAAAGTGAGATTTTAAGTTCCCTAGCACTTAAACCTATACCAATGTGTGAATCATATTTGGAAGGTAAAATGACCAAGAGGCCCTTCAAGGTCAAAGAATATTGCACAACTAAACTGCTAAAATTTGTGCATGCTGATGTATGTGGACTAAAGAGTGTTCAAGCAAGAGGTTAGAGGTGTCAAACGGAATGTGCCGAGACGGTCCGACCGTGCTTTTGTGCCGGGCCAGGCACGACATGGTTACTATACCATGCCTTGCATGGCCCTGCACGGTTCTGTGGAAGTCAGCCCGGCATGGGCCCACGGCACGAATCCAACGGGTTCTGCCCGGTCGGGCCGAACCCCTAATTTAAAAAAAATTAGGGTTTTGTCACGCGTCATCGTGCCGCCACACCGCCAAAACCCTAATTTTAAAAAAAATTAGGATTCCTCGGCTCGTGCCAAGGTACCATACCAACGAGCCATGGTACCATGCCGGGCCAGGCATGGCATAAAGCCCGGTTGGCCTCGGCATGACACGGCATGGTTGGTGCCGTGGACAGGCATGGCATGGGCACAAAAAATTACAGTGCCATGCTAGCCCAGGCACGACTGAATCGTGTCGTGCCTTGTGCCGGCCTGAGCCGGCCCGACCCGGTCGACACCTCTACCAGAGGTCAATATGAGTATTTTGTAACTTTACTGATGACTTCTCAAGATATGATTTTGTTTACCTAATGTACCAAAAGTCAAAAACTTTTTATAAATTTCATAAGTATAAGGTCGAGGCATAAAAGCAATTATGTCTCTATATCAAATAGCTTCGATCTGACCGAGACGATGAATACCTATCAAGAAAGTTTAAGTTTTACTTAACTCAAGAGGGGATAGTTTCAAAAATATTCACCCCTAGAACATCTTAGCAATATAGAGTTGTAGAGAGGAGAAATATAACTCTTCTAGACGTGGTGAGATCAATGCTTAGTTATTCATATCTACCTGTATCATGTTGGGAATATGCTTTAGAGACTACTAAATACTTATTGAGTTTGATTCCTTCTAAGTCAGTTCCTAAGATACCCACTGAATTTTGGAATGGGTGCAAGCCTAGTTTAAACCATATTTATATTTGGGGTGCTATGGCATATGTCTTGAAAAAGGAACCATGTAAGTTATAATTGCATACTGAAGTATGTTTATTTATTGGATATCCTAAAGAAACGAGAGGTGGACTTTTCTATAATTATTTAGAGAATAAAGTGATAGTGAGCACTAATGAAAAAAACATAGAGGAAAACTATGTAAATAATTTCAAGCCCAAGAGTAAGGTAATTTTTGATAAGAGTGCAAGAACCACCTAAACACACATGAATTCAGACCCACTATGCCATTGTTTCTGGTGTGTGTTCAATGGAGGAAAAATGAAAATATACCTGAAGGTGAACAAGCACGAGTGGGACCAATAGTAGAACAATCGGTAAATATGCAGGTTGAATTAGAAAATTAAATTCAAAATGATCAAGAGTATCTTTCTATAGAACCACAACAACTAGTGGAGCTTTGGCGTAGTAGGAGAATTATATGAAAGTCATTGAGATATCTTTTGTTGGCCGAATCATACCAAACTATAAACATTGATAGTGAACAAGATCTCATTAACTACAAAGAAGCACTGGAAGATGTTGATGAACACTAAACAGGAGTGGCTCAGGGCCATGGACCAAGAGATGAAATCTATGTATTCTACCTCAGTTTGGTTTCTTGTAGAGGCACCCAAAGGGGTAAAACCTATAAGGTGTAAGTGGATCTACAAGAGAAAAATATGACCATATATATGGGAAGGTAGAAACCTTTATAAATAGATAGGTGGAAAAAGGTTATACCCATAAAGATGGGATAGATTATGAATACATTTTTTCTCCAATAGCCATGCAAAAATCCATCCAGATTCTTTTAGTTGTAGCCGCGAGTCTCGATTATAATATTTGGCAGATGTATGTCAAAATAGAATTTTTAAATGGTCATTTAGAAGAGGACATCTACATGCAAAAACCATAAGGGTTTATAACTAAAGGGCAAGAACACATGGTATGCAAGTAACAAAGGTCTATTTATGGACTAAAACAAGCATCAAGAACATGTAACATTAGGTTTGAACAAGTCATCACTTTATATGGTTTTGTGAAAAGTTTTAATGACATTTTATCGACCAGAAACAACATAAAGGTGTTATCAAGTGTAAAAGGATAGCTACAAAAGAAATTTGATATGAAAGATTTATGAGAAGCCAACTATATTCTTGGAATCAAACTTGTATGAGAAGGTAATAATAAGGTGTTGGCTAAATCTCAAGCTTTATATATAGATAAGATTCTAGCTAAGTTCAGCATGAAAAATTCCAAGAATGGAACTTTACCCTTTAGGCATGGAATTCATCTTTCAAATGAGCAATCACCAAAAAATTTTGAACAGAAAGAACGTATGAGTAGAATATCTTTTGCTTCGGCAGTGAGTAGTCTCATGTATATCATGTTATGTATTACACCGGATATCTACTACATAGTGAGAATAATAAGTTGGTATCAATCTGCTCCCAGAGAAGAATGTTTGATTGTAGTGAAACATATTTTCAAGTATCTAATAAGAACGAGAGATTATATGCTGGTATATTCTAGCGGGACTCTGGAAACTATTGGTTATATAGACTCAGATTTCCAAAAGGATATTAATTCAAGAAAATCAACTTCTAGATATGTGTTTACACTAATGGTGGAGCCATTTGTTGAAAGAGTATCAAACAGACATGTGTTGATGACTCCACAACTGAAGCTGAGTATGTAGATACTTCCGAAGAAGTAAAAGAAGTTGTATGGCTAAAGAAGTTCCTTCTGGATCTTCAAGTGATACTAAGTGCAAATCATCTCATTACCCTTTATTGTGATAATAGCGGAGTTGTAACATAGTCTAAAGAACCAATGTATCACAAGAAATAAAAACACATTGAGAGAAAGTATCATTTGATTCGAGATATCATCAAGAGATGAGACATAATAGTTACTAAAATAGCATTAGAAAAAAATTTAGCAGACCCATTTAAAAAGATACTATGTGTTCGAGTTTATGAGAAACAAGTACTTTATATGGGTGTTAAGAGTTTACCATACTTTCATTAAGGCAAGTGAAAGTTTATTTGTGTTTTTAGAACAAGATAAATATACTATTATATTTTCTAAGTTTAATTCTCAATACAATATGAGGTATTTTCATATTATTATGCACACTGCTATTTTACATAAAAGGTCAGAATTAATTGTGGAGTATATGATCATATGGATATATTTATAGAAGACATGATCATAGGTCCTCATAATTAATAAATGAGATCACATTTATTAAACGAAGATGGACACTTTATTTAGACTACAATATTTTATGAAATAATATGTCTTTGTTATTATAAAATATTGGTGCAAATTATGCTTGTATTGATAGGGTCAAAGTGAAATTTATTTAAAGTTGTATTTCTATTAAAGGAAAAAAAATCTCAAGTAATATTTCATTATTATTTTCTCTCAATTCTGAGTTTATTATGGATTGGTATTTAAATGATTATTATTCTTTGAGTTGTCAATAAGTAGGTCTAAATAAACGACTAATACCTTGATGATTTGGGAGCAAGACTATTTAATTGATAGTATTTATGAAATAAATATTATGAAATTTATATAAAATATTTTTTTGATTTGTTTTAGTACTTGGATGTTATGAAGTCACTCACCAGTGCATTAGAGAAACTAATAAATTAAGAAAATAAATAATTGATTGATTGATAGAAAATCTTATCAATGAATTATTGATATTATAAAAAGAAAAAAAAACATTAATATTTAATATTATTAATCTCGGAGTTCAATTATGGACTTTTAGTAGAATAGCTTCAAATTAGACAATTGCTTGGAAATTATAAGAAGCCTTGATTAATGATAGTTGTAGGATCCCCAAACTAGCACTGGATAAGTAGTGGAGCATGATATCATGAGTTACAAGAAAGAACACTAACTTGTTTTTATAGCAAGTGGGAGATTGTTGGATTATTGATAAATAAACAAGTCAATATAGTTTAAAGCACTAGATGGACTTTTATCATACAAGCAAGTCCAAGTTGTTTAAAATACTAAATGGGTTCACACATTGACTTGGGTCCTAAGGTGTGTATGCTCAATGCCTATTAGGTTTTCTAGGGCTTGTACTCTATAAATAGCGAGACATAATGCAACCCTCAAGGATGGTTTTCTACTTCAGAGAAAAGCCAAAAAAAATGATCCTTTTCTTAGTGATTCAAGCACCCACATGCTGCTCCATCACCTCAAGGATAGTTTGGAAGATCTACAGATCTCATGAAAACTTCATAGTAATATCAGAAGGTATAATTTGTGTGAATATATTTGTTTATAAAATTAAATTGTGTATTCTAAATCACATGATGATCCTAGCTTTTGTTGATTTTTCTAATAGTTGGAATTACAAAAAGAATATAGAGAATGAAACATAACAAATGACAAAAGAGGTATAAGTCTAGAGTTACAAAGAGGAAGGAGAAGAAGAAATCAAAAACTAAAAGATTTTTAGAATATATAATAAATATACACAAGCAATAATAATTTCAATGGAGGTTCATCCTTATGGGAAAGTTTTTTTAAGAACAAGGAGAAGGTTCGAGAACTTGTGTTTGAAAAACATAAAAATTTTTTTAAAATGAAGTTATAGAATAGGAAAACACAAAGAAGAGTTTTCAATAACTTATTCTAGTTTTCAAAATTGATAAGTTGAAATAGATACACAAGAACTTCAGACGCAAAGAAAAAAAAGAGACACAGGGGAAGTTACAAAAGAGGAGTCATGAGGAAGAAGATGCAACTCAAAAACTAACTCATGCAAAGAGGAGTTTTCTTTTCTATATTTATTATTTTTTTCTTGATTATTAATTGGTATGCTTTGTAGTATATTGTCATTTAATTATTCTTTTTAAACAATGATCAAAACAAAAACTTACACTAACATGAATGTAAACATAGGCTAGAATTATTTATGCTATAATTGGTTCAATTTTTGTAGGTGGTTTATTTTAAAAGTTATATGTTGGAAAAATTATATTGTTCATCCAATTATATTTGTTTTACATTTTTTGTTTTTTATTGACTAATATTAGTAAAAATATAATGTTTACGTTACTCCTAGAAAGGTTAAGATTAGTAGGCCAACATTGGATGAAACTTGTGTAATAATCTTTATTTTGATTTTGTTTAATTTACATGTTAAATTAAATAAAATATAAAAATATATTATTTTCCCAATAAAATCTAATTGACGTGTTCTTTAATATGTATTCTTTTAAAAGTTTAACATAGGCATTTTTTTTAATCTAGATAAAGAATATAAAACATATTAAATTTTGAAAAATTACATGTTAAATCCAAAGTCTTGTTAACTTGGGAAACTTTGCTAATATAATTAAAGTCTTGTTTATTTTGTTAATTTCCATTTTTTTTCTATTAATAACTTGATCTTTAGTTGCTAAAATTAGTTATTTTTAATTTCCTTCTTGATGCACATTTTTTTACATTATTTTCAAACATATTTAATTCACTTGGAGATGATACTCAACTCACTTCTATATTATTTGTCGACCATATACACTTGCTTGAGCTTTTTTTTCATATCATTGTTCTAAATAAATAAGTTTTTGACATCTTTACTAGAACTAAAAATAGTGAAAATTATTAGAAAACCCTATTTTTTTGCATTTTTATCACTTAAATTATTTTTACAGTGTAATTAGACTAAGGTGAATTTAAAATACTCTTCTTAGACTCAAAAATTGAATGTAGCTTTAGAAATAGAAGACAATAATTTGACTAAGGTGAATTTAAAGAAATGGCAACATAGAAAAGTTCAAATGATGCTTATTAAAGTGTAATAATAACTGATAACCAAGGCCGATCCAAAAGACATATTGCCATACCAATCATTCATGAGCTAAATTCTACTATAGTGACGCTAGAAATTCAAGCTTCTAAGTTTGAGTTGATACCCAATATATCTCACATGCTTCAAATTGTAAGGAAAGTCAATGTTATGTCCATAGAAGATCCAAATTTTCATCTCTACTTGTTTATACAGGTGAGTGATTTATTCAAACTATAAACAATATAAATAAAACTTTATAATTAAAATTATTTTTCTTATTCATTAAAAGATAAAGACTAAAGTGTAGTTGAACACTTTTCCTTCTAGTTCCATCAATTCATGGAAAGATATGGTAGAAAAGTTCTTATTGAAGTATTTACTTCCAACTAAGATTACCAAACTAAGGAATAATATCTTTTCAATAATTCAAGAGTAAATCACTTTATGAGGCATGGAAAAGGTTAAAAGAATTTCTAGGGAAGTGTCCACATCATGAGATTCCTTATTTGATACAAATGAAAACTTTTTATAATGTACTAAATGCTCAAACTTGGGTTATAGTGAATGCTTCAACATATAGAGTTCTTTGTGTTAAATCTTACAAAAGGTATTTGAGATTTTAGAGAGGGAGGCTAATAATAAAAATCATTGACCTCCTATACAAGGGCCTACATGAAGAAAAATGGTTGAAGTGCATGAAATTGATACTCTAACGATTTGACAATAGAGTTTTCTTCCATTTCAAATATTTTTAAGTCATTTAATATGAGTCTTGGACAACATGTGAGTAATTTGAATGTTGTATCTTGTGTATACTATAGAAATAACTCATTTTCAACTATTATAATCCAAAATCGAAGCGACACTGTAGCCTATCTTGGAGCAATCAAAGAGCAAATATTTCTAATGTTTCTGAAAGACCAACTAAGCCATATCACCATCTAGTTTTAAAAAGAATATTCTACCTCAATAATCAAATACCATGAATAATTAGGCTCTTTTAAAAAGTTATTAAAGGAATATATGACTAAGAATGATACCATGCATAATTCATAGCCCAATTGTAATATTGAATAAAATTGGATAACCAAATGGGGAAACTAGCAAATGCCTTGAATGATAATTTCTATAGTTCTCCACCAAGTATTATGAAAAATCATAGAGGGCGTGGAAAGGAGTATTATAGTGGTATCACTTTATAGATTGGTAAAAAACTAGAAATTCTTATAGATAATTCAAATCAATCAAGATAACCCATTTTTATCCTAACACATGTG
Source organism: Sapria himalayana (assembly GCA_029783825.1). Classification (NCBI taxonomy): domain Eukaryota; kingdom Viridiplantae; phylum Streptophyta; class Magnoliopsida; order Malpighiales; family Rafflesiaceae; genus Sapria; species Sapria himalayana. The sequence continues at coordinate 854,268 of JAREIK010000185.1, read as the reverse complement.
GATAGAACAAAATGAGACAAAAATTTGAAAAACAACTATTTATCCAGGAAGCTAATGTCACTATAATAGAGTAGGCTAGAATAGTAGACTCAATGACAATCATTATATTTTCCTTAACAATTCTACAAATAGAAGCAAGATATAGAGTTTAGAAAATTTATAGATATTATAAAGCAACTACACATAAAAGTACTACTAGCATAAGCTTTTGAACAAATAACAAGCTATACTAAATTTATGAAAGATATTCTATCGAATCAAAGAAGATTTGGAGAGTTTAAAGTAGTGGCATTTACAAATTAATGTATTTATATTTTATAATACAAATTTCCTTCCAAATTGAAGGATCCTGGAAGTTTTAAAATCTCATATTCTATTGGTAATAATTATTGTGGGAGAGCTCTATGTGAGTTAGAAGTATTAGCTTGATGCCTATATCCATGTTAAGTAGTTAGGTATTGTAGAAGGAAGAATAATCATAACTACTCTTTAGCTTACTATTAGATTCTTTGCCTACCTTAAAGCCAAAATTAAAGATGCAAAATGAGGAAATAGAGAAAGATGACTATTATAAAAGGTCACAACCTTATTTGAAATTATGTCCTTGGAGGAATCTTATGTTAAAAACTCCAAGGACACTAAAAGAACTATTAAGAAAGACAAAGCTAAGATAGAAACTATGGAGGAGTCAATCAAAGACAAGGTCATGACTATGTATAATGTAACTTTGGGGTTACAAAATGAAAATGGTAAAATAAATATTGATGAAAAAGTGATGGATATGCAAAGTGTTGTGACTTTAAAGTTATAGAATGGAATGGGAAAGGAAAAACTTTAAGACAAAGTCATAGCTTTACTCAGTGCCATGACTTTGGGGATCTAAAAAGAAATGGATAAGAAAACACTTAAAGACAAAGAGTTGGTTGTACTTAGTGGCATGACTTTTAGAATCCAAGAAGGAAAAGAGACAAGTCAACATAGAAAAAGAAGTCATAGCTTTTACTAAAATCACAATATCTAATGAAAAGGTCCAAGAAACAAGTGTGGCTGAAGTAAGATTGAAAGAAGAAATAAACAAAAGGAGGTAAAATAGTATACTGAAAAGCTAGCATGGACATTAGAGATCTTAGATTGAGTAAAACAAGGTTTTTATAGTCTAGCTATGAACATTAAATGTAGCACTACTTGGGAGGTAATCCAAGGATTTGTTTTGCATGTGTGATATAATATATAATTATATCCATCACATAAACGAATGTATGCATCCAATGATCATGAGTATAGTCATGAAACTCAAACCCCACAATGACTATTAATATGTTTGCTTGAAGTAACTCCATTATATTTAGACTTTATGACACTCAAACTTAGTTGTTGAATATCTTAAAGATATCGAAAAAAAAATTGTGATGGAAAGGTAAGTTTTTTCTTGGAGATGAGCAACTATTTTAGTGTGTGAGTTTGTTTGGTATTCAAACTATTAAATATTTTTATATATTTTGTTGATTTGTGATAATGCGTTGACATTTAAATAGAATAATTATGGATTTATTTCATGACTTTGAAGTTTTGGTAGATATTAATGAATAATCATAAAATCGATAGGTTTTTGGAGGTATTTGGTTGAGGGGTAGAGTATGGGGTCTTGCATAATTTTGGAGTCCATTCTTAGATGAAACTCTACCTAATTGATTTGGGCAAACTTTGTGCACCACAAACCTATCAACTCATTAGCACAATACTTTTACTATATAATATATTTTTTATGGCAGTGATAATATCATAGAATCACACCCATACTTATTTCATATAACTTAAATAATTATGACATTAATTTTATATTGTAGGAACTAGTTACCTTACTAGTACTAAAAGTTATGGCCATGTCTTAGTTACCTTTTAAGCTATAGAAAATTAAAGAGTCAAAACTATTCCGGCCAAAGTCATCAAAAATTTAGTGGCATGACTTTTGAGACATAAAATATTACAAATGACATTGTTTGGATACATCCATTTCCCAAGCCCATGACTTTCATCCTAAAAGAAAGGAAAAGTCATGACTTTTATCTATGGGATAATTGTCACTACCATTTCATCTTTGTAGCATTGTGACAATATAATATATAAGAGAAGTGAAGACTAGTATCATTAAAAATAATAGTGACACAAACACTTAGACATATGAAAAGAAAGTTTTGAGCAGTGGCCATTTCCTAGCACCATGACCATAGGATACACATGAGGAACCATTGTAGTGCCACAACTATTTCATAACACTACATCCTATGATGATAATAAAAGTCAAATGCCAATTCCATAACTATTTCACATTGATGCTACCATATAATAATATGAGAGGGCATTCACAATGCAATTGCCTTTCCTAGCATTGTGTCTTTTTATGAAGAATACGATGACAAACACACAAAGTCATTACCACTTTACAGTATCATGACTTTGTGTTGCAGAGACATTAGACCCAAGTTATGGTTATTATATAGTATCATGATTGTATTATAGAAAGATTGAGATACATTCTAGACTCATGGCTATTTTCTAAAGTTACAACCTCAAACTTAAGATATGAAGGTCAAAGTTGTGACTACTTTTTGAACTACATCCTACTTAGAGTAATGTAGAATTGCCTAAGTATAAAAGTAGGGGTGTAATCGAGCTGAGTATTAGGCAGGCTCGGCTCGGCTCGGTTTTAAAGGAGTAGGCTCGAACTTGTTCACGAGCCTGTATATGAGCTGATGAGCTGAGTTTGAGGGTGCTCGGGCTCGGCTCATTTAACTTACGAGCCCGTTAATGAGCTTGGTTCACGAGCTTGTTCACAAGCCTGGTTAACGAGCTTGCTCACAAGCCTATTAACGAGCCTGTTCATAAGCCTATTTATGAGCTGACGAGCTGAGTTTAAGGGTGCTCAGGCTCGGCTTGTTTAACTTACGAGCCTCAAAATGATGTTCTTTATTTAAAGAAAATGTTCATCTAAAATAGCAAACATACAACAAAATTAAAAAGATAAGATAATAAAAGTTCAATTAACTTGATTGAAGTTCAATAGTTAAAATATTCATCATGTTCATTTGTAGGAAAAATTTGTTGTGCATCGAGCCTTCTCCATGTTCATGAGCCTATTCACGAGCTTGGTTCATGAGCTTGTTCACAAGCCTGGTTAATGAGCTTCTCACGAGTCTATTCACGAGCCTATTCATGAGCCTGTTTACGAGCTGACGAGCCGAGTTTGAGGGTGCTCGGGCTCGGCTCGTTTAACTTAATAAACGAGTTCGAGTGAGCTTCTAACGAGCCGAACGCTGAGCAGCTCACGAGTAGCTCGGCTCAGTTATAGCCCTATATAAAAGTGAAAGAAAGAGAAATTTTGAATCTCTTATTTTTCTTTTATCCCTCCATACAACAAGCAAAACCATGTTACAGTTACCAAATTCAAGAGGTGACTTTTGTACTCCCTAAGAGCTTCACAAACAAGCAGATGATGTAAAATATAATGCTAATCCTTAAATTAAAGGGCACAACTCTCAAACCCTTTTTGTTTGGAGATTTTTTTCAAAATAGTATCTAGTCTAGGGTTTGTATAATTTATTTTATGTGATGTGACATTGGGTTTTATATTACTAAATATGTTTGATTTATGTTGTATTAAAGATATTAATGGATGACTGATTAAATAAAACTTGAGCTAGGATTTTAATTATTAGTAGATTTATATAGAGGTGTCAATGGGCCAAATAGCCCGAGCCTGGCCCGAGGCATAGCTCGATTTAATTATGCCTAGCCTAGCATGACATGGTCCAGAATAGTGCATGGACCTCATGACAGGCTAGGCACGACCCGATAGCCTAGCCCAAAGGCATGAATTTTTAGCACGACACAAACCATGCCCCCCTGGCTATGGATGGCTGGATCTTGGGGCTCAAGCTAGTGTTCAGGGAATGGGCCTAGTTCGTGTCCGAACTCTGAACGATCAAACTTGACTACCCGAACTTCCTATTCCTACACATTCCATAAGATGAAGCTTCTGGAATCATTGATTATTGGGTTGATTCGATGGTCAAACTAATCCGACGGTCAAAAAAAAGTTATGCATTGTAAGCCATTGGATTCGGCCCCATTGGCTAATGGTAGAAATGTAATTTTTTAAAAAGAATTATATTTTTGAAATACACACACACACACACACCTCCTCTCATTCTCAATTATATATCCATTTTATCTTATTTCTCTCTCTCTCTCTCTCTCTCTCTCATATTATCTCCCCTCTCTTGTCTCTCACTCTCTCTCTCTTTTCAGTTTTGATTTTTGGGATTCAGGTGCGGACTATTGATTGTGGCGCGGACATCATAAAGCAAAAGAGATTTTATGCATTATGGGTATTATTTTTTAAATTTTGTTTAGTTAGTTTTATTTATTTATTTATTTTGGCTAAAAGTTTTAGTTTAAATTAATGTAAGTTACTATTTAATTTTAAAAACAAAAGTTATAATATAATTAATAAACTAATAAAAAATTAAAATAACAAATAATAATTTTAATAACAATAATAAAATTAATTTAAACTTTAACATAGAAATTTTTAATATGGATAATGATAACCTTACGGAAATATCTAAGGCTGCCAAAACTTTGTTTTTTTCTGTTGTCTCAACTCAAACATCTAAAAAATAAAAAATTAGAAGAATATCAATAATTTGGACTCATTTTAATATTATATAACATAAAAATATTAGGGGTACTAATAAAAGAATATACAATGCAAATATTATAAACAAATATTAATATGTAAGAGTTCATGTAGAATTGGGAACCTTAAGAGGTATGCCGAACAATGCATCAAAACACATGGTGCATGACATCCTACACAAACTCAACTCAGTGGTGGGGTCCCTGAGGTTGGATCCAATTCAGTCTCTATGTTGACCCCTTTCATATACTACAAGGAGTTAGGGAGGAAAGGCATGACCAAACTGATCACCATGATGGATCTTCCGATTAGATTTTCGGAGGATTTAAGGGTAGTCAGTATTATGCAAACATATTTTAAGCCTGAATATTATAAAATTTATTGGTCCACAACTAGGAATGACATACTAAAATACTATAATTTAGAAAGATAAATAAAAATTTAATAAATTTAGAAAATATTGTAGAGTAGTGTATCTGATGTCCAATATCTGGACTAGTCATGATGATGCATCTTATGCATGTCTCACCACCCACTTTGTAGATTCTAAACAGACACTAAATAAAAAACATTCGGATTCTCAGAGATTCTACATCCGTGTGATTGCCGAACCATGTATGAGTGCATGATGAGAATATTTAGAGAATATAATATTCAAAATAAATTATTTATATATTATCACATTCGATAATGCATATAACAATGAAGTTGCTATTAACATGTTTGTTAGGACCATTAGAGATTGACATTAAGAAACATATGTAACTCACTAAAATTTCTTCATACACCTCATAGACAAAAAAAGTTAGGTAGTCTCTATTTGTTTGTGGGTCTAAAGAATAATAAATTCCAATTGGATCTGAGATACTATTGGAATTACACATACCAAATGTTAGATTCATATGCTGGATACGAATACATGATATATGATTATGTCAAAAGTAAGAGTGACAAACTTATTATTGATGATACTGACTAGCCGTAACGAATTTCATTTATGAAATTCTTGATGATTTTTTATGACATGAAAAATTTGTGTTCATATGGAGCATTAGTAGCATGTTTAGGAAGTTTAGAGATGACCTAACCTGAATGGGTCATTTCTAACATGTGTTCATTAGTATTGGTCCACTATTTCATCTCTTTATTGTATGGCTACCTTCATAGACTCTAGGGTTAAGGTGGAAGGGGTGGAAAATATTTTGACATACATATCCTCATGCATGAATTAGGAACACCAACCTGAAAAATTTATTAACAAGAAGTTGACTGAGCTATTTACATACTATGATACTAGGTATGGTGGTAGTAATAGTTAGGCTCCGAGTATGGATATGAATATCATATTTGGATATAATGACTTCTCCATTAAGTTAGCGAGGAGGAAATGATGAGTTGACCATCGAATATGAGTGAGTTGTCTCAGAACTTAGATATTGATTACTGCTCAATTCTATCACATACCAATAATAATAACCTTAATATTTTTTAGTGGTGAAAATCATATGAGTTCACATATCCCGTGTTGTCTAAGATGACATGGGATCTACTAAATTTTCTAGTGTCAAGCACAATATTGATGTCATCTTTTTCAGTTGCAGTGAATATAATTTCAAATAGATCAAGATTATAGTCATATATTGTTAAGACATTAGTATGCATGAAGGATTGGGATGATTCGAGCTTGGACAGCTAAGATTGTACTGCAACTACAACAAGAGCAGAGGAGTTGGTTACTGATAATGATTCATGTGATTTTGATGACGACAGAGATTGAGCCTACTGTAATGTATTGCCTATCACCCTACCACTAGTGATACCTTCATATGCTTACGAGATTGATCATTTTTGGATTATATTTGTCTATTTATTTTTGTCATTTGAGCTTGCTACTTTTATTTCTATTTGTTATTTATTTATTCAAACACTTACTTATGGGATTGATGGTCTATGTTTATAATTTTATCTTTGATGTAATGATTTTTATCTTTTAATGATTTAATTTTTCTTTGTTATTTTGTAATTTGTATGTGTTTTTAGTTTTGAGTTGTGAGTTTTGAGTTGTGATAGTAATTTGTTTATTTGGTTGTATTAATTAATTAATTAATTAATTAATTAATTAATTTAGTATTAAAATTTAAAATTTAAAATTTTAAATTTTAAATATATTTCAATTTTGGGATGACCCAATTTTGAACGAGTAAAAATGACACGTCTTAGCATGTCTTTGCACAACCATGTACATCCCGTCATGATCCAGTATGACCTGGCCCGATCCGGTGAAAATTGGGTATGAGCCGAGCCGGATGGCAATACCGAGCACAACATGGTGGCTCGATTGGACCACCAAAAATTAGGTCGGCCCGGCCCAACCCATTTGACACCTCTAGGTAAATGTGATATTATCATGGTGGATAGTGACAAATAAACCATTAGGCTTGCTCATGCATATGGTAGAAAGAAAGTAATAGATCTTTTGATAATGATAAATGAGAGAATCATTATAAGTATGATATTTATGAAGTTGAAAGTACAAATATATTTATCTTTCAATTCAGTATACACATCTTAGAAGAATTAGTTCTCAAATAGGATTGATGTTATATAGAATATTTTCTTAAGGATTTCACCTTTAGTGTGAGCATTACTTCATCACTGAGAAAGATATTGATAGATAATCTTCGAGACATGCACGAGTTTGTTGTGACTCACAAGGTGGTGATATCTGTTGTGAGTTATATTAGTCATATAGTTCCTATTAGTAAAACTTGAGAGAATGATATATTAATAATGTAAGTATAGTATTTACAAAGTCAAAAGTATAAATTCTTACAAACCATATCAAATATTAGTCTATATAACATATGAGGCTAGAGAATAAGAATATACATATGAAACAATCTTTAATGCACTATAAGAAAAATCTCATATAGCTAGAAATAATTCCCTAGCTAAATGGGCATTTTTCATCGTTAAATGGGATATAATGATGGATTATGGATGGATCGGTTCCCTATCTAAAGTGCTCCTTGCTAAAATTTAGCGAGAGAAAGTGTCCCTAGTTTAAAATTTAGCAACGAAAAAATCCATAGCTAAAAAAAATAATTTTACTAGCTAAAATAGCAAGCTAAATGAGATTTTCCATTGTTAAATGGAAATAATGACAGAAGATTTCCCAAGCTTAAGTGTTCGTCGCTAAATATTAGGAATGGAAATAGTCCATAGCTAAATAGATTTAGCGACAGAAAAAATCCATTGATAAAATAAAGATATCCCTAGCTAAATTAGCTAGGAAATTTTCCCTAGCTAATTTAGTAAAAGAATTTTTCCTAGCTAATTAAGTAAGAGAATTTTTGCTAGCAAATTTAGCTAAAGAATATTTGCTAAATTAGATAGAGAATTTTTCCTATCTATTTTAATTTCAAAACTATTTTCGGAATTTAATTTATTTTAACATTTTTTAATTAAATAATTTATTATTTTTATATTAAATTAAATAGAAATAGAAACTATAAATGATAATTTATAATTAACAAAAAATAAAATCATTTAATAACTTATTCTAAAATAATATTTTACATAATTAAAACAAAAAAAAACAAAATTTCATTACATCTTATTTATCAATGTATCTACTGATAGTGCATAAAGTATAATATATCCATTCATTGATGTTGCTTTCTCTCCCTCTGCTCCTCATATCACCATTTTTTTGCGGTGACAAAGCTATCCAAGTCACGACACATTTTGTCTAGTGAAAAATCTCATCACTTATACAAGCTTTGTATGGGGAACAATGTCATACCAAAATAAAATCTAACATTATTCATGTTAAATATAAAATTTTATGCAAAATAAAACGAACCATACTTTATTATATATCACATTTTAGGAAAATCTTGCGATGTAGGCTCTTTAAGAACAACACTGGAATTTTAAAAATAAAGAATAAAATTAAAGATAAGAATAAAACTTTATTTTTTGAGTGGACTCGTATAAACAAGACAGCTAGAAAATTAGGAGATAAAATTATTAATATTTAACATTTTTCATGTTGGTTATTTTTTGACCATCAATTTACCCTTAAGTATTAGGTCTCATCTCACTAAGCAATAAATCTCAAAAAAAACATCATTAAAACACATAAAAAAATTCAAGTTTAACAAAAACTATAAAAATTCAAAATAAAAGTTAATACATGATATTTTATTCTTGGCCTAGAACAATAATTTTCATCATAGGTAGTATACAAAAGCATGCAAATCCAAAATTATTAAATATGTAACAAAACATAAACTTCACCTTACTAAATCTCATAAAACTTTCAAAATTAAATATATTTGTGCAAAAAGAATACAAAAATAACTAATCATTATGAAAATATATATTACATGAATATAATGAAGATCATATCTCAACACAATAAAGAATATTTTTGTTCAAGGACAATAAATATCAAGTTGGAGACTCATTAGACATAATCTCTCTAATTTTTAGAGATAAGACTATCAAGATATTAACATCTCTTAAATCTTATATTGAAGTCAAAGCCATGAGCATTAAGTAGGGCCTCCTCACAATGCATATGACAACATAACAACAAGTATGTACATTCATTTTGAATTATACACATATGTGATGAAAAAGAATTGGATTGGCCAAGCTATGTCTAGTATATTCACAATTCCTAATTTCTAGATAAAGCTCAGCACGACATTATTGCATTGTAATTCAAATGTGGCATCTACCCAAATATAATTTCTTATGTATGATTTTTATGATTGACATTTTCTTCAATAAAAGTAAGTTGCTATTTCTAAATTAGATAAAATAGGAATACTAATTTTTTCAACATTTCCAAGGAAACTCAAAAATAAAAAGAAACAGGGACAAGCAATGAGCAAGAAATTACTCACATGTGAAACAACAACATGTCGAACACCACTCTCCATGTCACCATCACCAAATCCATGATCATGCCCATGCCCCATGCCATTATCCACCTTGTATCCATGATATGCACCCTGCTCATGTGGATATTTAGGTGTATGATGAGCAGCATGGGCATGAACCCCAACAATGTGAATCTCATTCCCACTTCCATCTTCTTCACCAAACAACTTACCCTTTGATCCACTTAAGTTCTTCACCTCTGAAACTTGTGTAGTATTTGATAACTGAGGATTTGGTACATCAACACATCCCACCTACACGTTCATCTCGTGCCTGCAATGTTTTCTCTCATAATATTAAGTCCCAATAGAATCCACTAGAAGAGTCAACAAAGATGCAGCCATAGCAGAAAAACTAGAAAAATGAAATCCATGGATACTTTGGCAAACATGGATTAGATAATCCCTCTGACCCACCAGAGAGCATGTGAACAAAGCCAGTAGAAAGAATCACACAGGCAGAAAAAGCTTATGCTGTAACAAAAAGATTCCCATCTGTTTGAAGAAATTGTCACTTTTTTCCAATAGAGGAATGTCGATACCTACAACACCAGGAAGAAGGATCGAAGTTAATGCAATACATTTTAGGATTAATGCTTGTGATTCATCTCTATAGTCATCAAATTTAGACAAACTGTACTTTGTACTAGACATGGACTCCAAAATTGCCTAGAATAAAATACCTGATAATATTGGCAGAAAAAAAAATCATCAGCATTGCAAACAAAGCTGATTGGGTAGCATGAACAGAAATAAATTAAAAATGAGTCCCAATCAAAAAATATGTCAACCAATTTCTAAAGATTTTTAATTAAAAAAAAGCCATTTTCAATCACATGTGTTGAAAATTGGCATGCTTCAATTATTTTTTTATGAATAGTCCCAACTCCATTGATTGACTAACCAAACCACAACACTCCCCAAAATTTTTTTGATGAACTATTATCCATCTCTTTTCTTTATTGAACTTGTTTCTTCTAAAAAATATTGTAATGTCTCAAAGTCAAATCAAAAAAAAGTTGACCCAACTCATTAATATGATCATAGAGATACCAATATAACAATCAATTCGTTTTGTATAAAATTTGATGGTTTTGAGGATGTTTCATATGCATCAACATTTGCAGCCAGCAAAATAATCTGGTGTGCCAAACATAGCATTACATAAAAATTTGAGACAAACACCAGTACCCTTATTGCATTTTATTTATATATACACAAATATACTTGTGCTTGCTACAAATTTTGAATGATGGCATAAAGAATATTAAACCAAAAATAGTAAAAAATCAAAAATTATGTTGCAGAATAATAAATTACTGTACGATTTGAAGAAAGAACAATCTCATATTTATAGACACCGAGTCAATCTGGGATTCAATTACATGTGAAAAAAGAATATAAAAACAATACAAAATCTACAATGGTTGTGCAGAAGAACAGAATAGCATATCTGGAGTATGTCTAACTTTCGATGTTAAACAATCTGGATGGAGCAACACCCAAAGATCATATGAAATCCAAAACCCTGAACTGGCGTACCAATCAGATACATTCAATATCGCATACCTTTCAAAATGGTGATAGACTAACCTTGAAAAACATGGAAAGGAAACTTCAGATAGAATTTACAAGTCAGCTATTCTATGCACGATTTCGAAATGCATTCGAGGGAGAATAGGCGGAAGCTTACCTTTCTCAACAGCGATTGGAATGAGACCTTTGCGAGATAGCAAGCATGGCACATGTTCCGTAGGAGTAGATTGGGAACTAGAAAGAGTGTCAACATTATTTGATGATTGGAGATGGAATGGTTGTCGATTGACGTCTTAAAAATGAATACCATGCAGACGGCAACGCCTTCAAGTGAAAAGCACTCTTACATGTCGACACTTTCTGCTATTTTCGATATTGTCAATTTGTTTTAAGTTGCAAAAAATGTCATACATATAATTTCAATATTTTCTATGTTTTAAGAAATGATCAAGATCAATATACATCTTTCTTTTAGTAACATGGGTTCCATTTACACTCATCAATTGGGTTTAGATGATTTTTTATTGTGCATTAATCTAGGTAAACAATATTAATATTGATTGGAAACTAATAACACCTCCACTAGTTAGTAGTAGAGAAGGTAATGGTGTGTTGAGGATATCATTTCATGTTGTAGATTCATGAGTTTGATTTTTATTCTTGGATATATATATATAACAGACCTTAAGTAGCTAGTACACATGAAGGTGATTTGGGGTAGAAATATTTAAATCATTAAAAAAATAAATTTTGAGTGCACAAATTAGTTTATATGATAAAGATGAGCTTCAAGAAAATAATTTATTTGCCAAAACTTTTGAGTTTGAATCTCATCTTTGAATTAGTAACAATATATTTTCTCAAGCTTACCTAAAGATAAGGTTGAGAGAAATATTCATCTCTATGTAAATTTAATAAAGATATATGTTGATATAATACCTTGATTGTTGGAGGAATCAGCATAAGAGAATTCAAAGAAAGAAAAAAAATGAGCCAAGACATTAATAAAGCAACCTAAGAATGATGAAAAATTTTGTTATCAGAGCCCAAATTGAAAATGTGGAATTTGGATTTTTTTTATAAGTAACAAAACACAATATCAAAAAAAAAATATGCACAACATAAAGAAGCTTCAGTTTATTACATTCAATGTGAAATAAAATATAAATTTATGTTTTGATTTTCCTAATAATAAACTCTACATCTTGTGATTTGTATTCTTGCAATCTTTGATTTTTTTCTCTCCATATATGATATATGATTGTTGCAAGTATGACTTTTTGTATTAGGTTCTTTGGCGTGTTGGCAAAATAGTTTTTATGCATAATTTTGAAGGCTGTTGAAATGGAATGCATGTCCTTTGTCATTCATGCCCAGTTCTTTAAGCTGTCCCAATTTGCCTTTATAAATGGGCATTAAAAAATATATGCTAAAATAATTCTATTTTAGAACAGAATTCACAATTAGGATTTGTTAGAGTTTAAAATAACTAATCATTTATTCTTAGCTTTTCGCATTTTGCAATCCATAGGTAGATGACATAAACGGGGATACATTTTGGTGTCTAGATTAATCTTATCCAAGTTGTTTTTTCTTTCCTTTTATCCCCAATGAGAAATTTATAGGCATCATAAATAATTTTTCTATTTTTTCTCTATTTGCTTAGATTTTCTTGAGATTGTCTAATACATCCATATTTTTCTATTTTATCCAGAGAGAATCCGCCTTCCTATTTATCATCCATAGAATTTTAATAGGGGCAAGCATCTATGTATATATTTTTAATATTTATCTATTTTTTTTAACTTTATTGAAAAAATTTATTTTTTTATTATATTTCTAGATTTTTAAATTTTCTATTAATTATTTTTTTAAAGTTTCCTATAATCATAAAATTTTTTTTACTTATAATAATATTAATATTTACTAGTTTATTCGTCAATTCAATTATTTTAAAAAATATTTTTTATTTTATCATACAATAAATTATTTTACGTTTATAGAAATTTTAATGTATGTTAATTTAATTTTTAAAATATTAAAAAAAATTATTATACTTATTGAATTAATTATTTAATGTTACTTTAATACATAATTTTAAGTTTCTTAATTAAAAATTATTAAAAAAATTTTTGTATAATTTTTTTAAAAATTAATAGATCATAAAAATAGTTATTTTAGTCATTATTAATATAATTTTTTTTTGCATTTTTATATTTTTTAAATTATTTATTTATAATATATTTTTTTATAATTTTATGAGAAGAATATATCTTTCAAGGATCGCTCATCTATAGATCATTAATATACATTTAATAAACAAAATTAAATAAAATATTAAAACAAATAATAAATTTTAAAAAATTAAATAATTAAATATTGGCTAGGAAAATTTTGTCGTTATATCCATCTCTATGTTTAGGATTTAATTAGATAGGGAAGTTCCATCACTAAATTCATCGTTAAATTCTGAATTTAATTATCTAGGGAAGTTCCTAAAATCCATCACTATATACAGGATGTAATTAGCTAGGGAAGTTCTGTTGCTAAAATCCATCGCTATATTCAGTATGTAATTAGCTAGGGAAATTCTATTGCTAAATTTGTCGCTAAGCTTTGGATTTTATTAGCTAAGAAAATTTCATTGCTAAATCCGTCGCTATATTCATTATTTTATTAGCTAGAACAATTTCGTCACTAAATCTATTGCTAAATTCTCCTTTTTTCTTGAGTGGAATTTACGAAAATATTTCGTCACTATTGCATTGCTAATCCATTGTTAAATTCCCTACTTTCTTGAGCGGAATTTATGAAAAATATTCCGTTGCAAATTTTTATTTCAATGAAAAATCATAAATCACTTGCTATTCCCTAGCTAATCCCTCGTAATTTAGTTAGGGATTTTTTCATAGCTAAAATTTACTAGCTAAATGAACATTTTCTTGTAGTGATGGTATTTGACAAAATTATCTAAATTTCATGATATCATGAATGACTCTCGAGAAGAGAAGACTTGTAGTTGTAAAATATTGAAGTGATATCTATGAGAAGACCATCATTGAGATATGCTCTATGGAGATAACTACCTTATATGCTATTAGGTCAATGATTTATTACAATAATATGAAAATTAAGTAGAATACATTATCTATGAGTTTAATCATAGTATGGGAATCATTTGTCAGTCATGGCAGATAGTGACAGGTATATCATGGAACTCACACAAGTGTGGGAGACTCATATGTTGGAACATTCCTACAAATTACTCCTACTTGTGTGATTTCAATGAGTGAAATTCTTGAGAAGATATTTTTAATTTTCATGAGTATGACACTCAATAAGTTGAAAGTATAAATAAATTTAGTAACATTTTATCTCAAATCATTAAGACAATTAGAGGCTTGAGAATAGAAATACATACTCAAAGTAATCATTAAGGATAGTTGATATATTGCCTAAAAGTAATAGACTTGATAATGACCCTTGCACAAAATGATGTGTTGCTTCAGTATTAAAATAATGAGGAGAAAACTATGAGGGGATCATTCTCAGTAGTAGTCCAACAAATGATAGTCATCTTATATGCCAATAAGGCACATTAGCATTTTTATATTAATCTATCTTTTATTTAATAACCAAACACAATTTGAAACAAATATCAAGAATCTTCATCACATACAAATATGTGTGCCAACCCTAGAGTTTGAGTATATTTTATAAGACCAAGTATATCTATTCAACTCATATAGTTAGTAGTTCAACATTGATCAACTGAATTATCAGACAATCCATTTGGAAAAAATATCTAAACTTACATTCACTTTATTATGTATATGACTCATATACTTATAGATCTACATTAGCCAAGAGAACCTCTCTCAACTATATTTTGTAATCATGTTAAATAATCATGAGTTTTGGCACTCTTACAAAGTCATAATAAGTTTTTTTGTCAGAAATTATCTTATAATAGTTTGATTTGTTAACTTGAGTTAACATAGCTATCATTGTGAAAAGATAGTTTTGTTTCAAGTTGTGTGGATGCAATTTTGTTTATTGTTTATATTTCATTTGTAATGTGGGTATACTTGCTTTGTTTCTTTTGTTGTTTTGAAGCCACAAAAAAATTAAATAAGCAAATCTTTTAGGACTAAAATAAATCCTCTAGACCTAAAAAAAGAGAACAACACAAGTACTTTAGAGATAAAGAGGAGAGAAAAAAATAATGGAAAAGAATGAAAGTAATAGAAATAACCAAGGTGATGAAAAACAAGTGTCCCGGTGGCCCAATCCTCATTGTACCTTGAGAGATTATTAGAGACCTATTTTGATGGCTAGCTATTTGGGGATTCAAGTAAAGTCGATACAAATGAATTATTTTTAGTTGAAGCCAAGTTTATTAGTTATGGTGTGTAAGAATCAATAGTGAGAGAATGTTGAAAGATCCGAATAGTCATGTCAAATTTTTTTTAGAGTTGTATGACATAGTAAAGATACATGGGGTTGACTCGGATGCTATTAGATTAAACTTTTTTTCCATTTTTAAGAGACAAAGGCTAGAGTTAGTTCTAGTATTTTTCTTGAGGTTTGATTAAAAGTTGGGATGAAATGGTATAAGTATTCCTTTTCAAGTTTTACTACCTCAAATTATCTCTCAACTAAGGGGGGAATAAGTCAATTTTACCTAGAATACTAAGGGGGGAATAGTATGATGCTTGTGTTATTTCAAAGAACTTTTTAGGAGGTCTCTACAACATAGTTTTGATTTATGGTTCCAAACACAACCTTTTATAATGGACTAAATTACATGATAAGATAAACTATTAATGCAGCCTCGGGCAGTTCCATCATGAATAAGTGACTCGAGGAAATATATTTTTTGTTTAAAGAGCTAGTAAAGAACAACCATCAAACTAAAAATGAGTCATATATTTGGATGGAAGTAAGGTAGATTATTTGAGTTGGAGAGATTGACTACCATAGAAGTGAAGATGAGTATTTTTTTTAAGTAAATTTGAAGCCTGAAATGTCAAGTAAAGTAGTGTAGGAGAAGTTTCTGCTATACAAAATAATAAGAAAAAGCTGAATTTAATTCAATATATCAAGTGGAGAGGAATAATATTCTACAAAGTAAAAGATATATATTTTAACCCAACCAAAAAACCTCCACTCATCACCATCCAAATTTGTGGAACCATGAAAAACTTTTGTATGGAAATTCTTTAAATTTATAGTATAACATGGGGCAAAATCAAATGAATTTTGGGAAGAATTTGTTAGATTATCAAATGCAAGGAGCATAAACCTTTAACTATGTTCATCTGAAGGGAATATAGAGTTGATGTTCAAAAATAATATTATGGCCTTAATGAAACAAAGAAAATAAATAATTTTCAAGATTTTCGTATGTAATGGATTTAAATGAGGATAGAACACACAAACATGGTGACAAAAATCATTGAGAATCAACTTGGACAACTAGCACTCTTAATGAAAAATAATAATATGAATGGATTACCTAGTGATACTAAGAAAAATCCAACGGGGTGCTTGTCCACTAAACTTAGAAGTAGTATATAAAAAGATGTGAAATAATCCAAAATGAAAGTAGAAAAGGAAGCCATGATTGAAGAATTAGTGACTTTCTTTAATGTCTTGACATAACATACTACAATATTTCCAAAGTCATAGTATCACCAGAACCTATAGTCCAATTCTTACTACTAACAAACTTAAATTAAGTTGTGGGGGAGGAGATACAACATGCCAAAGATAATGATTTCTCTCCAAATCTCTCATTTCCACAATGATTTAAAAAAGGAAAGATGGACGAAAAGATTAAGAAATTTTAAAATATTTTTTAAAAATTAGAGGCGAACATTCTATTTGCCAAAGTGTTAGCCTAAATTCTAAACTACATGAAGTTCATGAACAACATAATGAGTAATAAAAATAGTCGGAAACTTATAGAATAGTAAATATAATCAAAAAGAATAGTATCATCATCCAACATAAACTTCAAACAAAGTTGAAGGATCCTAGAAGTTTTACTATTTTATACATAATTAGGGAGAACATTTTTTTGAAGGTTTTATGTGATTTTGAATCAAGCTTGAACTTGATGTGACTATGGGTAGTATGAATATTAAAACTTGGTGAACCAACTCTAATAACCCTTTCACTTCAAATGGCCAATCATTTTGTCAAATTTCCAAGTGGAATAATTTATAACGTTTTGATGAATATGGGTAACTTTTTTTTTCTAGTTGATTTTGTTGTGCTTGATATGGAGAAAGATCATTTTGCTCATTTGATCTAGGAATGACTTTTTTTAGCCACTGAATAGATATTAATTGATGACAAGACGTAGGAATTTATGCTCTGGGTTGGCAAAGAGTGTGTGAAATTAAACTTTTACAATTACTTATAGAATTATTAGTTTACTGACGATGATTATTAGAGAATAGATAGCATTTATGCATTTTGATAAGACAAAAGATGAATTTTAGATTGAAAGAATTCATGGAAAAGAGTGATGACCCAAATAAGATGAGAAAAATGATGAATAATATAAATAATGGTGTGAAGGAAAAGATAGAAATATAAATAAAGATGAAGATTGCTATAAAGTTATGACATTCTTTAAAGTCATGACTCCATGGGACTTTGAACCATACAACTCCAAAGATGCAAAAGTAGAGGTAGAAAATATGAAGATAACAAAGAAAAAACATGTTTTAGCTCATGAAGGACTCTAGAAATGGTGACAAAAATACAAGTGAAATAAAATCTCTAACTTATCATTGACATGATTGACAATAAAGGCAAGTCTTAAACAAAAAAGTTGAAACATTTGAAGCAAAATGAGAAAGAACAAAGTTTGATGAAGAAAGTTACAACTTCAATAGATGTTATAACCTGTTCTACCATAGTATTAGAGAATGTCATGGAAGAAGGCAAAGTAGTGACAAATATGATCCAAAGAGATATCTCACAAGTTGCAACCACACAACTAGTCATGGTAATATACAAAGAAGTTATATATAACAATTCCATACTATTTCCCATAATCATGGTATCCATGGATAAATATATTGATGAAGAGATGATGATTATGAGGAAGAAATCAAGAAGATAAGTTGAAGAAAATGGTTACAATAACAAGCTACCATAAATAGTTAAAGTTTCGGACATAAGTAGAGATCTAGAGAAAGGTCTAGCTATATATGTTAAATATAGTTTTCTTAGAAGACAACCTAAGAAATTTTGTTTTATATTGTATGATGAATAACTATTTCATAACATGAACCATACACTTCCTAATAAATCTTAAATCTCTGAATCATATTGCCAAAATAAAAATCCACAACAAAACTCAAACCTAGTCATGGTTATCATATATGTATTTTTTTAGCATAAATGTTTAGAGGGAGATTTATTCCTCATAAAATAGTGATACTTTTAGTTTGAGAGTTTGTTTATTACTCAAAATGCCAAATAAATGGAATCATTTAGAGAGTTAAATATAAAGTGTTTGCATGAATATTAATGGTTATCAAAGAAATTTCTCTAAAATCTTATTTTGAAGAGAAAGTGATGATTGTTAGTAAAATGGGAAAGAATTTGTATTAAATTAGTCGACTTGGTAGAGGAAGACTTGTAGGAGAGAGAAGAGATGAAGAATAATGATATATTTTATAATGATATATATATTTGTCAAGTTGACATAATCATTTCACTATACAACAAAATTATCATGGTCATAGTAATTTTTTGGAGTCACAACTATACTAGTTCTAAATTATTTAATGGTTATGATATTATTTTCAATTTATTGTAGCCAAGTAACCCATTGGTAGAGTAGTCATGACATATTCCAGAATCATGAATTGATCAAATAGAATCAAAATATCAATAGATGTAAGTTGAAACATCATTTTATGCAATGATTTTTTGTTCTAGACAGTAATGAATCAATCATGGCATTTCATAATGCTATGATACTTATCCCATAAGGGCAACATTAAAGTATGGATAATTTCTAGTTTCATGATATTATGCTCAGAGAATAATGACTCATTTATGATATTCATAATACTGTGATACTTCACCCTTAAAGTCAAGCTCAAAGTCATAGACAATTACTAACACCATGACTTTTTGCTATAAAAAGATAAGGATTAGTCATGGCCATTAACATCGCCACAAAAATTGTACTCCACAGAGGATCCAAAGAGTTGATAAAGCTGAGATCTCAACTTTGTGTCATGACATCTAACTTAAAATATTGCATGCATTCCTTCACTATATAAGCTACAATTAAAGAGAAGAACAAAAAAGAGCAAGGATAGGAGCAAAATAAGGTCACAATGCATTCTAAGCCTAGGTGTTGTAACCTCAACCTCAATTAGAGGTAAATCAAAGGTGAACAACAATAAAAAATCTATCGGCATTAAGGTTTCTTATTGAAAATTAGTTTGGACATCTATTGGGACCCCTAGAATCTAAGAAATGACTTTTCACACATCTTACAAGAATTTTTTCCCAAATATCTAAATAAAATAAATTTTAGGATTGGTTATGTAATTTGTGTTATGATGGATAATTAAATTAATGATTTTATGTTTAGTTTATGATATTTTTGGATGTTAATGGATGTGGATGCACTTGAGAACTAAAAATTAAACTTTTTACAAATATTCTAGATTATGTATGTATGCCTTAGCTGGCAGTGACAAGTATATCATGGGACACACTCACATGATTCAAATAGAATTAAGTGTTAGCCCTTTTAACCTTAATGCATGAGATAAACTAATATATGAAAAATCCAATGTTAAGGTATATTAATCATTTTGAGTATGGTGTTCACAAAGTCAAAAGTATGAATATATTAAAAACCAATCTATTATGTACTATTTAGATGAACTAACTTTAGAGTAATATGGGGGTTAGGAAAAACATCTTATCTAGGATTTTCAGCATATTGTATGAGTCATGTGTTGGTATTGGCGGATGGTGAAAGATATATAATGGGGCACATGTAAAAGTGGGGCTCATTTGGTGGTGACATCCCTATGAATCATTCTCGCTTATATGATTTCCATGGATGAAATTACAAAGAAGATGTGTATTTAATTATTGTGAGTATAGTACTCATGAAGCAAAAAAAAACAAACAAATTTAATATCACATTATCTCAAGTCATTTGAGATAATTAGAGTTTGAAAATATAAATACATACTCGAAACAATTGTCAAGGATAGTTGACATAGTGCCTAAAAGGAGTAGACATAATAATGACCCTTGTATGGATTAATATGTTGCCTTGGTATTGAAATTCCATGAGGACAACTATAAAAAGATCATCCCTAGTAGGGACATTCCAATGGATGATGACCACCTTGAATGTCAAGAAGGCACATAGACATTTTCATATTAATCTATGATAACCAAATATAATATGAACCAAGCACCAAGGAACATCATCAAATACAAGTATCCATGCCATTCCTAAAATATGAGTATTTAACTAAAACCAAGTACATTACCTAAGATAAAGTACATCTATTCAACTCGGTTAGTTGTCATTTCATTGTTAATCAACCGAACTATCAAACAATTGCTATGGGATCAATATCTAAACTTATGAATATTTTATTACTTATATGACTCAAATACTTACAAAGCTACATTGGCCAAGTGATCCTTGCTTAACTACATTTTGTGATTGTGTCAAATGACT
The DNA here is from genome assembly GCA_029783825.1 of Sapria himalayana. Lineage (NCBI taxonomy): Eukaryota > Viridiplantae > Streptophyta > Magnoliopsida > Malpighiales > Rafflesiaceae > Sapria > Sapria himalayana. The sequence goes on along the minus strand of JAREIK010000185.1, from coordinate 833,336 downwards.
GAGTTTTGAAATCATAGCAAAATCAAAAAAATCAATCACTATCTTGGAAGTCTATATTATTTATATTTCCTTTCAACGGTTCTCTCTCAGATCTTTATCTTAGAAACACTCTTGTTCTTCTCTTAATTTCTGTGTTCAAAGGGATTAATTCAATCCTATAAATTATATACTCATGTAAGTGGTGGTGGCAACAAAATAGACAAAGAAAAGTACAAAATAAAATACAAATGCAATATAAACACTAAGTAAAATTCACAACCACACAATTAGAAATAGAATATCATTTTACAATGATAGTAATGTCAACTCAAGTTGACTAATCAAACTATAACAAATAATCCTCATCAATGACACAAACAATATGCTCTGACTTTGTAAGTAATGCCAAAACTATTATTAATTGTCATGATTTCTAAACTTTATTGGGAGAGGATCTCTCATTTAATATAGTTTTATAAGTATATGAGTCATACAAGTAATAAATTATATATAAGATTCAACATCAATCTCAGAAAGAATATGTAGGTAGTTTGTTCAACAAACAACTTACTACTACTCGAGTTAAATAGATGTACTTGTTCTTTGGAAAGAAACTCAAGCTCTAGGATTAGCTCATGATCTTGTCAATGATAATATTTCACTTTTGTTTGGTTAATATCGTGTTTGTTTGTATGAATGATATATTAGTGTGAAAATACCTTAGTGCCATATTGGTATATAAGGTGACTATATCCTCGTACTCTATATTTCAACACCGAAGAAACTTATCATTCCATGCAAGGGTCATTAACATATTTATACTTTTTAGGTAATATATCAATTACCCTTGACGATTACTTCGAATGTGCACTTCTATTATCTAACCTATAATTGTCTTAAAATGAGAAATAATGCGGTACTAAATATATTTATACTTTTATCTTCATAAGTACTATACTTATGATAATTAACAAATATATTTCTATGAATCTCACCTATGGAAGTCATAAAGGAAGGAAAGACTTGTGTGAGTATCACCACCATACTAGATTACCCCACTTACATGTGTATCATGACATATTTATCACCATCTACCATATCTTAACACATAACTCACATACTATGGTAAACCTTTTAATGATATATTTTACTTAATCCCTATATTACTTGAAGATTAGTTCTTATAGAAAGTATATAATAAATTGATCTTAATTATGTTAATACTTTTAGCTTTGTAAGCATCATACACATAATGAGATATTTTACCCCACTTCCTTCTTATTTTACTACTTGAGTGTGTCTCATGACTTACCTACCATCATCCATCATGGCCAATATGCAAAAACTTACACATTCATAAAAACCCAAAGTTTCGATTCTAATTTGTATTCATATCCATCAACATCCAAACACATATATAAATACAAATATAAACACAAATAAAAAATCATGAAATCATCAAGTCATCACAACATAGATATATTCTTCCTTCCTATATCTCAACATAGCTAGAAATTGGGAAGGAAATAACACAAGATATATTGAGAGATATCTCATAGATTCAAGAATTCCCAATGAACTTATAAGTGAAAATATAAGTATAAAATCTTAAATTCAATCAAAAATTACTTTCATTTGACCTAGATTTTTCCTAAATGTGGGTTTGAATTGCATCACCTAAGGTTCTTAGCATACATGGTTTGTATCTCCCCCAATTTTCTCTCTCTTTTTTTCAATTCTTCTAAGTGTTACTTTTGTACTTAAGGAATTCATGTGATATTTTAAATTGGAAGTGATGGCATATATTTGAGGTCATGACTTTATCATCTCTCTGGATCTTTTCTAGAGCAATGATATTGTTGCCCTGGGAATGCCAATGACATCAGCCTTTACTCTCTATAACATAAAGTCAATGTACTAAAATTGGTCATGCATTCAGTCTTGGGTTTCTAAGCAAAGTATCATGGTGCTTGGAATACTATGATTGAGACAATTACTCTTTTTAACACAAAATTATGGTGATAGAATTAGTCATGACTTTGGTATTGGCTTTCTAAATAAAATATCATGGTGCTGAGATTAGCATGATTTAGAAAATTACTTTCTATAATAAAAAGTCATGGCACTCTTATCAGTTATGAATTTAGTAATAGCTTTCTGAGTAAAGTATCATGGTGCTAGGATGATCATGACTAAAATAATTACTCTATGTTATACAAAATTATGATACTGGAATTAGTCGTGGCATTGGTATTTTCTCTCTAAAGTACAAAGTAATAGTATTGGAAATGTCACTAATAGTGTAAGTACTCTTTAGAATAAAAAGTTTTTATTAGAAAATAATGTCATATCTCAAAACATTTAGTATTTTGCCTCTACAATGAATAAGTCATGACTCTAAAAATTATTATGCCTATTTATACTAGTTGGATACTTGGTTGATGCAAAGAGGAAATAATATTTGGTCATTACTTATTTTAGAGATAATGTGGTCATGACTCCACGAAAATATTGTGACCATGATAATTATGTTGCTTAATGAAATGATTATGTTAATTTGGTGATAGAGTTATGACATACAAAGAATTCATGACTATTTTTTATAGAGTTGTAGCCAAAAAATGATACCACAACTACTCAAGAAATAATGAGAACCATATACCCAAGTTATGACATGAGAATTATTAGACTCTATTGTTTTTCTATCCTCCAAGCTTTTGCTCTACTGAATCTAACGATTTTACCCAAATTACTATAATTTCACTAATATTTGTCAAATTTTCTCAAAATAAAAATTTAGTGAAATCTTTCTGATAAATACTAAAATAAATACAAACACAACAAGATAAATTCACCAAATGACATAAAATAATTGGTACTTGGACTACCGAACCAACTTCCATATCAGATGCATGGCACTTTTTTAGCAATGAATCTTACTTTAAACATCCACACCAAAAGAAGAAGTATACATATAAGATAACCACTACTATGTTTGAGTTTCATTTGTGGAATTTTGTTTTGGAAACAAGATCTATAATATTAAGATTTATTATGAAATATATATGGGTTATGTGTAATGTGTTTATCTATCAAACTACATAAAAGAATTTTAAAAATTCATTTGTTGACTTTTGTTTTGGAAACAAGATGTATATGGGTTATGTGCAATGTGTTTATCTATCAAACTACATAAAAAAAATTTTTCAGTTACCTCCCAAGTAGTCAAACATTTAACATCCATAGATTGACATTTAATGGATCTACAATTTGGTTAGTAACTTTAGATGTCCAAACATTTTTCTCCTTGTAATATTTCTCTTTGGCTTCTCTTCCAATTTCCCTTTCAATATCATGCAATCCAGTATCATATCTCTTTTGGGGTATTCTATCATGAATGTCATTTCTTTAGAAAATATTATGGCATTGTTGCCTATGGCTTTTTGAAAAATACCATAACTCTTTATGTAGTTATGGCTTTTATAATTGATCTCTAGATTATATAAGTCATGGTTTATCTCCAGTGTGACTTCCATCATTGTTTCAACATATGAAATTGTGGTGCTAATTGGGGTTGTGACTCTCTTTATCGTAACTACCTCCTTTTCATAAGCCTTCGAATGTTCTACAAATATAATTTTTGTTTTGTATTTCTCTTCTAGTATGGCAATGATTAATTTGGGCCTTCCCTTTACTTGAACCTACATCACACTCTTGAAAATATCTTCAATAATTTATGCATGTTGTAGAATCAAGAATTACATCATTTTCATCTCTTCCTTTATACCCTCGGAATTGTATAGCTTGGATTCTCTAGAAGCTACTACATCAAACAATACCAGTAGTCTTCCTCTTCATTGTTATTTTTACTACTTTCTTCAAGTCATAGTTCATTTATAATATCAGCTTCTTCATTTTTTTCGAACCAATACTCTTCCACAAAATTTGTCCATCTGAAGTCTATTTTCTATTTTATTGTGGTATGTAAGAAGCTTATATTATCTATCAATTTTCTTCATCATTGTCTTGATTTTACATGTGTTTGTAAATGTTGAATTTCACTTGATTTTTGCCCACATGAAATATGAATTCCTTCTTATTAGCAATAATTTATACCTATCTAGTGGCAAAAAATGACTTTCCAAATATCAAAGGAGCATACTAATCTTCTTCTATATCAAGCATAATAAAATTAGCCATAAAAATATATTTGCCAATATTCACTAAAAATCTTTAATAATACCATTTAGAAATTTGATTGAGCGATCAATTATTTGAAGTAGAGGTGGCAAGTGGGTCAAGTGGCCCGGGCATGGCCTGAGGCACTTCACAACGTGGTCTAGAACCATGCTTGGGCCATGCTCATGCTGGCCTGAGGCATGACTCACCCATGTTGGGCTAGAAAGAGTTGGGCCTCATACTGTGCTAGGCACGAGCTTGGTGCTTGGCCTACAACCATGGTCTAGCAGCATGAGTACCGTGACACTGGACCTCGAACTAGGTATTGGGCACAATCCAATCAGATTGAGCCCACCTCACCTAATCTTTTAAAAAATATTATTAAAATATTTATAAAATTTAACCCCGCCCAACTTGATACTTATGGTAGGTTTTTTTAATTAACCTGCCACATGGTTTTTAGAAGCCGAAGCTTCTGGATCGTCCAGAAGCTTCGGCTTCTAACAACTGACCCATTAATATATATATATATAAGAAGATCCAGACCATTGGATACAATTCTAATGGCTATGGTAGAAAATCCGACAACTGTTAGGTTTTTGTCTTTTAAATTTAAAAAATAATTAAAAATAAAAAAATATATTTAAAAAAAATTATTTAAATTTAATAAGAGATTTGAGTTTTTAATTTAAATCTATCAACTCATATCTCACTCTTTTCTCTCTATCTCTCTCTCTCTCACTCTCTCTAAAGCTATAATTTTTAATGTTAGATTTAAAATATTTTTTAAAGCTTAAAGAAAGTGGATGTGGAGGACAAAAAATTCGGGTGTAGATAATGAATTTTTCTCTCTCTCCTCTCCATAAACCAGGTATTATTTTTTATTTAGTTTTTTTAATATCATTTAATTGTTAAGTTAGAATATAATTCATAATTCATAAACTAAAAAAAATTAAAAATAGCTAATAGTGAATGTAATGAAAATGAAATTAATATTAACATAGACATAGAAAATATTAATAATGATAACCTTACGGAAAAGTCTGAGACCGAAACCATATTTTTTCCAATGGTCTCAACCCAAACTCAAATATCTAAAAAATAAACAACTAGAAGAATATCTATATTTTGGACTCATATTAATATAATACAAAATAAAAATACTATGAATGTTGATGAATAATTGGCACAATGAAAGTATTATACAAAATATATATACATGTAGGAGTGAGTATGAGATTGGACACTTAAAAAGGCATGCCAATTATTGCACTAAAAAATATATGCATTAGATTATAAGCAAACCCAATTGAGCGGTAAGGTCTTTGAAGCCGGATCTAGTTCAATTTCTTTGTTGACTCCCTTCACATACCACAATGAGTTAGGGAGGAAAGGTAAAGTAAAATTGATCACCATGATAAATCTTCTAATTAGATTTTCGGAGGATCCTAGGGTAGTTAATATCATATAGACCTATTTTTAGCCTGCATATCATAGGATTTCTAGGTCCACTTGTAGGAATGACATGCTCAAATATTATTAGTTAGAAAACCAAATAATAACTAATGAATTTAGGTAGTATATTGGCATTGTGCCCATGACATCCAATATCTGGACTAGTCTTGATGATGTATCTTTTGCATGCATCACTACTTACTATGTAGATTCTAAATAGATACTTCATAAAAATATTTTAGGATTTTTAGAGATTATACATCATCATGATGGTCATACCATAAATGAGTGCATGATGAGAATTTTTAAAGATTAAATATTCAAAGTAAAATATTTAGTATCACATTTGATAATGCACCTAACAATGAAGTAGCCATTAACATATTTGTTAGGACCATTAAAAGATATTTTTTATTTTAGATGCATGTGTCACATCAGTAACCTAATAGTATAAGCAAAGATGAAGGTTATTTCCCTCATTTTAGAAAAAATATGAAACTCACTAAAATATCGTTGGATGCCTAGTAGACAATAGAAGTTTAGTAGTCTTTCTTTGTCTATGGGTCTAAAGAAGAAAAAATTCTAAATGGATGTGAGATGCCATTGGAATTATACTTACATGATATTGAAGTCATATGTTGGATATGAACATGTGATATCTGACTATATCAATGATAAGAGTAATGAACTTATTATAAATGAAAAATACTGGGATATCAAAATTTCATTTATGAAAAATTTGAAGATTTGTTATGACCTAACGAGCATCTGTTCATCTGTTTACACTTTAACCACTTGCATTGCATTCAGGTACATATGCAATATTAGTGGCATGTTTAGGAAGTTTAGAGATGATCCTTCATGTAGTGACATGACTATTGAGAGGGAAACCAAGTACTTAAAGTACTGGTTTACTATTCCATCTATTTATTGTCTGGTTACCTACATGGATTTTAGGGTTAAGGTGGAAGGGGTAAAAAATATTTTGACATACATATCCACGTGCATAAACCAAACACACCAATCTGAAAGGTTCATTCATGAAAAGTTGATAATTTATTTATATATTATGATAATATGTATGGTAGTTGCTGTAGCGAGGTTATGAGTATGGACATTGATACTATATTTGAAGATGATGACTTATCCATTTAGTTAGCGAGGGAAAACAATGGAGTATAACATCGAGTATGAGCAAACTATCTCAGTACTTAAATATCAATTACTACTTAATTCTATCATATAACAATAACAAGAACTTTGAAATTGTATAATGGCAGAAATTATATGAGCATACATATCCCATGTTATCTAATATGGCATGAAACATATTGAATCTTTTGATATTGAGAGTCGTATCTGAGTCTTCTTTTTCTATTGTAGTCAATGTCATTTTGGATAGGAGATCAAGACTCTAGCCATATATTATTGAGATACTAGAATGTATGAACGATTGGGAGGATTCAAAGTTGGACATCCAGGATCATGCTGGAATAAGAGCAAATGAGTTGTTGGCAGATGATGACTCGTAGGACTTAGAAGATGTAGAGCCCACCACTAGTGATTACATTAGACACTTATGCGATGATGATCAATTGCATACTTACACCAATTGGAATTGTGTTTGAGCTTGCATGATTATGTGCTGTATATATAATTTGTTTTTTGATAATCTATTTGTATAACCAAATGTTTCTGTTTTAATATTTTCATGTAGGTGTAGGAAATGAAATATTAAGAGGCCGGGGATGTAGCAGTAGCACAATAATGGAGGTCTCGCTGTTCTGTCAATGGGCCGAAATTTTTTGGAGCAGAGCCTGACCCATCCCATGATCCGACTCACTCCGGTTAATTGAACCAAGAGTTTTTATTTATATATGTTTTGTATTTTTATTTTTGGGTTGCAGTTTTTTGGATCTGGAACTATTCATCGTCCTCTCTCTCTCTCTACGTGATTTATCGTGACTGTCTCTGCACTGCACATACTATAAGATATTTTTTTGGTTTAATATGTAATACATAAGTATTTTCTGGTGGATGTAGCTAGTCATACTGAGCGACTAGCGAACCACGTTATTTCTAGTTTTTGTTTCTCATTTTTTTGATTCTACCGTGGTTGGATTGTGGATTGGATATATATTGTTTGTTGTTCTATTATTTTTTGTTGTCTTCTGTATCTTAAAATCACCACTGTGGAAGTGCAATTACCCAACATTATGGTTGATGATTCTTATGTTATGATATTATATTATATTATTTTATTTTGGATTGGATGATGGATGAGCATTTTTTATTATATTTTTAATTATTAAAATTTGTCATTTGCGTTAATGATTTTATTTTTTTGTGATTTATGGTAAAGTAATATAATGTCATAACTCATAATAGAAAACATATAATTTTTAATTTGCAAAAACATAATTATAATCATAAACCACAATTAGTGACTAGTCGACCAGGCTAGCAGCCTCTGGGCATGACCCAACATGACATGGCTTAGCTAGGCAAGACCCAACCCATCTTTGGCTAGACTTGGGTAGGTCGGGCCATGTTAGGCCAACAATATTCAAGTTGTATTTTGCTAGGCATGGCATGACTACCATACCAAGTTGTGCCCAGCACAGCATGGTAGCTCAATTGGGCCACCAAAAAATGGATTGTGCAGACACGGCATGACCCATTTGACACCTCTAATTTGAAATGAAAAGATGGTAGTTACCTCAACACTATAGAGAATGGTATCAAATTCACACTTGATCTCAAGTTGAATTATTTTTTCTAGAAAGTGTGCTCCCTAATGTTGTATGAAATCATAAAGCTTTCTAGATCTTTATGCTTTTTTGGAAGTTTATATTGGATAATAGTGTTATACTTATTGGTTATATTTATCATTCCATAAATCTACAAATTTTTCCTGTTACTCATTACTACTTTCATGAACATTATATTGTTTGGTATTTGTGATAATATTTTGACAAATAAAATTATTCACTTCCAACTTCTAGACAACATTGAGGAACTTCTCAAATTGCTCATCCTTTTTTTTCCTTTCTAAAATATTATGGAAAAGAAAACTTAGGAAGGAAACTTATACCATTGGCATTATTTCTATTGCACATCATTTTTATCATGCTCATGGTAATTTATATCTCCTTCTCCTCTATTTTTTATTTATCTTGACTAGGAGTGAAAGTTAGGCAAAAGGTTCTATGGAAGTACTGACTTTAGAAAATGTTGTGTTATGTTGTGGTGTAACTTTGGAAGATGTCACATCATTTTGTTCTATATCATTGGGTTACATTGTAACTTTATGAAAAATCATGACTTCTTCAGTCATAACCCCCTCTTCTATGATAGCTCCAATTTTTCCTTCCATTTACCATATTGCTCTCTAACTAATTTTTGCTTCTTAATGTAATGGAGAGGTACTTTTTTGGATTTTCATTGATATTGTTGAAATGTCCATTTACTCTGTTTTCTTTCATTGAGGTTTCTAATTATTCTAGATTATATCCTTAATGATTTTTATTGATGTGTTCATGTGTTCTAGCCTCGTTTCAATTCATTCCATTTTATTCTTTTAAAGATCATGTATTTTCTATTTCCATAAGTAAGGTTAGTATATTTTTTTCAAATGATAACTTTTATACTCTTTTTGGGTGAATATAATTGGAGCTTCACACTCTTTGCATTTAATACATCATCAAGTTATTTTCAAAACTCTTCTGAAATTAACCCAAGTTCTATTATACATTCTCAAGAGTCTCATATGATAGTGTGTGCAAGAATTGTTGTTGGGTTGGAACACATACCTTTTGTTATCCAAAACATTAGATTCCTCCACTTGATATATATGGTTGAAATTTATAAATTCATGTTATTGCAAAACAAAAACTTCTCCCACACTTATTGACTTATCATTATGGGATCCAAACGTATTGAATATGCAACCATATTTTCTTCCATGATGATATGTCTATCCACCTCTAATAATAAGGGTTTCTTCTTACCAAATACTTGATCATTTAGAGTTTAGTAGTTATTCTTCGCAAGTTCTTCAAATATAAAATATGTTTTCTCAAGTGACTTATTCACAATGGAAGTACTCAAAACCACATCAAATATGTACTAAAGTCTATGCTTGAAACCATAACTCAAATCCATGTTGGGGGCACCTTCTTAAAAGTTCTTTAAATTTTTTATAATTATCATATAATACCTCATGCTCATCTTGTGGAATTGACTTATCTCTCCTCTTAGTTAAAAAAATAATTTGAGGCAAAAAAAATTTGATGAGAAAGGCATGCACAAGTGCATCCCAACTATCAATCAAACTTCAAGATAAGCAATAGAATAAACTCCAAGCTTTATCTCAAAAAAAAATTAAGAGTCGTGAGCTTATAGTATATAAGCTTACTTTATGCAATTTCACCATGTCGCACAACTCTAAGAAAATTTTGAAGTGACTACTCGGATTTTCTAAAATTCTTCCATTATACTGATATTGCTGCACCATAGCTATGAAACTCATCTCAACTCAAAGTGATTTGCTTACATGAGTTGCATTTGAATTCAAGAATAGCTATCCATCATAGTAGACTATGAATAATCTTTCAAGTTATGGTGAGGATTGGGATATTGGACAACTTATCCTTCACCACCTTAGTAGTCTCTATTATGTATATTTCCTTCCATTGGTACTCTCTCAGCATCATATCTCAAAGGTACCCTCATTATTCTCTTAATTTTTGGGTCCAAATGGTTTAACTTAGTCTCAGAAGATTTTCTCATCTAAGTGGTGGTAGCTACAAAAGAGATAAAAATAAAAGCACAAAACAAAATATAAATGCAATATAAACTCTAAGTAATAATCATATCCACACAACTAGAAACATAAATATCCATTTACAAGGATAATTATTTTAACTCAAGTTGATTAATCAATCTATTATAAAATTATCTTTATCAATAATACCAAAAACTTGTTGCAACTTTGTGAGAGCATAAAAACTATTATCAATTAACATGATTATAAAATCTCATTGAGATAGGATCTCTTGTCCAATATAGCTTCGCAAGTAAGTGAGTTATTTAAGTAATAAAGTAGGTGTAAATCTATATACTGAACACATAGAAATTATATAAGTAGTTTGATCAACTAAACTAAATATTACTTGAGTTAAATAGATATAGTTGGTCTTCAAAAAGATACTTAGACTCTATTATTGGCTCACATCCTTGTGCATAATGATATTTCTCTTGTGTTTGGTCAATGTCATATTCGGTTGTTGGAAAAATTATAGATTATTATGAAAATACCTAAGTGCCCTTTGGGCATACAAGGTGACCATCATGGTTGGGTTGTCACTTTCAAAGATGATTCCACATAGTTATTCTATCAGTTATTTGACATAGAAAGCAACATATTTTTTCATGCAAGGATCATTTGCATGTTTACACCTATTAGGCAATATGTTAGCTACTATTGATGATTTATTTGAATAAACACTTGTATTATCCAACCTATAATTATTTTAAAGATGCAAAATAATGTGGTACTAAATATCTTTGCATTATCAACTTCCTAAATATTATGCTTTTGATAATTAAGATATATCTTATCATAAATCTCATCTATATAAGTCATACAGGTAAGAAAGACTTGCATGGCTATTACCACCATATTAGTTTCTCTAACTTGCTTGTATCTTATGGCATGACTCTCACTATCTACCATAGCCAATACTTGACTTTCATACCATGGTGAAACTTCTAGGTTAGACGCCCTACTTAACCCTCATATTACTTACAATGATTAAACTTACATAATGTTTGGTTTTCATATATTAATTTATCTCATGCATTAAGATTAAGACTATCATTTCCTTCTTACCATTCCATGTGAGTGCGTCTCATGACATATATGTTATCGTCAATCATGTTCGACATGCAAAAACCTACATATTCATGAAAACTATAAGTTTTGGTTCTAATTTTTAATAATATATATAAACATCCAAATACAAACATAAAAATAAATATATACTCATAAAATCATTAATTCATCATAATACAACTAAATTCACAAATCTAGGATCTCATTTTAGTAGGACATTAGGGAGGAAACCATGTTAGGTGTATTGAAAAACATCTCATGAATTCTAAAGTTCCCAATGAATGCTTAAGTAAAAATCTAAGTATAAATTCTAATCTCGGCTAAGGATTACTTGCATTCACCTTGGATTATTCCTAAATGAGGGTTAGAATTATGTTGCCTAAAGTTCTTTGCATGATTTGTATTTTCTATCATTTTCTTTCTTTTTTATTTCTATTCTTCCAAGTGTCACTTTTATACTTTGAGGATCTGATTGATATTTTAAGTTGAAAGTCATGGCATAGGCTTGAGGTTATGACTTTATACTGTATTTGGATCATCTCTAGAGCACTAATGTCAAGGTGCTGTGAACTACTAAGATGGATGCCTTATTTTTGTAACACAAGGTCATAGTATTGGAATTGGTTAAGACTTTGGTTTTTAGTTTTTTGAGCAACATGTCATGGTATTGAGATTTTTGTGACTAGGACAATTACTCTTTATAATACAAATTAATGAACTAGAATTAAGTGCAACTTTGTTATTAACTTTCGGAGAAAAGTGTCATGGTACTGAGATTTCCACAACTAAGATAATTATTCTTTATAACATAAAGTCATGGTACTAGAATTGGTCATAACTATGACATTATCTCTCTACATAAAATATCATGACACTATGATTTTGATGTCTAAGACAATTACACTTTGTAATACAATATCATGGCACTAGAATTCGCCATGGATTTAGTATCTTTTCTATGTAGCACAAAGTCATATATTTGAAAAATCACTACTAGAATATGTCCTCTCTAGAACAAAAAGTCACAGAAAAAAATAATATCATGACTCAAATCACTTAGTATCTTGACTCCATCAAATAAGTCATGGCTCCATATATTTTCATGATTATATGTACCAATTGAATATTTGGCTACTGTGATAAGAAAATAATATCATGACTATTAAAAATTTTAGAGATAGAATGGCTACAAATCTAAAAAAATATTGTGGCCACTATGATTGTATTGCATAGAAAAAAAATTATATCAATACAATGATAGAATCATGGAATACAAAGAACTCCATGACTATTTTTTGTAGAGTCATGACCAAGAAATAGTGGGATAACTGACTAGTATACCCAAGTCATGATAATAGAATTATCATGACTCTCTATCACTTTTATATCTTATGTGCCTTTGTTTCACTGAGTCTACCAATAACAGCAAAATTACTATCAATTTACTAACTTATATCAAATTATCTTAAAATAAGAATTCAATAAAATCTCTCCAATAAAAATTGGAATAAGTACAAACACACAAAGATAAACTTGCCAAATAATCCAAAAAAAATGTTATATAGAGTGTCAAATAGTGGACTTGGTGTAAAGTTGAATTGGGGAGTAAAAAAACAAAAGACAATCAATATTTCTAATGTCATGAATTGGTAGAATTAGTTGAAAGCTAAATTTAAAAAAAGGATATTAAGGAAAAGTCATGATATTTCAATATCATGACTAAGTTAGACTAGCACATGTTTATTAAAATGTCATAGTAGTGTTTCATGGCCTAGACTCTATAAATAAGTCATGGTCATCATTGCACGTCATGATTTTACCACCTAGTTGTTTTACTATGCAACATGCTTTTCATTGTCACTACAATATCTTAGTGTCAACATTAGTTATAAAAAATAATTTCATCCATAATATTATTCTTATGTTGCAATGACTAAGTACCACACTGATATAAGGAATCATATTAATTTTCTTGGTCCAGACTTTTATAACAACATTAGTTATAAAAGTAACATAACACCGAGTAATTTTTAATCATGGTAAATTGTTTTATTGCAACCATGTGTTCTAAAAAGAAAATATCTCAATCATAGCATTCTAGCTAATGCAACTTTGTATTCTAGAAATAAAGTTCAAAAGTCATGGTCATTCTTGTCGCGGTACCTTTGTGTTCTAAGGAAAAATTTTATCATTTGTAGTGATCAACTATTTGTTATAGAGAAGAATTATCTCAAGCATGATATTTCTTTTCCACCTCAACTTTGGGCCCCAAAAAAGATTCAAAGAAATACTAGAGTCATGACTATTATGATTTTGTTATGATGCTTAATTTTTTAAGATTAGGCAATATCCCAAAAGCTCATTGGGTGAGGCTCTCTTGTCCAATATAGTTCCATAAGTATTCGGGCCATACTAGTAAAGTGGACCTTTTTAATACCCTACTAGATATCAATCCCATAGAAATTATATCGATTATTTGATCAACCAATAGTTAGCCAACTACTACTCTTGTTGGAAGTATAAAACTAGGTTTTTTTGTATGACTATAGATTCTAAAGTTGGTTCATTTTATAATGAAGAATGACATATCAAAATTTCTTTCTTATCACTATGTTTGGTTATAGAATTAAACTTGAATTATTACAAGAATGACCTAGTACCCTACTGGCATACAATGTGGTTATCAAATATTGGGCCCTCCCTATTGATGATCCTATTATAGTTGTCTCCTTAGTACTTTACCACCAAAATAATAAATTATTCCTACATGAGGGTCATTCACAAATCCATACCATAAAAAAAACTTGTCAATTACTCTTAATGGTAATTTCATATGTATATTTGTATTCTTTAACCTCATGTACCAAAAATACATGAACATATGTGGTATTTAAAAGTATTTGCACTTATCGCTTAGTTAGTGTCTTACTTGAAATAATTAACATATTTCTTCCCTAAAATCTCACTAGTATTAGCATACAATAGAAAG
>JAREIK010000185.1:41338-216338 GCA_029783825.1 Sapria himalayana | reverse complement strand
ATCTCTCTCTTCTCCTGCAAGAACATCACCATGAACAAGCTGAAGATAACAGCGCCAGAAAACAGCCCCAACACTGATGGAATCAAGATTGGGGAATCAAGAGGCATCAAAATTTTGAATTCCACAATCAGAACAGGAGATGATTGCATAGCAATCATCTCTGGTAGCAGAGATGTTGAAATTTCTAATGTCCGGTGTGGTCCAGGCCATGGAATTAGCGTTGGAAGCATGGGGAAGTATGCTTCAGTGGAGGACGTGGTGGTGGGTGTGACAGTGAGGAAGTGCAGTTTTAACAACACCATGGACGGAGTTAGAATCAAGACATGGCCATCCTCCGTGCACGGGCTTGCTGCTGATTTCGTGTTTGAAGATATTTCTATGACCAATGTCAACAACCCAATTGTTATCGATCAGCAGTATTGCCCTCTTCCTCATTGTGATCTCCAGGCATGTCTCTCTCTTTCCTTCATCTCATTTTTCTCCCTGCCTGCCACACTCTAAACACCATACTCGATCTCTCTTTGGCTCAAAATGTTCAGAGTTAGAATCAAAACGCTATGATGGGCATGGAACTTGTTTCAAATCTATATAATACAATAAGACTTTTTTAAATTAAATGACTTGAAAACTAGACAAGACATCTATTTTAAATATGTTTTTATATAAAATGGGTTAAATCAAGCACAAACATACTATTTGGATTATCAATTGTTATTTACTTTCGAGATGTTGTGATCTGGAGATGTTTAATTTAGACAAATTCTACCATATTTGTTGTATCTATCTTATTTGGATTATAGTCGGATAGGACCCAATTGAAAATTTAGCCTGGCACCCAACCCACTTACCATATGCCTTTATGTCATATGGTGACATATTAGAGCTAACAATATCATGATCGTTAATTATCAAATAAAAAAAATATTAATTATTTATTTAATGTGTGTGATTACACAAATATTAAACACTAGATCTCATAAGAATTTTAAAACTAAATATATTTGGATGAAAATAATACTGAAATAACTGATGACCCCACACTAAAGCGAAAGCTTTATGCATTGAGTATGATCTCCACAACCTCACATTGCTTTGATTGGCTTAGAATGTGTGGAACATATTTATTTTCAAAAAATTGGAGCTTACTTAGAGTCAAACTACGCACTCACGTGCATGTGCTCTCGTGTATATGTGTAGAAAATATGTTCATGCGAATGTTATTATGAAGAACAATGTGCGCAGGAAAGCAACTAAACTGCACTTTTTTTTTTTTTGGGTGTGTTGCAGACTCCATCACACATACAAATCAGAAATATCACATACAACAAGATATGGGGTTCTTCCAGCTCGAAGATAGCAGTTAATCTGAAATGCAGTCAAAGATTTCCATGCAACAAAATAGTGCTGAAGGACATTGATTTATCTTTTGAGAACAAAGGACCCACCAGTTCTTCGTGCTCTAATGTTCTTGGCACTTCATATGGCCAACAAAACCCACCTGCTTGCATATAAAGTTCCTCTCTCTCTCTCTATCTATCTTTCTTTCTCTCTCAGTCTCATTTTAGCTACTTTCTAGCTATAGTTGTAATCTTTAGAGACTAAATGTCAATCTATTTGTTATCTCACAACTCATTCAAACGAGCTTATATTGATTGAATGGGGGCGGAAATGATCATTAATGTTGTTAACCACTATCAGACTCTAAATAATTTTCACAATATTGGCATCCTCCATCATCAAATGCTCCATATTTACGTTGTAAGTATTTCCTGTTCCAAAATCAAAGTGCATATCGCAACTCTATCGATATGTCGAGCAATTGGATCATGTTTCTGGCATGGATTCTTTCTAGAGATCAAAAAAAGCAAAACAAAAAAAAAACAATTTTGGCCATGAGGTAACAGAGGGGCACACCTCTTCCATGAAAAAAAATTATCGAATGGAAATTTCTTTAATCCCTTCGCAACGCCAACCGAAGTATGATTACTGATCGATATTCGAACATGCACTACTCGTCAACTGCTGCAATCCTTCCCAGCTCCAACAATTAGTTCTTCCATTCCATCACCTCCTCCATCCTGAGTGAAATTCTTCTTTGATTTAAGCACTAACTAACGCGTTAAATCAGAGCAATACAACAGTCAGAGTATACATCATACATGAATGCTCAATAAAAGCCAACGAGCTTCTCATTCTCATCGAAGATCTTTGCATCCAGAAGCTTCCATTTAATAATTTATGGCGAGAATCGAAGCGCGAAAGAGCCATGGGTTTACAGTTTCATGCACAGAATCATGGGTACCAAAATTTATTGCAAAATCAAAAAAATATCTATGTTTTGCTATTTTGATTTATCAAAATATGCTGAAATGAGTACTAGGCACAATTTTGGGCTGAGTATTTTACTTCATCAAAATATAAATATTTTTTGATTATATGCATCAAATCATTAAAAAAATTTGACAAAAATGCAAATTTTTATTATTTACGCGTATATAACGTAACCACGAATTAAACTGCTGTTTAATTAAATTAAAAAAAAATCATTTTATTACATTAAATTAACAATGATTTAAAATATATATTAAAAAAAAGCTAAACCCATTTAATAAAATGTGTGTACTTATGTTTTGCGTGTGCATGAGGAAAATAATTAATGTGAAGTAAATACATTATTTACATTTCCTACGTCATATATTGATTACATTATTTACAAACCTATTGAGAAGGTATGCTGGCATTTCATAGATATTACTCTACAAAACAAGTCATGACAAAGACACATAAGGAGAGAGAGAGAGAGAGAGAGAGAGAGAGAAGTACGAAGAGTGTGAGAGGAGAGACTCAATGATTA
The DNA here is from genome assembly GCA_029783825.1 of Sapria himalayana. NCBI lineage: Eukaryota > Viridiplantae > Streptophyta > Magnoliopsida > Malpighiales > Rafflesiaceae > Sapria > Sapria himalayana. Next base: position 213,484 of record JAREIK010000185.1, on the reverse strand, counting down.
ACTAGTTTAAGACATGGTGAGAACAGAAAGAATGACCTCCTTAAGACTACAAGGAAAACAATAAGATTTTGTATAAAGCTAGAGTCTAGGAGAGAAGTGACAAAGAGAGAGAGAGAGTGTGTGTGTGTGTTGGGGAGGGAGGGGGAGGGGGGAGAGAGTGTGTGTGTGTTAGAAAGGGAGAGAGAGAGTTAGGGGGAGAGGGAGAGAGGGAGAAAGAGAGAAAGAGAGAATAGGGGGAGAGGTAGAGAGAGAGAGAGTTAGGGGGAGAGGTAGAGAGAGAGAGAGTTAGGGGGAGAGGGAGAGAGGGAGAGAGAGAGAAAGAGAGAATAGGGGGAGAGGTAGAGAGAGAGAGAGTTAGGAGGAGAGGGAGAGAGAGAGAGAGAAAGAGATAATAGGGGGAGAGGTAAAGAGAGAGAGAGAGTTAGGAGGAGAGGGAGAGAAAGAGAGAGTTGGGTTCAAATCCTTACTCTGCGAATGTGGAACTGTGCCTTCTAAGAAAACTCTCAAGGGGCCGGACCAATTGAGGGTTTTCAAGGGTATGGGGCAGCGCAAGCGGTGGGGCCAATCACTATAAAAAGCTTACCCGAACCTTAGAGTTGGGTATAGAGAGAGAATGTGTGTGTTAGGGGGAGAGAGAGAGGGGGGGGGGGGAGAGAAGGAGAAAGAGAGATGGAGAGAGGGGGGAGGAGAAAGAGAGAGAGGGGGTAGGGAGGGAAAGAGTTAAGGAGACATAGAGAGAGTTAGAAAAAGAGAAAGGGAGAAAGGGGGAGAGATGGAGAGAGGAAGAGGAGGGGGGAAGGAGAGAGGGGGGGGGGGGAGAGAGCATGTTAGGAAGAGGGAGAGGGAGGGAGGTAGAGAGAGAGAGAGAATTAGGGAGAGGGAGGGGGGAGGAAGAAAGAGTGAGAGAGAGAGCAAGAGGGAGGGAGGGAGGAAGAAAGAGAGAGAGAGAGAGAGAATTAGGAAGAGAGAGAGCGAGAGGGAGGGAGGGGAGGAGAGAGTGAGAGATAGGGGGTGAGAGAGTGTCAGGGGGAGAGAGAGTTAGGGGAATAGAGAGAGAGAGAGAGATAGTTAGGGGGGAGAGGGAGAGATTAGGGGGAGAGAGAGAGAGAGGGAGAGCGAGTTAGGGGGAGATGGAGAAAGAAATAGTTAGAGAGAGAAAGAGAGAGATAGGGGGAGAAAGATGAGTTAGGGGGAGAGAGAGTTAGGGGGAGATGGAGAGAGAAAGAGTTTGGGGGGAGAGAAAGAGTTAGGGGGAGAGAGAGAGAGAGGGAGAGAGTTATGGGGAGATGGAGAGAAAGAGTTGGGGGAGAGAGAAAGAGTTAGGGGAGAGAGAGATATATAGAGAGTGTTAGGGGGGGGAGATAATTGGGGGGGAGAGAGCGAAAGAGTTAGGGGGAGAGAGCGAGAGAGTTAGGGGGGAGAGAGAGAGAGAATGAGGAGAGAGAGAGAGAGAGAGAGTTAGGGAGAGAGGGGGGAGGGAGGGAGGGAGAGAGAGTTAGGGGGAGGGAGAGGGAGAAAGGGAGGGGGGAGGGAGGAGAGAGAGTTAGGGGGAGAGAGAGAGAGGGAGAGGGATAGAGATGGAGAGGGAGAGGGAGAGAGAGAGAGTTAGGGAGGGGGAGAGAGAGAGTTAGGGAGGGAAGGAGAAAGAAAGAATTAGGGAGGGAAGGAGAAAGAGAGAGTCAGGGAGGGAGGGAGGGAGAGAGAGTCAGGGAGGGAGGGAGGGAGAGAGAGTCAGGGAGGGAGGGAGAGAGAGAGAGTTAGGGAGGGAAGGAGAAAGAGAGAGTTAGGGAGGGAGGGAGAAAGAGAGAGTCAGGGAGGGAGGGAGGGAGAGAGAGTCAGGGAGGGAGGGAGGGAGAGAGAGTGAGGGAGGGAGGGAGGGAGAGAGAGTCAGGGAGGGAGGAGAGAGAGAGAGTTAGGGAGGGAAGGAGAAAGAGAGAGTTAGGGAGGGAGGGAGAAAGAGAGAGTCAGGGAGGGAGGGAGGGAGAGAGAGTCAGGGAGGGAGGGAGGGAGAGAGAGTCAGGGAGGGAGGGAGGGAGAGAGAGTCAGGGAGGGAGGGAGAGAGAGAGAGTTAGGGAGGGAAGGAGAAAGAAAGAGTTAGGGAGGGAAGGAGAAAGAGAGAGTTAGGGAGGGAGGGAGAAAGAGAGAGTCAGGGAGGGAGGGAGAGAGAGAGAGAGATAGATTGTGTGTGTTTGTTAGAGAGAGTGAGTTATGGAGATAGGGAGAGAGAGACAGTTAGGGAGAGAGGGAGAGGGAGAGTTAGGAGAGAGAGGGAGAGAGAGAGAGAGAGGGAGGGGGGGGGGGAATTAAAGAGAAACGAAGAGATAGAATTGGGAGGGAGAGAGAGAGAGAGAAATAGGAAGAGAGAGAGAAAGAGACATAGAGGGAGTGATAAGATGTGTAGAAAACTAGTCTTGGAGATAGAGAGAGAGAGAGAGAGAGAGAGAGAGAGAGAGAGATAGATGTAAGATTGTGGATAGAAAGACATCCTCAAGACTACGAGGTGAGCAATAAGTCTATGCAAAAAGCTAGATGTCACGAACTTAGATAACTTATCACTCAAAAGTCAAATATTACTAAGTCAATCTATTGTTTATCTTGGAAGTTGTACTTGGCCTCTTCCAATATTTGAAACAAATAGAACACAAAAGAACACTAGAATGAAAAAGAAATTATAACTTATAGAAAAAAGATTACAATTAAGTGGTTTGCAAATGAGGATGCCTCTTTTTACATGCCAATATATGTGTCTAGAACCTTGAATATTTCTAGATACTTTGCAATTCTCTTGAGCATTGAAAGGTTCTAGACATTATAATTTTCTAAAATATTTCACACTTTACTTGGAAATAAATGTTTCTCCATAGGTGACATAGAGCTGAGGAAGAGAGAGAGAGAGAGAGAGAGAGAGAGGTAAGAGAAAGAACCCATGGTTAAGTGGGAGAGGGTAGGTCTAGAGAGGAAAAAATGAGTAGTCATGAACACTATGAGTGATCGAGAATACTTTGTGCAAGCTAGAAATGAGAGAGATTTAGAGATAAAGAGAAAGAGATAGGTAGTGAGAAAGAATTATTTAATTTATTTTAATATAAATTAAACAAATTGCTAGGTTTTTTAAATATAATTTTTTTTGCAAATATTTAAATTAACAAAATAGTATATTTAAAGAAACTATCAATAATTAGAAACAGGCAGAATTGTGTTTTAGTGCACCAAAGATAAAATATTTATATTTTGGGCACCAAACTTTTTATAATCTTAAAAAATATTCTAGATTCAAAATAATTAAGTTTTGGGATATTAAATTTCATTAATTCGATTTGGCCTCCAAATTTGAAAATAAAATAAAATAAAATTTATTTAGCTACAATTATGAGAAGGCGTGAAACAAATTTCTTGTAATAAAGGCAACATGGGATTCGTTCACAACCTCCACTAGCCAAATTCAAGAAACACGGGATTCGACCCAATTTTTTTTAATAAGCATATAAAAATACTTATAAATAGATAAAAAATATATAAAAGCACATATATAAGTATATATAAATTTCTATAGATATAAAAACATATATAAATTTCTATAGATATAAAAAATAGATAAAAACATATATAAAAACATATATAAATCGACAAACAAACACACACACACAATCATTTCATGCTTTTTAATTATAGCTAAACAAATAATTAAATTATATTTTATTATATATATTTTTTAATTTTAGAGTGCAAAATCAAGTCAATAAATTTTAGTTCACAAAAACACACTTGTATATATGTTTCTAGTTTTTTTTATTATAAAAAATTTATTGCACTAAATCTTAATTATTTTAGAATTTAATATATATTTTTTAAATTATGAAAACTTCGGTGCACCAAACACAAATACATAAAATATATTAAAAATCATAAATTTATTATTTAATATTAATAAATTAATATTTGTCTGTGGTATATATATATATATATATATATATATATATAAAATTAATTAATTAATACAAGCAGCAGCTTGTCCGTTAAGAAAGGAACAAAAGTTATCTTTCCATATTATTGCAATTGAATATATAATCAAATCATCCTACTGGTTCGCAGTACTTCTGGAAGCGGAAGCGGACTCTTAGGTCTTCGTGTTCTATTTCGTCGGCATCATTCAAACCTAAAGATCCTTCTAAGAAGGATTTGAAACCTTTTGGCCTTTCAATCAATTAGAAAAGCGATCTTGTCAATGGCATTGGCATGCGTCAACAACACCAACATGCCACATTCTTATAGCTGGTTCGATCCTTCATTAGAAACTCCAGATTCCGACGATTTCGAATTCCGGCTAGAAGATCCAACAACAATGCTCTCTGCCGATGAGCTGTTCTCCGAAGGAAAACTTGTTCCTCTGCAAGTCACGAAAACAAAACAAGGATCGGTCGTTGCAAGTGCAGACGACGAGAGAAAGACTGAAGAGGCGGAAATGTGCAGATCGAACGGTTATGTGATATCCCCTAAGCAACCAAGGTGTTCGAGCCGATTGAAGGGTATTCTAGGGTTGAAGAAGAATCAAAATATCAATTCCAAGGCGGAAAGTCATGTGTCTGGTTCTCTGAACTCGAATCCGAAGATACTGAAGTATTTTTTGAATCGGAGCGCCAGGTATGCATCAGATACGGCAATGGCGATGAACCTTCCGCTGCTGAAGGAATCAGACTGCGACTCGCGATTGTCGCTCTCATCGTCTTCTTCAGGTACCGAGGTCGAAGATCTGGCTAGACTGTCCTTAGATTCGGAGAAACCGAGGCAGAATTTGTGCCACTTTCATAATCCAAACCCGTTCGTTCATGCGAAGATGCGGATCGTGAAACCTAAATCTAGCAGCGCAGAGACCAGCGGAGATGTTAATCCAGCGGTGGTAGTGTCGGCGGACAGCCCGAGGATGAATTCCTCCGGCAAGGTGGTGTTCCATAGCTTGGAGAGGAGTTCGAGTAGTCCGGGCAGCTTCAACGGAGCGGCCAAATCAAAGCACTGGAGAATGGAGAGATCGCATTCCGCCAATGTGAGAGTGACGCCTGTCCTCAACGTTGCTCCTTGGACAGGAAGCTCCAGATCTGGCTCTGTGCTTGGGCTTGGGCAGTTGTTTTCTTCTTCAATTGGTCGACGAGCAGGTGCAGGTGGCAGCAGGGTGCCGCAATGCAATATCAGGAACAAAATCGAAAAGAGTTAAGAGTTAGATAATTAAACTTCTACTTTTGTGCTTGTCCTCAACTTGTTCTTTTTTGGTATTTCCTTTTCTAGCTTAACATCTTAAGTATAATTTAAATAATAATTTACAAATTAATTTGTAAATAATGAAATACAAATATACATGTTAAAATTTATTTGTACGTATAATTTAAATAAGCAAAATTAAGGGAAAATTTTAGAAAAAGTTGTCATGAAGTCATCTTTAGTTTTTATTTTTTAAATGGTTAACAAAATATAAAAAATAACTGTTCAACGTCAATTTTTCGAAACACGCGCTACACCTACTCTAAGCATAAGCACATGTTTTCAGTCCTGCATCTGTAAGACAATGTGTGTGTGTGTGTAAAATATAATATATACAATTTTCATTAAAAATGTTTAGAATATGTTTTAGTCATTAAAATTTTAGAATATATTTTGATAAATTTTAAACAATTTTGATATTTCGCCAAAACATTTGTAAAATACTAAACTATCAATATGTATATATAATTTGAAAAAAAATAAAAAAAATCAGATATTTGTAATATTTACAAAAAGATTATACTAAAATGAAAAATATTTATAAATTTGTACACTGAATAAAACCTAACATATCCTTACCCAGTCTTCATCAGTTAAAAAAAAAAAACAAAAATGCTATTTTAAAATTTATAAATTTATATACCACACACGCGCGCGCGCACACACACACACACACACACACAATATATACATTTAGAAACATATAAATGAATATGTTGTTTTTAAAAACAACATATACTATATATATTATAATGTAAATCCATATTATATACATATACACACACACATATACTATATATGTATAATTGCATATACTATTTTTAAAAACTATTTGTTTTTAAATTTTTTAAAACTTGCAAGGATAATTTTTTTTTTGCGAAATTATATTTAGTGTCATGTAGAAAAAATATTTACATTAAGACTAAAAAATACATATTTAATAAAAATACTTAAGTATTTAACAAGACACAAAAATTAATTTGAAAGATATAAATATTTAGAAATGACAATAATATTTACATCTTTCTTTGATTACACACATGCACACACACGCACACACAGGCACACACACAGGCACACACACAGACACGCACACACGCACACACACACAGACACGCACACACACACACACGCACACACACACACGCACACACACACACACACACACACACGCACACACACACACACGCACACACACACGCACACACACACAGACGCACACACACACAGACGCACACACACACACGCACACACACACACAGACGCACACACACACACAGACACGCACACACACACGCACACACACAGACACGCACACACACAGACACGCACACACACACACACGCACACACACACACACACACGCACACACACACACAGACACGCACACACACACACACGCACACACACACAGACACGCACACACACACACACACACGCACACACACACAGACACGCACACACACACACGCACACACACACACAGACACGCACACACACACAGACACGCACACACACACAGACACGCACACACACACACAGAGACGCACACACACACAGAGACACGCACACACACACACAGAGACACGCACACACACAGAGACACGCACACACACACACAGAGACACGCACACAGAGACACGCACACACAGACGCACACACACACAGACACGCACACACAGACAGGCACACACACAGACAGGCACACACACAGACATGCACGCACACAGACACGCACGCACAGACATGCACACACACACACACACAGACACGCACGCACACACACAGACGCACACACACACAGAGATACGCACACACACACAGGCACGCACACACACACAGGCACACACACACACACAGGCACACACACACACACAGGCACACACACACAGGCACGCACACACACACACACAGAGGCGCACACACACACACACAGGCACGCGCACACACACACACAGGCACGCGCACACACACACACAGGCACCCGCACACACACAGGCACGCGCACACACACACACAGGCACCCGCACACACACAGGCACGCGCACACACACACACAGGCACGCACACACACACACACAGGCACGCACACACACACACACACAGAGGCACGCACACACACACACAGAGGCACGCACACACACACACACAGAGGCACGCACACACACACACACAGAGGCACGCACACACACACACACAGAGGCACGCACACACACACACAGAGGCACGCACACACACAGGCACGCACACACACACACAGAGGCACGCACACACACAGGCACGCACACACACACAGAGAGGCACGCACACACACAGAGGCACGCGCACACACACAGGCACACACACACACACCGGCACACGATCTTATTGTGCAATAATTACATCAACTAAACTCATTAATTGATGCTAAATTGAAAGGGAATGGGCACTAAGTTTAAGAAAACAAAAATACAAAGTACTACATATCATAACAGTCAAAAATGTTGCAGTGGAGGAGACAGGTGGTTGTGATAGAGAAGGTGGGTCAGGCAGCGTCTCATTTTATCAATGGATATGGGTCTCAGCAAGAGCCCATCAAACCAGACCTCGGTGATGCTTTCTTTAGCCACCACGTCGGGATTTCCAGACAGTGCCACGATCAGTGGTCGCTGCTGGACTGGCAATTTCTTAATCATGCGGAGGGTAAGGTCAGCACCATCTCCATCTCCCATGCCCATGTCCAAAAAGATGATCTTGTGGGCTCGAGATTGGGCACCCAAGGATTCAATGCTTGAGCTAGCTGTTGTCACGTCGCACCCAAGGTGGACCAGGAGGTCTCTGATGGCCATTCTGCTGACTCGGAAATAAATATGAACAGTAATAATAATAATAATAATAATAAGAGTAACAAAAAACAAGTTCTATCAATTATTGTGATATAATTTATTATTAAAAAATATATATCATCCAATATTATTCAAACAATTTAATAAAATAAACATAAAATATGAAAATATAACAATAAAGTATGAACTATAACAAACTCTAATACACAGAATATATTTATAAATTATCAAAAAATGATCATGAAAAAAAAAAATACATGGCCATGAAATTTGAAGTTTAGCCAAGACGTAAGTATTTTGTTTGAGCTTGCTCTGACTCTAATATCTTTTTAACATCATCACACTTTAATATATTATCATAAAAATCTGAATTATTTTTTATATTTCATAAAAAAATTAAATTATCTCGTCTATTTAGTCATTCATCAACTATTAGCATCACTATCTAGCAAAGAAATATGTCAATTATGTGATATTTATAGCTCCTCACAATTAATTAATTTATCTATTAAATTTGAAGCTTGAAGGATGATTAGGATTTCAATCCTAGTGAATTTCAAGATGGGAGAGGGAGGAGAGAAATAAGGAACAAAAAAAAAGTGTAAGAAATTTTATTATTAAAAAATTTATATATCAGTGCTCCCAAATAATAAAAAAGAAAAATAAATATAAAAATTAAACTACTTCAAGCTATTTCGTACATATCACAAATACAACTTTGAAACGAGAAAATAAACATGCGATGAATTGCCTACCCAACATAATAAAACATTTTTGACCTTTGAACTAGGAAACAAGGCTTCTCCAAGAACTAATTGATCTATTAGAGCTTATAAGCAACCAATATTATAGCTCGGCACTCTACCTATGTGTTGGTTTGTTTTCCTCAATGTGTTCCTTAAGGGCATTTTTGTAATATCCTTCAAAGTGTATTTTTGTGTTTTCTCTTGCCAACAAAAAGGAAAAAGAAATGCTGGCATTTGGAGTAGAATATAAAAGAAGAAAAAAAAAATCTAGAAAGTGCTGGAAATAAGAAGAGAAAAAGAGAGAGAAAAAGAGAGAGAAAAAGAAATGAAACCCTCATGCACAGTGATCTTTAAACGTTGATGGTGAATATTCCACCATCGGATCGCCTTCAAATTTCTACAGAAGCCTCCTGACACTTGGTTCTACAATTTGAATGGTGAAGATCGTGTTTTGAGTTCCATAGCTATCAATATTGGCTCGGGTAGTAGGGTGCAGATTGTGGGTTGTTCATTCTTTTATTGAATTGTATTATCTCTTGTGAATTGTGATTGTGATCACATTGGGGCAGATTGTTGTTAATATTGTTGAACCCTGATTTTGATTATAATGAAGTTTTTATACTACGGTCCCGTGATTTTTTACTTCTCACATTGGAAGGTTAGACTAAAGTTATTGCATTATGGTTGGTTGCTTTATTATTATTTCCTCCGGGTTCACACAAGAGGAGGGATAAATCTTTTTCGCTGAAGTTACGTATTTTTAAAAATAAGATTATCGCTAAAAAAATATAAAATTTTATAATAGACCCTGTTCTATGATGGATAGGGTCCAACTAGAATTTAAATATGCATCTAATCAACTATGTCTCTGATCTCTAAATTAAATTTCACATTATAAAACAGATACATAGAAATATTGAGAACTACACCCATATGAATCGACCTGAGAAAATATATGAAATGAATAACTATACTGATAAAATATATGATATATGATGTTCATATCACATAGTCTAATTTTTTCACAATCCTCTTATATATGATGAAATCAACGAGAAAACTAATACTTATTAACAAGTATATATTTGAATTAAGTAGTGAGTCAACATGTATATATATTCTATTATATCAAAATAAAACAAATTATTTAAAACATATATTCTCTGAGAAAAAAAAAATTGTGCCTCATGCGCATCTGATCTCAATACTCAAGAATTACCTAAGATATCCTAAATCTTTCACCTAAAACTCAGTTGATAAAATTAATTTTAATTGTGATATACACAACAAATCATTTTATATAATCAAAATCTTATCAATGTACATTACTAATAACACAAACAAACCTTTTGATCTTAGGAAATATACTTATCACATTTCCTAAGATCAATGTACATTACTAATAATATGGATGGTCCGATATGCATTTCCTAAGATCAAATGTGATAAGTATAGAAGTATACTTATCACATTTGATCTTAGGAAATGCATATAAAACTATTAAATATCATCTTAGGAGACTGCTTCATGCCATAAATGGCTTTTCATAATCTAAATATCATCCCTATATATGCTCCCAAAAATAATAAATCTTGATAAATACTGTACAAATATTTATTCATCTAAATTACTATAATAAAATGATTATATTCTTGACATCTAAGTAGTACAAAATTTATCTATGGCATGCAACAATAAAAAGTAGGTACACCTAAAACTGACAATTTTTGCCACATGAGAAAAAGATATATCAATAATAAACACCATACATTTGTGTAAATCAATTAGTTACAATCTATCTTTGTGCTGATCAACCTCTTCCCCAGGGCTTATCTTCATAGTCTAAGTTTATTTGCATTATACAATTAATTTTCTTAAAGATTTTGGAATGAAAGCCCAAGTATTATTAGATATGATTGTGCTCAGTAAATCGAACATAATTTGTTGTCATCATAGATGACTAAGTGCCTCAAAAAAAGAGTATTCAAGCCACAACTCCAAGTTATAAATCATATCTACACAAAAAAAAAATATTTGAGTCTCATATCATTTGTTTGAAAACTTTTTTAGTTGATTATTCCTAGCTTATCATTTCCTGCAACTAAAATATAATTAATATATACAATCAATAAAATTATCTCACTATCTGAATTATCAAGAAGAATAACCAAAAAAATAATAACATAATTGTGTAACTCAAACAAAATGACTGTATATAAAAATCTCACAAATTAAACACTCAATAACTATTACATCCCATGCAATATTTTCTACAATCTGCTAATTATAATTAATTGTAGTGCTCAAAATCTAAATGATTACTCAATATATTTTCCCACCAACAGCCAATAACATACCTTCTTGAATGTCATCATGATCTAGTGTCATTCTAGGTGAGCTTAATATGTAGGAAAAACTTAAGTATTATAATACTGCCAAGATAAGTAATAAAAAAATAAAAGAAACAATAAGACAAAAGTATGATAAAATATGTGAACTCGGGTGTCGAGTAATTCATATATTTCTTTCAGAGAGTAATCTAATTGTCAAGATTAAAAGAACCGACTACAAGAGTATCTAATTTCTCAGTAGGCTCGTCTCTAGTCTGAAGGATAGACATTTCTCTCTCTCTCTCTATCTCATAGAATAGACTTTAAGTCTTACATGATTAGGTCTCCCAATTAAACGAGTGAAGACTCACGAACTACCATGTCATATAGTTCTGAATAAGATCTCCCAATTAAGAAAAACTTATTTTCTCTAGACTCAATATAATCTAAATTTATTGATAAATATAATAACTAAATCAGAGTAAAATCATACTAAGTACCAACATGTTTAAAAGTAATCGATAGGTGATTCTATTTACTAATTGGTGGTCCAGATATGACTACAAGTAAAAGAGAAATAATAATTAATCAAAGTACAATATCTAGATTTAATTCATTCATAGACTCATTAAAAAATAAGTAATTAAAAAAAATCCATAATCACTAAAATTCTACAAGTCTCTGATGAAAATGTTTATAGCTTCTTTAGGTATTAGAGTATCCAAAAAAAAAGCAAATCTTAAAACCCTAAATATCAGCTTAACCTATCCTGAAGTACAATCAATAACAAAATAAATACATTCAAAAATTCTAAGAAATAGGCTAAATAGCTTCTCTTCAATACATAAGATCTAAAAAAGTATATGGTGAGAAAATATAAAATATGATATTTAATTAATGAAATAAATTATAGTTAAACAAATATTTTTTCAAAAATATTTCCACATATTCTTTGCAAATAAGAGTGTCCGAGCCATCTAAGTCAATGTCTTTTTACTTTCCTCAATCCCATTATGTTTGGATGTTCAGTACAAAAAGACTGCTATATAATCCCATGATATATATAATAAATATTAATTTAATTTGATATATATTCTAATTCATCATTATTTCTTAATTTTTTAATATTTTTATTGAATAGAAATTTTATTATTTTGTAAAAAATTTAAAAAAAAATTATGATTTATCATGAAAGAGATACATCCATTTATATTTTGATTTATAATCAATAAAAATAATCAGATACTCAAATTCCTCACTGATTGTATCTCTATTAGTGTGAAGACTCCAAGTTCTACGTAATCAAGTTTTCTAGTTATCGATTCAATATAATACGGAAAAAGAATCACAAACTACCATATCACATGAGTACGAATGAGATTTCCCTACTAAGGAAATCTCACTCTCTCAAGACTCAACATGATCTAAGTTTATTGGTTAGCATACTGAATCAATCAGAGAAATTATATAAAGTACCAATAAATTTTGATATAACCAATAAGTAATTCTCTCTCTACTAACTTATAATTTATACAGGCAATACTACAAGTAAAGAAAGAATAACAATGAATATAGATGCAACATCTGAATTCACAACATTCCAAGGCTTATTAAAAAATGTCATAGTCAAAAAAATAATATTCTTATTTACTAAAATTCTACTAGTCACTAATAAGAAACACTTATACTCTCGTTGGGTATTAAAATAACCAAAGATAACACATATCAAACTCATAGATGCCAACTTATCTTTTCTTAGAGAGTAATCAAGGATAAAATAAATGTATTTAAAAATCAATATGAGACAACCTAAATAACCCTCTCTATGATATAGGATCTGAAATGATATTTGCTGAGAAAATATTAAAAAGAATATCTAATTGATGAGATAGATTTAATTAAAATTACATCTCCTTAAAAAAATTACAAAATATTATTTGCAAATAGGAGTATCCAAGTCATCTAAGTCAGATATTGTATTCATTTCAGCAATCTCAATCTATTAGGATGTACAACACAAAAAATCTAGTATATAATCTTATGATATATATAATAAATATTAACTTAGTCTGATATATATTCTAATATATCATTATTTTTTAATTTTTAAATATTATTATCGAATATAATTTTTATTATTTTGTGAAAAAATAAAAAATAAAAATAATATATTATATCATAAAATAGATATACTTATCTATATCTGATATCTCGAGTAATCATCAAGAAAGATAATTAAATATCCAAATTTCTCTCTGATAGTATTTTTATTAAAATCTCATACATCTGAATGTATTAAATTGAATAAGTCCTAACAAAAAACCAAATTGATATATATGAATAAGGAACTCTAGTAAGTTTTCTAAGCTGACATGCTTTACTCTAGGATCAAAATACCTTAAGACTAATAAAATATTCTCAACATAGATAATAATGAGTGAGCAAGCTAAAAATACATAAATAAATATTATAAAGAAAGCCATATTTGAGATATTAATGATCAATAGAAAACATATAATTCAACTTGCTTAATCCTAAATAAAATCTTCTATAAATATCTCAATCCTACAAATAAATATCAATAAAAATAAATATAAAATTAAAATTAAATTGTCCTAAAAGATAATTTATAAAGAATAAATTAACAAAATAATTAGGAATAAGCATAAAATAAAAAAAACAAGGATTTAAGCTGAATATTACTATATCTAATTATTTTTGAGCATTTATCATTAGCTATTATGATATTTTTAGAACAAAATAAAATTATCATTGCAATTTATTTGTAGGATTTAAGGTGAGAGAACTCATAATAATTAGGAATAAGATATAATTACTAATGACATATTTTTTTGTGTTATGTTGATAAACTAGGAGTTTGAGGTAAAACCACTAATAAAACAACTAGTAATAGTCACCATATCTCTTTTACTACTATATAACATTATAGTTATTTAAGACGCAAGACACACCGAAACGCAAAAACTTTTGGGGCCTTGAGACACAAGACGCACTTGAGGTGAGGACTTTTTTATTTGAGGTGCACCCAACTTAATACAAATAAAAATTATACCTTAAACTAATTATTTATAATTTTTATCTAATAAAAAATATAATAAAGTAAAGAATATCAAACATAAAAATTTAATATTAATAGTATTCCCATCATTTAAACATTCAAAGTTCCAAAATAAAATAACAAATATCATTAATAATTTCTATTATCACAAAAATCCAAAATTTTTAAACAAAATAAATACTCATGTATCTACATCTAAATCTAAATCAAGAAAATCATCATTCATATCATTCTCATCAATAATATTCAACTTTCCCTCTTATTCATCTTCCTTTTCCGATAAATAAATCATCTCTTCATTTTTAACAATCAAAGCAAGAATAGGAGTATGCTTATAGCTAGATGATCTTGACTTTGATTTTGATGTTGGTGTCTGTGTTTTGCTCTCTTGTATAAATCATAAGCTCCTCAGCTCCACTAGTTCTTGCAACATCACTCTATGTTAAATTATCACCTTCAAATACCAAATTATCTTTTGCAACACCTTTATTTTTCATTCTTCCTATCAACCATTCATTACTATCTTCTATTTCTTTTGAATTAACTGGATCAATTGTTTGAAACTCAGTATATCTTTTCATCAAATTTCGATTGTACTTAATATATACCAAATCATTCAAATGTTGATAATCAAACATATTTCTTCTCTTGCTATGATTCTGAACAAAACAAATAATTTTCATGATTATATCTCAAAATTTTAGTTTTAAAAAATCTAATTATGACATTAAAAAATATTATAAAGAGTCTAAAGACAAATTCAGTTACATGTAATTATTTTAGTAACTTACATTTTCAAATATATTCTAATTCCTTTCACAACCTGATGCATATATAATAATTTTAATTCAAACTTTTACAAATTTCTAATACTTGATCCAAACATACTTCATCATTCAGCTACATATAATATAAATAAATTATTAGTTGAATATTTCATTTTTTTTAAACTAAACATTTAATGTATTAATTAACAAAGCTAAAGGGCTAACCTAGAGGTTTAGTCTTCTTTGTTCTAATAGCAAACTCATTATCAAAAAGGTTTCTAGCATGCATGTACAAATCTAGTTGTGATATAATTGCATCTTAATCATCTATGTTTTTCACCAATCTAGACATGCAACTACCTACATCTTCAAAAATTTTTGAATCTATATCAATTTTTAATCCTTTTGTATCATAATAAAACCACGAATTCAAAAAATATCCAACTAAATGCAAAGGCTAATGAGTTGAACCTCCCACCTCCAATCAATAATTTCCATGATTTCCTTATATTCTCTTTATTCCTATTAAATCTTTTGATGATAATTTCCTTCACATTTTTCATGACTGCATAAATATAACTTATAGGAAATATCTTTTCACCATCCACCAAATGAAGCACACGTATAAGAGACCCTGACACCTTCAAACTAAATACTATAGTATTCTAAAAAGAAGACATTAAATCATATTAAATATATTTTTTTCCTTTTACTTGTTTGTCCATTTATTTTCTATCCAATCTAAACTAGTAAACATTTTTCTCAAGTTATTTTTTTATTTATAGATACGAGATAAGGTGATAAAGACCATTGCAAACCAAGTCTTAACATACCTTAACAACTCTCTTTGCTTAGTAAATCACCTCATCATATTGAGCAAACCCATTCTATTATAGTTATAGCTACTCATGGATATGACCCTCTCTATTATTTTCTTGATGTGTGATAATTTTTCAATATCTTATAGTATCAAGTCAAGACAATGTGCAACACATGATGTCTAATACAAGTGTGATCTTTCTTTCCAACAACCTCCCTAGTCACTACATAATTTCGACACAATAAATAAATAATAGATGAAAACATTTACATACAAAAATAGATAAAAATTTCAAAATAAATTATAAGTATCCACCACCACATAATTTGAAATATTATCTATTATCACTTAAACAATATTGTATTCATCAACTTTCTTCACCCAACTATCAAGTAATTCAAATAATTTTTCTTCTATCTTGACCATAAAAGAAATATCAATAAATTTTAATAATATAATTCTTCTTAAAAAATTCACCAAAAAATTCACTAATGGCTTTTTCTTTCTATCAGTTCATCAATTTGATATAATTGAATATTTATTTTGCTTCCATTCTATGAAATGAATCTTCATTGAATCTTTTGTGAGAGCTAATTCTTTCTTAAGATTATTAACTCTTATATAATGAAAACTTTATCTCTTGTAGCTCAAATCATATTACCTAATTACCTCAAGCATTGGTTGGAAACAAGCATAGTTTACTATATTAAATGAAATCGTGGCATCATACATTCATCTACAAAATAGTAGATCAGCTTTCCCATTGGCATCTTTCTTATATATATTGTTGATAGTAATTTGAGTATTTTTTCTATTTTAAATAATTATTTCTGGATAAGGAGTAAAATAAATGATCCATAAGACCTTTTTGCCTCATTCTCTTTATGCAACTACTGCTACCACTACCACCATTTCTCCATCCATTACTACCTAGAGGTGTCAAACGGGCCGGCCCAGCACGGCACGGCCCGTTTTTCACGTGCCCAGCCGTGCTGGCGTGCCGTGCCGGGCACGGCACGGTTTTTAAAATTCGGGCACGGCACGGCCCGTGGGCACGGCAAGGCCGTGCCGTGCCGTGCCGGCCCGCTCGGGCACGGGCGCACGGCAAGGCAGGGCAGGCGGGGCGGGGCGGGTCGGGTCTGTTTGGACCCGACCCGCGGTCTTTTTACCGAAGGCGGGGCCCGGTTGGGTCACGAGTCACGACTCAGTGAGTCGTGACCGTGAGTCGTGACTCGTGACTCGTGACTCGTGAGTCGCGACTCACGAGTCACGACTCAGGCACGCGGGCCGACGTGCCTGAGTCGTGCCATGCCAAGGCACGAGTCGTGCCGGGCCAGGCACGGCACGGCTCGTGCCGGGCACGGCCCGGCACGTGGTTCGTGCGGACGGGCCCGGCACGAGCCCGGGCACGTTTTTTTTTCGTGCCGGGCCGGCCCAGGCACGGCCGAACCGTGCCGTGCCTCGTGCCGGGCCGGGCCGGCCCGGCCCGTTTGACACCTCTATTACTACCACTACTTGAAATATCATTTCTTCTTATTTTGCTAGTAACCTCCGGGTTCCCATCATCTTCATCTTGGAACCCAAATATATCCTCATTTATATTATGCATTTCAAAACTTATTTGATTTTTCTGATTTTTTTTGACTAAAATATAATCTTTTATTTTTTTCCTAACATGTCCGAGATATCTTGTACACTTTTTTGAATTTCTAAATCCTTTCAACAAGGTGTTGTTTTTGTTTATAAATATTTATTTTAGTTAATTTATTATAAAAAAATAAATAAACATACATGTATCTTTTTCATTTAATGCACAAACATATTTTTATCCTGAAACTTTTCTTTCACTTGTGACATCTACTTCAACTTCAATCCCTTTGATCATTTTTATGTAGATTTACAACAAATTAACAATAAAATAACAAATAATATTGAGAAAAAAATGAAAAAAATATACATAATATATTATATATTATAAATCTATAAATTATAAGCATACTCAATATTTACCAAATAACTAAAATTATTTTAAAATTTTCTTCTAATTGTTTCAAAATTCTTATAATTTTTATTTTAATTTTTTCATTAATTTTCAAATTTTTTTTTTCCTATTTTGTGCATTAATTTTCTAAAAATTTCATATTTTTTCAAAGTTTTTTTGAGAAAAAATTAATTATAATTTTTAAAAATTTTTTGAAAATATTTCCCAAGCTTTTGAATTTTTTTAACAACAAAAATATGAAAAATAAAAAATGCCTTTGAGTCTTCTTTTTTCCTCTTCAATCCAGTCTTGAGAGTGTTTTGGAAAATTTTTTTTAAGGGTATTAAGGTGTAATCCGAGAAATATGAGAATTTTATAGGGCTTAAGGATGAGACATCCCAAAACAGTGTTGTTTTGAATGTTGGAAGACCAAAATGATATTTTGGCATTAAAAAAAAAGAAACCCCAAAACGACTTTATTTTGGGGTGTTCTATTTTTTTAAAAAAAATCAGAACCTCGAGACTCAAAACGATGTTGTTTTGGGTTTTAAAAAATTCACACTCGAACGAAAACATCATTTTGGGTTGTCTCTCCTGGACATTTCTTTGCCTCGCTTCTCTGACGTCCCAACGATATTTGTCCATTTCCCACATAGACATGTCCCTCCCCTACCATGCCTCACACACATGCGCCTCACCTGAAGCGAGGCATTTTTACCGGGAGTGGTGATGCCTGAGCTTTAGGCGTGTATTTCGTAACTATGTGTAACGCTCCGAAATTGATCTCTGAAATTAATATCCAATAACTATTTTTGGTATAAATTATCATTCTACAATGAATATACTAGACAGAGGCCATGTTTGTTCTTTGGGCTGAACAATAAAAACAATTTATTTTTAGTGTTCAAATATTTGTTTTTCAAAAAATTTATGACTTAATACTGAATTTTTTTTAAAAAGTTATGAATAAAAAAAGTTAAAATATTTGACTTTTTCTATTCAAAAAAAGTTATTTTTTACTAAAATAAAAAAAAAATCATCATTATTTAATAAGGAGGAGAACAAATAATACTTACTATTATGAATGACAACGGAGAGTTTGGGATGGGACTACCTCATATCGACCCAGCTCATTTATTTTTTTTAATTTTGCATTGTTATCATCTCTACTCATTATCCAATATTAAAAATAAACAACTTAATATTTTATGATATTAAGTACCATTTAGCATTAAACTCAGAAAAAATTCTATTCAGCATTAAGTAAAAAAAACAAACATCACCTGAGACTCATACATCTATCTCTTCAGTGATAATTCATATTGGTTCTCTAAAAAATAAAGCGATATGAAACCCTATTTTTTATCAAATTGAGGTTAATTTATTCTCTTTTTTTATTTTTTATTTAATTGAATGTCAAAAATAACAAATGAAACACAATAGGATTTCTACTTCACACCACCATGCACCCCACCGAACACACCATCGCACGACCAGCACACACCTCGCCACACTTATCTTGTGTTCCATGAAGAACACCAGTGTTCCACCATGCACACCAATGCATGCACAAGGGCACGTGCCAACGCATGCACAGGGGCATGCGCCAACGCATGCACAGGGGCATGCGCCAACGCATGCACAGGGGCATGCGCCAACGCATGCACAGGGGCATGCGCCAACGCATGCATACCAACGCATGCACAGGGGCACGTGCCAACGCATGCACAGGGACACGCGCCAACGCATGCACAAACACATGCACCAATGCATGCACAGACACACGCACCCAATGCATGTACAAATTCATGCACCACCACATGTATCACATTGAGCTAACCATGTACCATGTGCGTACTTTTAGTCGCACACAGTGGGTGTGCGCCTTTAAGAATTAGGGAAAGAGACGTACTTTAGGAATTGCAAATCTAGCTTTGCTACTATGCTAAACATATATATTATAAAATAAAAAATAATAATATATAATAATAATAATAATAATACAAAGACCAAGTGCTCCAATCAAAAAATAAAAAAAAAACAATTAAATAAAATGAATAAAATCACATCAACAAAAATAATAAAATATCACATATTATCATATGTGATCGCCCTATAGGGTTCTTAAATATCTGAGTGAATCAGAAAAAAAGAGTTTCTTCTAATTCCCTCATAACATATCAAATATAAAGCTCTAATATAATTTCTTGGCTAATGTAACTCATAATCAATAGATCTTGCTCCCTTAAAACTTAATCTCCAACATTTTTAATTTATCCAATACTAAATATCTCATCCAAATAAATTAATAGTAGGTAAACAACTAAATGAGCACTTAGGATGGATATAAAGAGAAAAAACAAGCTAAGTTGGGCCAGCACAACCCCAATTCTTGTGACCCAACCGAGTCACCCCACCATGCCTTGCCAGGCAATGCCCAGTTTGGAAGCTGAATAGTGCCATGCCTTGCCAGGATGACTATTGAAAAGGGCTGTCCAACATGACTTAATGTGCCACTAGTTACTAAACTAGGGGCATGTCAAGTTGGGCAAGACATGATTGGACACTCATTCAAACCAGCACAAAGTAGGCTATGGGGGATGAGTTGTGCTTGGCTTGACAAATGTCTAACCTAAGCTAGCCTAAGTGCAATTACCCCTTTATGAAAAATAAAAATTAGACAAAAGAATGAATAAATGAAAATGATGTTCAAATGTGCATTCTCTTGTATCGAGTACTTTAAAATGGAGTTATACTCCAGGAATGTCACATTAGTAAAAGTAATGATCATTCTGATATCTAATAACATTTTACTAGAGTATCCAAAAATAAATATTAAACAAAATATTTACTTTTTAATAGAAGAGAGATATTAAACAAAAATAATAAGTGCACTTCTCTTATATATATATATATCAAAACTATAATGATATATGACTTGAGAAAATGAAAAATAAAATCTAATTGATTATAAGTTAGAAGTTATCACTCCTCACCAAAAATATCTAGACACTCTCTTATGTAGTACGTGTATGAATATCCTAATTATATTAACTAGATATCATTTATTTTTACCATCTATTCTATTATATGCAAGAATTTCAATGCATGATATCTAATGAATTATTTTGTCTCTCAAACAAACAAGAAAATTGATAATAAATATATTTTAAAATAAATATATTGTTTAAATATTCTAATATCATAATCACATTAACTTTTTATCTTTTCATAATTTTCATAAAAATAAAAAAATGAGATATCTTCATACATACTAACAACTATATATATTAGGTATAATTATTAATTGTTAAATTTAATAATTCTAAAATAAAAAACAAGAATACTGAACAATAATAATGTACAACATGCCCTTATATAAGGACAAATATCATTGGGACAGCTCATATATTAGGAACTCCAATAAAAAATAAAAAAAATAATTAAATAAAATAAATAAAAATAACAATATACCCCATCAAGTTAGTGTATATAAGTACGTTTAGCGTAAAAGAAAAAAATATAAGCAAAGATCTATTCTAAGCTTTTGTGAAGATGTTCACTAGTTGCACTACTCTTTAAATGTATGTAAAAATAATAGTTTAATTCTGAATCTTCTCAATGAGACAAAAATGATTCACCTCAATATATTTCGTCTGCTCGTGAAATATCAGATTAAATACTATATGCTTAACTATCTAATTATCACAATAAATAATAGTAGGAAAAAAAAGTACATGCTGCATCTCTTCAAGCAGTAATTACATTCAATTTATCTCATAAGTAATTATCGCTATTACGCTGAACTATACCTTTATACTTGATCTAAAATAACAATATATCTATTACTTCTTTATAAGATAAGATTATCTACATGAAAAGTATAAAACCTTGTCATATATCTTTTCTCAATGTATGCTAGTGCTCAACTCGAATTAAAATACTAGACTAATTGTAAGTTTTTATTATTGCTAAAAGAAATTCCAAGTCTTGAAGACTTCACATACCTTAACATGCAAAGAGCTATATGAAATTGAATTTACCAAATAAAATTTACGAAATAACTAATTATACTGAGTATATATGCAAATAAAATTTACCAAATAATTATACTGAGTATTTATAACTCTCTTATATATAGTAGAGTCAACTTGAGAAATTATTTTAAAAATTAAATTAGTACATATATCAATATGAGTATCTGCTAAGTCACAACCCTAAAAGACAATCTATATAAAAACAAAAATATCAAGTATATATCTCATTTATGAGAATATGATATTCCTTATAGAATATATCACTTCTATATCAAAAAAATATCTGAATCACAAAATATTTCACCTAAAAATATATCTACAATTTTTCTTGAGTTAAATGATTCATAGAGGTGTCAAATGGGTGGTATCATACCAACATAACCCATTTTTGGGTGGTCCAGTCAAGGCACTATGTCGTGCCAGGCATGACCCGATATGGGAGTTGTGCAGTGTCCGGCACGACATAACTGCCAGTCTACCCAGCCCAACACGGCATGACCAGCTCAATTCTGGGCAAACTCGTACCTACCATGTTGGTTGTGCTGGTACGACTCGTGCCTACCATTGGGACTTCTGTCCCAACAAACTGATCCACCACATCAAAATAACAAATATATTTAAAAAAAAAATTTTAAACCCCATCACATGGATGTGGTGGTTTCAATACTTAGAAAAAAAATATATGTTTTTTTAAAAATGGGTAAGGGCACAATTTAGAGTCATAGTGATTCGTGACCCATTCCCGAGATGGAATCCTGGGTCACCATCACAGTGCATGTGGACTGTGCCAATGAGCCAGGTACATGAGTTCATACCTGGTCTGACACAAGGCACAACAGCCTATGGTCCAACATGACCCAGGTCCCAATACTCATTCGGGTCGTGCCTCGTAATGTGCCAGAATCGCCCGACCCACTTGAAACCTATAACAATTCATAATTTATAATCTCTCATTATCAAAATATTATTTACGTAGATAATTAATAAACTAAATAATATGACATACTTGTGTCATCAAAACTCATCTAGAAGAACAAAGAAAAGATTAACATATTTGTGCAACCTAAACAATATGACTATTTCAATAACTACTTTAGATTATATAATACTTTTCGTAATCTATAAAATACATTTGATTGTACAACTCAAAATCAAAATGACTATTTCATATACATCTCCTCTTTAAAATTATTATGAAAAAAATGTATTCTTCATATCAAGATAATATATCCATAAAATATGAAATACTAAAAAAAAAAATAAGAACATATACTAAGGTTATTTTTAGAATTGAAGAGCATATTAGTAGTCCAAAGCAAATATTTAAATATATCAATTTGCTAAAAATTTCATCTTAGGACGATCTACTATATATTTTGGATATTTATTTATAATTAACACTCATTTGTATTCAACAACAAACCTTCTTGAAGGTCATGATACTTGTTGTCAATTCCTAATAGAGTAAAATGAGCCATACCACGCCAGCATGACCCATTTTTGGGTGCCTTAGTCGGGCCACCGTATGTGCCAGGCACAACCTGACATGGGAATCGTGTTGTGCTTGTCACAGCACGACTGCCAGTATGAATGGTCCGACACGACACGACCAACATTATTCCAGGTAGACTCATGCCGGGTCATGTCAAATTATGCTGGTTTTGTGGGCAGTAGCACCACCACAGGCACCATCTATTAACCATTGCCGCCACCACCACACATCATTGATCAATTACCATAGAAACATAAAAAAATATATAAAATACACAAAATAAAAAAACTAATTGCATATATAACAATCAATATACATTAGATATAACGTTAATGAATCATAAGTAAAATTAAAAGATTAAAAAAATATATATAAACTATAACTACTACACTATAAGTGTAGTAAAAAAAAGGAATACAAATTTTATTTCAAACAAATATCCAAGACCTAAATATTATATAAAAATGATAAATAATAATTAATAATAATAACAAAAAAATATATAATCATAAATAATAATTGAAATATCAAAATCAAATTGTATTGTATCAAAATAATAATCATAAAATAAATATAACATCAATAAATAACAATTAATCCCAGTACCAATTAGCATATATATGTAAATCATCATCATCATATAAGTGTCTGATGGTATCGATGGTGATTACCTCAATATCCCTTAAGTCCCATAAATCATCATCTACTAGCAACTCTTGTGCTCCAAGTCCGGCTCTATCATAAATGATCAATCTCAAATCTTCCGAGTCCTTCATGCATGTAAGTGCCTCAATGATATCCTATCTGAAATGACATTGACAATAATAGAAAAGATAAACTCTAATGCTATGCTAAACATAGAAAGAGTTAGTAGATCAAATGACATCTTAGATATCATGAGATATGTGAATTTATATTATTTACATCATAATAAAATATCAAGTTCTTATTATCATTACATGATAGAATTGAGTAGTAATCAATTTAAGTATCAAAATAATTCACTCATATTCAATGAAATACTGCGTTGTTTCTCCCTCACTAACTAAATAGAAAAGTCATCATCTCCGAATATAATGTCTATGTTGATACTCAGAGCCTGGTTACAACAACTATCATACCTAGTATCATAAAATAAAAATAAGTCAATCAATTTTTCGTGAATAAACCCTTCAAATTGGTGACACTCATTCATGCAAATGAATATACATGTCAAAATATTATCTATCTATTCTACAATAACCCTAGGATTCATGCAAACTGCCAGACAATAAAGAAATAAAATAGTAAACTAATACTTTAAATATTTGGTTTCCAACTCAATGATCATGATACAAAATGTAAGATAACCTCTAAAGTTGCTAAATATGCTATTAATATTACATATACATTTAAGTGTAATACAAATAATAAGAATATATACAGATGAATACATGTTCATCGTATCATAAAATATCATTAAAAAAATCATAAAAAAATTCTTATATCCTAGTCAAAATTATCAATAATAAGTTTATTATTTTTACTATTACCATAATAGGATATCACATATTTGTATACAACAAATAATTCTAACATCAAGTAAGAATAATTCCAATAACATTTCATATCTATTTAAAAATTCTTCTTCTTTAGACCTGTAATCAAATAAAGACTATCAAACTCTTGTTGTCTGCTGGGTATCCTAAAATATTTTAGTGAGTTTCTTATTTTTTCTAATATGGAAGAAATAATATTTATCCTCACTTGTATTATCAGGTTAATAATATGATATATGCACATAATATGAAAAATCTTATATAATAGTCCGTCCTTAATTGTCCTAACAAACATACTAATAGTGACCTTATTATTAGATGCATCATCATATATTTATATATGACAAGTTCATCATAAGGATTAAAAATCTCAATAAATCCTAAGATTTTTTTTATTAAATTTTCAAGTAGAATCTACAAAGTGGACGGTAAGACATACAAATAATAAATCATCGTGACTAATCTAAATATCAGACATCATAGACATCACAGACATCACTCCACTATATTTTTTAAATTCTTTAATTATTAATTATTTTTCTAACTTATAATATTTAATTTTGTCATTCCAACATATAAACCTATAATCATATGATAAGTATGTTAAAAATAAATTTGCATAATATTAACTATCATATGATCTTCTGAAAATCTAATCAGAAGACCTATCATCATAATCAATTTTACTGTCTTCTCTCCCTAAATCATTATTATATATAAATGAGATCAAAGAAGCTGTACTTGATCCAGCTTCAAACACCCAACCTCTCATACTCAGTTGGATTTGCCCTAGATCTAATGCACCATATTTTTTAATACATTGATCGACATGTCTCTTTAGGTGACCCATATTATCTATACTCCTACATGTACATATTTTTTGATAATATATACATTGTAACAATTTTTCATCAACATCACTAAAATTTTTTTTATTATCTTAAAATGAGTCTAAACATATAAGGATTAGTTGTTAGGACACTCAATACGAGTGTATATCGACATGACCCATTTTTTTCAGGTACGTACGGGCCCACGTGTCGTGACTAGCATAGAAAACTTCACTGGAGGGCAGGCCTGGAATGGCTAATATAATTTTTAACCTAGAATTAGGATAGCACACTGTCACCGTGTTGCCGTAGCATCGCTTGACACATATCACGCAGTCACAATGTCACCCATTAGGTGTCAACCATTGGTGCATCGCCTGTCATACACTGCCCGTCACCACGTCGCACGGTCACCCATGTCATGCCCACATGCCAGGCACCTGGGTCATGCTTGGCACGACATCGGCCCGATTGACACCTCTAGACTCTGTATGAGTAACATCATATTAAGTACCAATATGCTTAGATATAACTGATAAATAACTCTCTCTACAAATAGATAGTCTAAGTAGAACTACACCTAAAAAAAGAGTAATAGATACAGGAATAAAATATGAACTAACATAATTTCTAGGTTTGTTAAAAAATAAATTATGATAAAAAAATTAATATTTGTAATTATTAAAATCATATCAATCTCTTGTAAAAATCACATTAACCCTCTTTGAGTACTAGTGTATCTAAGAAAAAATCATCTCAAGATACTAGAAGCTAAATTGTCTTATCCTAGAAAGTGATTGAAAATAAAAATAAGTATATCCAAAACCTCTGAGAAACATGCTAGATAATTTTCTCTAGGATATAAAATCAAAAAAAATATACAATGAGAAATTATAGAAAAAAATTATTTAATTAATGAGAAAGATTGCGATTAAAATTATATTTATCCAAAATATTTTGTAACACTCTTTTTAAGTATAATTAAAAATGTCCAAATTAACTCAATCTAATATTTATTCTTCATTTCAACAATTTGATTATATTGGGCTATGTTGTAGTTTGTTATCATGATTTATACAATAAATTATAAATTAGTCTGACATTATACATTTTTATTTCTTAATTTCTTAATATTTTTATTGAATTAAAATTATCATTTTGTGCAAAATTTGAAAAAAAAAAAAAAAAAAAATGATTTGCCATTGTCATGAAAGAGATATTCATATATACCTCTAGTTATCATCAACAAAAATAATCAGATACTTAAATTTCTCTCTAATCACACCTCTACTAACTTCCTAATGTTTGAGTGTATCAGATAGACTAGGAGTCACTACTCAAACTAGATTGCTATGTAAAATAGGAAACACTAGTAATCTTTCATAATTGATATGCTTCACACTCTAGGATTAAAATATTCTTAAAACTTATATAAAGTATTCTCAATTTAGCCAATAATAAATGATCAAGCTGAGAATGCACATTTAATAAGTTTAAAAATACTCAAATATTAAAAGAGAGATTATCATTAAAAAAATAACATACAATGTAACATGATTAATCTCAGATAAAATACTCCACAGTCTCTCAATCTTATAAATAAATATTAATATAAATAAAAATAAAATTATAATAACCAATTCTGATTCTCCTACAATGAGTAAATTGTCGGAGACTCTCCATCTATCTTTACTATGATAATCAATTCTGATTCTCCAAAAACCAAAGTTATTAAACTTTAATTCCATCAAACTAAAGCAGGGTTTAATTTCTTTTATTATTATTATTTTTTTAACTAAATCTATCAAAAATAACAAAGAAAATACAATTAGGGTTTCTACCTCATATCATTGCATGCCACCACTCTCTCTGCCGTGCTCACCACCATACTTGCCACCATGCACATTATAGTGCACCACTACGAGCATACTATTTGTACTCCTATGTGCACTATTAGTCACACACAAGAAGTATGCGACTCCTACAATATAGTGACAATACACCTAACTGTATGAGTACGTCTATTATAGACATAAAACAAAACTTAGGGGAAGAAGACACTTTAGGATTGACAAATATAGCATTGATACTATATTGAACTTAATAATTATAAAATAAAAAATAATAATACTCAATAATAAAAAAAATAATAATAATGTACAACTTACACATTTATATAAAGGACAAAATATAATTGAAAATTCACATATCAGATACTCCTACAACACATGTAAAAAAAAAGAAAAATTAAATAAAATAAATAAAAACCATAACATCGATAAAAATAATAAAAAAATTTATGTTATCACATACAATCAATCTATAAGATTCTCAAAGATCTGAGTAATAGATTAAATGAGTCTTTCCTATTATCTTCCTAAAAAATAAAATAGAAAATTCTTATATATTTTTTAACTCACGGACATTAAATATTATTTCCTTGGGGCTCATCTCCAAATCTTTATTTTATTAAATAATAAATATCTCAATTGAGAGGATATTACCAATGGATCAATAACAGAAAAACATCTAAAGGATCTCTTATGAGTAGAGATAAAGGAGTCTAATGAGCAGTGCAGACCATCAAGGCCAAACTTCATGGTTCAACCGTGCCACAATGTCTTGCCTGATAAAGTTTGGTTTGGAAGGCATAAAGTATCATACCCTGCTAGCATGACATAGCCCAATGGTGACCTGAGGCATGTTGTGTCGTATTGGGTTAGGGTGGGCCATCAATCAAATCAGCACAAACTAAGTTGTGAAGCACAAGTCATGCTTGACCCAACATGCACCTAACCTAGGCTACCTTGGGTGCAGTAATCCCTATGTTATGATAATATAGGTGATATTATTAAAATTCAATTGTCATTGAATTTCTACTCATTAAATTAATAAATAATATTTTAATAATAATTATCTTAAAATAAAAATTTGACATTTAATTTTTTTCATATTCAAAATATAATCTTTCCTCTCAATTTCTTAGTCCTCTACCTTTTTAAATATTCTAAGTTCTTTATTTTATATTTTTTAAAATATTTATTTTAATTATATAAATTATAATTTTATCAATTATAATCATAAAAATTAATATTAACTAATGAATATTGTAGTTGTTAGATTATAGATTTGT
Source organism: Sapria himalayana (assembly GCA_029783825.1). Lineage (NCBI taxonomy): Eukaryota > Viridiplantae > Streptophyta > Magnoliopsida > Malpighiales > Rafflesiaceae > Sapria > Sapria himalayana. The sequence goes on along the minus strand of JAREIK010000185.1, from coordinate 184,653 downwards.
GATATTTTAGCTTATGATTCGGGTGAGTCGGGTTTGAATTCTTGCAAGGTACACACGATTTATTCTTTCAACTATTTTTCTCCTACATTAATTTAAAAAAAAAATAAATATCTCCTCAAAAACACTCTACAAATTAAAAAATAAAAAATACTATTAAATATACTAAAACTAAGATAAATATTAATTAAAATAACAAAACCCCAATAAAAAGATTCGAGACTAGATTATCTTCCAATCATAGGTTGACCTCGATCTCGACACCTAAAAAAACTCAAGAACAAACAAATATTTGTAGTATAAACTCACTTTAAAATAATTAAAAAATAAAAATTTTAGAAACATTTGAAAAACTTTGCATAACATATATATTATGAAAAATATATACTTGTAAGAGTGCTGACGAGATTAAATAACTTAGAAAACAACAAAAAATATACAAAAAAAATATAATGAATTGGATGTAGACAACCCCGACTAAGCAGGGTGATCATTAAACTAGAATCTATATTAGATTCAATGACCCCATTTATTTATCAATATACGTTTGTATAGGAAGGCATGACTAAGTTCATTACTAGCATGAGTCTTCTACTTAAATTTTTGATAGATCCCAAGCTTTTCATTTAATATAGAAATATTTCTAACTCACCTTTCATATTATCCATATGACGACCAATAAGCATAATATTATAAAAAATTATAAAATAAGAAAATAATTAGTTATTAATAAACTTAGAACAAAAAGTAGACAATTAAACTTGTCATTATGACAAAACATTCATAAGCATTACTACCTACTTTGTTAATTGTAATTAAAAACAAAATAAAAAAAATATTATAATTTCATAAGATTTTCTATCCTCTCTCTTGATGACCCTATGCATATGAGTGTCTATCGAGGGTCTTTAGGAGATAGGATATACAAAAAAAAATATTTAGAATAATACTTGATAATGCATCAAATACTAGCGTGACAATAAATATTTTTTATAAGAATCTTTTGAGATAATCATTTATTAGAGATTTTTCATGTTAGATATATATGAAACATAATAGATTTAATAATACAAGTTAACTTAAAAATCATTTTTTTCTCATTAAAACAAATACGTAATGCATTAAATTATATTAGAATATTTAACAAGCAATAAACATTTTACATACTATACAAGTTTTTAGGCCAAAAAGAGAAAAAAATTCAATTTAATATCAACACCACTATAATTTTTTCATATTTGATGTTTGAATTATGTATTTGCTACCAACATATAAAATCCAACTATTTAAATAGTAAAATTAATGAAATAATAATTAATGAATTAGACTACGACATAATTTTTTTATTTTTAAAATTTATAAAAATCTTTCATCATATGACAAACATGTATTCGTCTGTATACACTCTTATGACAAACATTAAACTCGGTGTAATTGCAACATAAGTAGCATCTCCAACCAATATAAAAAATACTTATATTTTGATGTCATACTTATTGAGATGGAAAAGAAATAATTAAAATATTAATCTTTTATTTCATCTCTTTATTACTTAGCTCTCTGTAAAACCCAATGTGTTAAGACTAAAAAAATAAAAATTACTATAACATACATATTCATTTGTATGAACCAACCATGGGAATCAGAGAGTAAGATTTATAATAAATTAAAAATAATATTTAAATATTACAAAATTAAGTTTGATAATTTTAGATAGTCTCAGAGTATGAAGATGAATGCTATATTCAAAGTTGATGACCTTTTTATCCAGTTAGCTAGGAATATATAATGGAGAGGTCTATTAAATAAGAGTGAGCTATCAAAATATTTAGATGATTACTACTCCATCTTATCTTGTAATAAAAAAAAATTTAACATATCGAGATGATGAAAATCATATGAATAAAAATTTTTCAATTATCTAAAATGACACGTAATTACCAACTCTTTCAATATCTAATATTGTATTGAAGTTTATTTTTTCTATGACTATAGATATTAATTTCAAATAAGAAAAAGATATTATATTTAGATATTATAAATATATCATGCTTAAAAGATTAAGGGGATACATAAATAAGCTTTCAAAATAAAATCAAAGAATACAAGTAAATGATAACATATATGAAAAGGATAATACCAACTCTTAAAGTTGTAACAATTCAAATTAGACCGAGTGAGGATGACTTATATTATGTCTATTAGTTTATATTATTGCAATTGGAACTACATTGAGACTGATCTGCATTATTTTCAATATTTTTTTTTGATTTTTGAATTTTAAATGCAAATAAATATAAACTTATATTTTCAATTAAAATGAAGTGCCTTTTTTTTATTGCATTTGAGACTTATGTTATTTGCATTTATTTTTTTAAAATTAAATTTTTATATATAATACTTTTTTTATTTACATAGCCTAACCACTCCCTAGGCCCATTGACTATGGCAAAAGCCTAGCCTAGTAGAGGGGCGAGTGCAGGCCACTGTGCTATGAAGCTAACCATGTTAGCTTGGGTTAGCCACAAATCAAGATCAAGCCTAGTATAACCTAACCAACATGACCTGGCATGACTCGAGCAATAGTACCATACCGCATCCGATTCGAAGGCCCGATAGAGCCTAAAAATGCTGGCAAGACTCAATAGACACCTCTATGTAAATCTAATCATGAAACCTCTTAAAAAAATTTAATCTGTCAACTAATATATTACTCAAACAATCTTCTCTCACAATTATGTCAAAATCACATAATGAGTTATTTCATTCTGATCCATCAATATGTACCCCAATAACCAAATAATATCATCATATAGATGAAATATCCTCAAAGTGTACATAAAAGCAATGAAGTCTCAAATTTTATTACACGTCAAAAAAACCAAATTTTCTATACATATTAGAATCAATTGATTGTCAAAATGCACTAATAATTCACCATCAATCATTGTTTACTCATCAATCTCGACTTGATGTGGATCTTCCAATAAATGACTTAATGTAATATTGGGCTACAAATTATATCCTCACCTACGTATCCCATAGGAATATGTATATGTCCTTTAATTTCTACTAGGTTATTTCTAATAGTACTATACTGATTCCAACTATTTTATAAAGGTCTCACAATATAGTAAATTTCCAAAAAATATTAAACGAATATAAAACACAAAAATTATCATAGCTCAATAATTTTAAAAATAAAGATACCATACAACTTTAATAACACAAATTCTCATTGTACATGTACTAGAGTTATCCCATAAGAATACCTACATCACCATGCTAACAACCATAGAAATCATTATAGTGGGCCACCATTTGATTCTGAATCACTAAAATATGTTGTCGCACATCCAACAACCACATCACACCCAAAATCTTCAGGAAACATTAAATAATGATTTCTACCTCAACAATATGATGGCTTATCGCCATCATTACCAGATGTCAACGCATTCTATCACCAATAGTGACGAAAGGTGCAACACCAACCACATAGCACAATATCACAACTCACACACCAAAACTTGCTCTAATACCATGTGAAGTCTAGTTAGAATTTTGATCATTGATAGATTTTAGGAAAATTAGAAAGAGTAGAAAAAGAAGAAAAGAAATAATGACAAATTATTATTGAAAAATCTATGTTAATGAAAATATAATAATTATTATATATATATTTTAGAACAATGCACATGTCAAGTGCTCCCAAACAATAAAAAAAATACATATTTAAACTATATAAAAATGAGATATAATTTGATCTTGTTACCAAATAAATATATTTTTTCAAGGTGATTTCATGATTTCCATTACCTATAAAATTTTTTGAATAAAGACTTTAATTAAGGAGACTTAAGATCTTGATTTTACATCTAATCAACTTTTTTCTGTGATAATTATATTATGCAACACATCATTTTAACTTAGATTTTACATGATTAAAAAAATCTCAAGATTGTATGTTATTCATTAAGGAGAATGATCATTACTACTTATATGTTTACCAAGGATCATCTACAAGATGCAGTCATTAAGGTTTTATAATCAAATTAATTTTCTTCTTTAAACTTGATATTTGTAACAATCACACAACAACCATTGAATATAAGAGACTAATATACCAATTTCATGTCTTACACTATATTCTTTCACATGCTGATTGTAAAACATATATTTAATTATACGTTCTACAATCAAATGAAATATATCATTGTTATCTATTTTATTTGTTACTTCATCAGAAAAAAAATTCAAGATGATTTGATTTCATAATATATGTGTGTATAAGATTTCATATAACAATCATCTTCAAGTAAACCACAAGATGAGTTCATGTTCTGCTCGAGTTTTTTTCTTCTAAGGTTGGAGCATAAAATATTTATGCATCATCTTGAAAGAATATTACACATTGTATATTTTTTTATTGTGCAAATAGAGAGCTCACAAGATGACAAGATATGGGTATTAATCCACTTTTTCTTCTACTTATTCATATTTATCATGTTTGATAGACATGTATATAAAAAATAATTCATGTATTTTATTTGCACAATATTTTTTGTATTATTATAAATATTTTATAATGAATGATCATTACTCTGTAATGAATGATCATCATTAATATAAAACTTTTGGCTTTCTTACTATAACTTTTAGTTTTCTTGAAGTTATAACCTTTAGCTTTGTTGTAAGCCTAAAGATAAGCATAATTAGAGTCAAATAGAATGATTATATTTTTCTTCTTTTTAATTCTTTCTCTTTATCATCACACTTTTACCCCAGATAAGATAAAATTATATTATCATTATTTTTTTCCTCATATATTAAAAATTTTCCAAAATGTGAAATCTCACAAAACTTGAGTTTGTGACACTTGATATTTATGATAAAAATTATTTATTATGAATTTTTGATGCTAAAATACACTTGACGTTTATGAATCTCAAAGAAACTATAATAGAAGAAAATGAAGAGTCCCAACAAGACTATGGAAAAACACTAATTTTTCTTAAGCACAATCTTCATGATAATCTAAAAAAATGAATATCTTACTATAAAAGATCAGTTCACTTTATAGAATGACTTTAAGAATAGATATGCCCACCAAAAAATTATGATTTTACCTAAAACTCACTATTCTGAATGCACATGAGATTGCAAGATTTTAAAATGGTCAGTGAGTATAACTTTGCTCTATTTATAATAAGCTCTAGATTAAAGTTATGCAGATAAAAAATTATGAATGAAGATACACTATAAAAAATATTTATAATATTTCACGCCACTAATATGTTTCTGCAGTAGGAATATAAAGAGCATAAATTTACTAAATATTCAGAGTTAATATCATGTCTTCTAGTAGCTAAACAAAATAATAAGCTACTAATAAAAAATCACGAGTCCCATCCAATTAGATCTAAATCATTCTTGAAGTAAATGTAATTTCATCCCACATTCATGGGCATAAATGTGATCATAGTCGTGGTTGGGATCATGGTCTAGGAAAGAATTTTCGACATTATGATAATCATCCTTTTAACCCCCTGAAAAAGAAAGAATCATTTTAACGCAAAAAATAGAATAATGATAAGATAAAACATAAAAAATAAAAAAATATATACATAAAAAATCCTACAAGATTCCTGAAGAGATATACTACAGATGTGGATTGGAATGATACTGGTCTCATACCTGTCATACGGCCAAACATCTGGTAGATTTATATCAAGTATTATTGAAGGATAAAGAAAAAAGAGTAGAATTAATTTTACTGATGAAAATGAAATATTTATATACTAACTCTATAATTTTTGGAAAAAAAATTATTGCGGAAAAGCTCTTAGCATTCTCTTCTAAATTATATCATACAACTATAAAGCCAATCGAATCATATGCTGTAATGAACAAGAAGTTCAATGACCCAAAGATTTTCTCTCTGAAATAACATGCTTGATCATTTTGGATCTTCAAAATGAAAGAACAATCACATAAGCATCTATTAAAGAATCAAAAAATTCTTTTCTTCAATAAAATTTCTTATGATCCTTACTTACAAGATAAGTTAATAATTAGACCATCATTAAATATTATTATATTTGAATTACTAATTTTTTTAGAAAGAATACACGGGAACATATATAGCCTATTCATCAAACATGTGGACCTTGCCATTACTTTATAGTCCTTATAGATATTTCCACTAAAAGATCATATGTTTGTCTTCTTTTCATAAGAAATATTACTTTTGCTAGGCTCATTGCACAAATAATCAAATTAAGAGCACAATTCCCTTATTATCTAATCAAGACAATAAGACTTGATAATACTGGTAAATTTACTTCAAAAACTCTCAATGATTATTATATGTTAGTTGAGATTACTATTAAGCATCATGTTGCTCATATTCATATCCAAAATGGTTTAGTAGAACCTTTGATCAAACACCATCAATTAATAACTAAACCATTACTAATGAAGAACAAATTACCAGCATCTACCTAATAATATTATTATGCATGCTTCAAGTCTAATAATAAATAGATCAAAATTTTATTATGAATAATCTCATTCACAACTTGTATTAAGTAAACAATCAAATATTTCTCACTTACAAGTTTTTGATTGTGCAATCTATTTACCAATTGCACCCCCACAACATACCAAAATGAGTCCGTAATAGATTTTAGATTTATGTAGATTTTAATTTACCATCTATCATAAGATATTTGAAACTCTTAACAAGAGATATTTTTAGAGTCAAATTTGTAGATTGTCATTATAATGAAACTGTATTCCCATCATTAGGAGGAGATAAATTAATCCCAGAAGAACAAAAAGAAATTACTCATCAACGTTCTCATTTTGATCCTCGTACAAATCAATGTGAACTTGAAGTTAAAAAGATCATTTATTTACAAAATTTTACAAATCAATTACCAGATATATTCATAGATGAAAGAAAGTGATAAAGTCACATATCCCAACTATGAATGCTCCAACATGAATTGAGATCCCCGAGGGACATAAAACAAATGAATATAAAATACAAATAAAATGTAGAAGACCAATTGAATCAAAAGTCATTAAAATAGGAGAACAAAAATAAAGAAAAATACCATTGCAAAAACACATATTGAACAACAAACTCCAAAAGAGATACAAAATAAACAAATATCTATATAAGAGACAATGATACCTAAATATTATGAGATCTCAATAAGTCATGTGCACAAAGATAAAAAATAATATCAGAATAATTTCGTTGTAAATAACATCTTTGATTTTCAAATGACCATAGATATCATGCAAAAGGATGATAATCTCGAACCATAAAATATAGATGAATATAGAAAAAATAATAATTGACCAAAATGAAAAGAGACTATATAGGTAGAATTATATTTATTAATAAAATGAGAAATATTTGAACTTGTAGTTCAAATACATACAAGTGTAAAGCTTGTTAGGTACAAATGAGTATTTGTATGAAAACAAAATAATAATAATAATATCATAATATATAACATATGAGTAATAGTCCAAGTTTTCTCACAAAAACTTGGCATTTACTATGAGCAAAAATATTAGCCTAATATAGACGTAATCACATTTTGACTTTTGATAAGCTTAGTAGTATATAAAAGGCTAGAAACATGTCTAAAAGATATTATCACTGAATATTTATATAGATCCAAAGATAGTGATATACACATAAATATCCCTAAAAGATCTAAACTGTCTAAAGTAGTTAGTATAAAGCCTCGTAGCATGTACTCAATAAAATTATAATAATTTTTGTATGAATTAAAATAATCCAAACATATGTGATACAATCTGCTTAGTAAATATTTGCTAAAAGAATGGTATATAAATAATCCTATATGTCCATATAATTTTATTAAGAAATCAAAAAAAAATTTATAATTATTATTTATTTTGATGATTTAAATCTTGTTAGAACTCTTAAATAGCTCACAAAAATAGCAGAATATTTTAAAAAAGAATTTGAAATGAAAAATCTTAAAAAAATAAAGCTTTACCTTGGATTACAGCTCAAATATTTTTCAAATGGAGTATCGATTCATCAATCAACATATATCAAGAAAATCTTAAAATATTTTAATATGGATAAAACACATCTATTAAGCTATCATATGGTTGTCCGATCACTTGATATGAAAAAGGACTCATTTTGACCTTGTAAAAAGGATGAAGAATGACTTGATCTTAAAGTAACAAATCCTAGTGTTATTAGTACACTTATGTATCTTGTTAATTAAACATGACATGATATTACTTTTTCTATTAATTTATTAATCAGGTATAATTCAGCTCCAACAAGAAGATATTGAAATAATATTAAACATATATTACACTATCTCAGTGAAACCATAGATATGAGTTTATTCTACTCAAACGAATCAAAACAAAAACTACTTGAATGTGCAGATGTAGAATATCCTACAGATTTGGATTAAGCTAGATCACATGTATGTTTTAATTATAATGAAACTATTATATCATGGAGATCTGTCAAATAGACAATAGTGACTACATCATCAAATCATTTAGAGATTCTTAGAATTCACAAAGCAAATCATAAATATATTTGTCTAAGATCGATGATCTATCATATTCAAGAATCATGTGAACTCTTTTCTATTAAGAATAGCCAACAATATTATTTAAAGACAATACTGCATGCATTACAAAAATCAAAGAAGATTATATCAAATGAGATAAAACCAAACACATTTCATAAAATTTTTTCTATATACATAAGCTTCAAAAGAATGGTAAAATTGATGTCCAACAAATACAATCAATTGATAATCTAACAAATCAATTTACAAAATTATTACCAACCTCAACATTCAAGAAGTTAATATATAAGATTGAAATGTGCTAACCTAAGAATGTTGACTCGATGGAAAGCATGATCGGATGTTAGTACACTGTACTCTTTATCCCTTTATCAAAGTTTTATTCTACTGAGTATTATTGTCAAGGTTTTTAACAAGATAGTCCTAATAAAGTGCATGTACTCTTTTTCCTTCACTAAATTTTTATCCCACTAAATTTTTTCTAGTAAGATTTTAATAAAACATATTCTTTAATGTTATAATCATTCAAATGAGAATATTATAAATACTTTATAATGAATGATCATTACTCTGAAATAAATAATCATCATTTATGTAAACCCTTTAGCTTTCTCACCAAGACTTTTGACTTTCTTAGAGTTATAACTTTGTATTATTGTAAGCCTATAAATAAGCCTAATTAGAGTCAAACATAATGATCACTATTTTTTTGTTTATTTCTTTCTCTTCTTTATAACATGTATTTAATTATATATATAATAAAGAACATTTTTAAAATTAGAAAGTTTTTTAGAAAATAAAAAATTTCCATATCTCATTCAGACATTTTTTTTTAATTTTTTTAAAAAAAAATAAAAATATAAAAAAATAATTTTCATAAAACAAATAGACCCAAAGCTTTTGTTGATGTTATTCACAAAATCACTCTCAAAATGTGTTTTCCCAACAGGAAAAAAAAATTAAAAATAAAAACAAGAAAAAGAAAAAAAAATCCAGTAATATTAAATAGATCCTTAACCAGGTGTTCTTCTTTCCTATGATTATGTTCTGAACAAAATTGATAGCATCCTTATCCCCCCTACTAGTAGCCTAATACATAAAGTAACAAACAGGAGTGACAAGTGAGCATCACTAACCCATTATCATCCATGACAAGAACTTTGAGCCCTATAAAGCTAAAATGCACATGATTTGCTGGCATTTCAGGGATGAAAATGTGTTTTTCCTTGTTCGAGCTGATAAAGATTTTAAGCTTTACAATGAAGTTAACAGTGCATCCCTTGCCGATACCTTTACTCTCGATCCAAATATGCCCCTCCATGAGATTGACAAACCTGCAAAAATTATATAAAATGTCACAACGATCCACTAATGAATGTCCTATCATGAAATAAAAAGACTGTACCCAATGCACAAGACTCCCACTTCGCATAGCATTTAGGAGATATTAATATCACGATAGCCTTATCTTAAAAATCGAAGAGATTACATCTCATGAGTCTCAAACGAAAGATAACCTGCCCTTCGACAAAAAATACTTGTCATATCGCACCAAAGCACGAGCTCCTCATCATGTGAGAAATCAGAAATACAACTAGCATTTTATTAAATAAAAAAGCCTATCAACTCAAACATATTAAAAAGGTTTGTGAAGTGCTTATAGGATTGAACCATTGAAAAGAAGAGAGGATACAAGAGAATTAGTGAAATGTAAGGATGAAATTATGATGAATGTGTATGATTGTATGTAGAACATAGGATTATGCTGTTGCTTGTTTATTCTTTTATGTGATGTTAGAATCTATATCATATTTCTGCCACTTCAGGTATGGCTGCCATTGTTTCTTCGTCATTGTAGTCATCACCACCATTGGTGGTAAGGTAATAATAGCTTTTTACACATTGTAGCGATTATAGCAATTGGTATTGCCACGACTACTATCACCACTATTGTAATTGCTACCTGACAAGAGTTACACAGATAATAAAGAAAAATATAATAATGCTCGATAATAAATAATATACAACTAGAAGTGTCAAGTGAGCATTGTGGCCAGAGCCTAACAAGGTATGGTCAACAACCATGTCTAAACAATAGTCTTGCTGATCCGTTTCATGGCTCATGCTATGTCGGGGCCTCATAAGCCTCATGTCGTACCCGACATGATCCGCATGCCATGCATGATGGTTTGACCTGTAGGCATGAAAAAATTTTAAAAAATAAGCAGCCATTTTTTAAATGACCACTTTTATTTCTCGCCTGTTCGAAAGCCAACAGAACAGTAGCAAGACATCACCCATGACTTTCATTTTGCCAATAATTTTTAAAATCACTTTTTGAATATATTTTTGAGCAGTCAGATTGCATATAAAAACTCTTGAATTTATACCTTAAAAAATATAAAAAATATATATTTTTTTTTAATAACTTTCTTTTTCTATAAATAGTATATTGATATATTTTATTTTTCACAATTAATTTGTAATCTCTTCTCATCTTTTCTCATCTTCTCGCTCTTGCATTGACACTGTGCTCTGTTTGTTCTCACCTATTTTTAAAAATTTATAATTTTAAGTTTGCAGAATACCAGTATTAGTTTGGTGATGAGCTATGGCTTTCTGGCATGAGAATAAAAGATATAATATCCAATATGTCTGTTGTACACATAAGTATAAGGTTCACATTGGAATCGTGTTGAAATCAATTTATTTTATTTAATAATGTTTAGATTAATAAATAAATTAAAAAAAAGTAAAAAATTTAAAACTGCTTCTTATTCTCCAACTTCCAGTCCAACCTCATATATTAGAAAATTTACAAATAGCAATATAATAAAAATGAATCAGACATGAACATAAATAATAATAATAATCTAACAGAAAAGTCCAAGATCAAAACTGAATTCTCTTTAATTATCTCCACCCATATACCTAAAAATCTAAAAATAAGTGAAATTAAGTAGTATAAATACACTTTAACATAATTAAAAATAAAAATATTAAGAATATCAAAAAAATTCAACATAATATATATATATATATATATATATATATATTATAAAAAAATACATATAAATATATACATATAAATTCAACATAACATAATACACGATAAAATTGATTTCAAATATTAATCTTTCGATTAGATTTATGATCGAACCTAAAAGAATTCATATTATGTAAATCTACTTTCAAACTAATTATCATAAAATTCTTGAATTGATTAATAAGAATTACATAATAAAATATTTTAAATTAAAAAAATAATTAATAATTAATAAATTTAAGAAATATAATTAAATAATATCCATGATATCTAATACCTAGACTAATCGTTATGGCATAATAAAATATTTTAAATTAGAAAAATATTTAAAATTAACGAACTTATAAAATATTATAGAGTGATATCTGTGATGTCTAATATTAGAACTAATCGCAATGACACTTTATTTATATGTCTCATCACTCACTATATTAATTCTATTGAGGATCTTTAAGAAATATGATATTTAAAAATAAAATTTTTAATATTATATTCAATAATATTTCAAATAAATATGTTACAATTAACATGTTTATCATAATTATTAAAGATAAGCCTTTAACTAATATTTTTTATGTTAGGTACATATGTTACAAAATTAATCTAATAGTATATATAAGAATTAAAATACTTATCTCCACATTAAAAATATAAGAAATCCATTAATATACAATAAGAAACCTAACAAACAATAAAAATTATACTTTATATATTTGTTAGTGGGCCTAAGAAAATTCTAAACGGATGTCAGATACCATTGAAAGTATATCTATCTAATATTAGAATCATATATTAACTACAAATATATGATATCCGATATCAATAATAAAAATGACAAACTTATTATGATAATTTAGACTGAAATGTAAATTTTATTTTTGAAATTCTAAAAAAATTCATGATATAACAAATATGTATTTGTTTATGTATCATGCAATATTAATCTTATTATTTGAAATATTAATAATATGTTTAACAAATATAAAGAAAATCATAATTTTAGTATCATGGATGATGAAAATTAAATATTTAAAATATTAGTTATTTATTTTCTCTTTATTACTATCTACCTCTGTTGATCTTATTATTAAGGTAAAAAGAGTGGAAAATAATTAAAATATATACCCACATACAAGAACCAAACAGAAAAATCAGATGGTTAGATTCATAAAAAATTAGATAATATATTTATATATTATAACACTACATATGATAGTATTAGCAAGCCTCCGAATATATATTTGAATATCATATTTAAATATGATGACTATGTCATTCAGTTAAGTAGGAACAGACAATGAAGTGGTCCATCAAATATAAGTAAACTATCTGAATACTTATTTATCAATTTACTATTTAATCTTATTACATGATGATAAAGAAAATTTAAATATATTTAATTAGTATAAATCTTATGAATTCACTTATCTCAAACTATCTAAGATGGTATGTGATTTACTGACTCTTCTAATATCTAACATAATATTGAAGTCTATTTTTTCTGTAACTATGAATATTATTTTAGATAGAAAATATAAATGGTGATCAAATAATATAGAATCACTTTTATGCTTAAAGATCTAAGAGGATATTAAAACTATTGCTAGCTCTAGAATTAAACGCGATGATCTGAAATATATTACAAATTTAAATTGATCATGGATATTCAAAGACTAACATACAATACATGTTGTTACTTACATTGCTATTGACTTCAAAAATATTATTATTTGTCATCCCACAAAAGGGAAAGTCAAGTGAGTTACGCCTTTAGAAGTTTGAAGCTTGAATAAAATAATTTAGATTAGATCCAAATTAAAAAACATGTTTTACAAATGATCCCAACGTGACTTTAAAGAACTTAAACACTCTATTAGGTTTGAGATCCTTGAGAAGTAAGCCTCGTGAGTATGAGATGCATATGGCTGACCCACCCAAAGGAGAAAAGTATTTTGATATTTTCTCACCCTAGTCTAATATGTTAAGAATGTGTTAAAAGGTGTAAAAATTTTTTTTTAAGGTTAAACATAAAAATAAGAGTTGCCACCACAATAACACTGACATCACACTCCACAATGTTGATGCCCATTGCACTGTCCAATGGCACAATGCAGTGCCAATGCAGTGGAACTATGGCAGCGGCCACAACCTTGCCCTGCCCAATGCCACTGGGCAGTGGCGAGTGGGCGATATGTTGAGTGGACACTACACTGGCTTGGCAATTGGTCTGTCTGGACTTTGGCCAACAATAGTGTCATGCCACTTCCAGCCAAACTCATTACAACCCAACATGACCCAAAATGCCTAGTTGAGGAAGGCATGCCATCGGGTCATGTCAAGCCAACTTCCTATATTCCAGTGCCGACACAACTTGATCTAGGCACCCATTTGGTCATTATGTACCATGCTAGCCCGACAAGGCCTATTTGACATCTCTATATACAATCTAAACCCTTCTATACTGAATAAATATGATTAGAATAGCATACAAATCAGATATTCCTATCAAGAATTAAAAGTAAAATTAAGAAAATTACAACACTAAAAATGACTTTTTTTTTTATTTTCACACCGACTATAGCAAAAAATTTCTTGTTTTTACTTTTGTTATGATTTATATTAGTTCTAATTTATTTTATTTGAGTTTTTGGTCCATGTTACTTTAAGTGTGAGCACCCAACATATATTCTATCATAATCAAAACTAGTGATTGTATATGGTAAATTCTCTTGTATGCTTTTTTATGATGTTTTATGAATTGAGAATTTTGCATATTTACCTTTTCCACATGACATCAGAACTCTGGATGTGTAAACCCTAAGTGAAGAAAGGGAAGAGGTGTTCGCAAAAACACAACCATATGCATGTTATATGCATAGTATGTGCGTGCACGTAACATGTGCAGTGATGCCAATGTACTGTTGGCATCAACGTGCGGAAGACGTGACAATGTGCAAATGCATGAATCATGGGTGCATGCATTGTGAGAGTATGAAAATGCATGCACCATAGATGCATGTGTCATGCCAGTGGATGCAGTGCACAACGAATGCGTGTGTTGTGACAATGTGTGTTACCCCTAAGTCAAAAAGTATCATGTCAGTAGGGCCAAAAGAAAACAAAGCAAAAAAATAAAAATACAATATTATATTGAGTGTGGCCCAAGGTTTTTGACTGATATAGAAAATTAGATTTCTGATTATTATAATATAGACTCGGATGGTATAATTATGCACAATAGATTACAAGAATTCCGATGATACTTTTGTTTAGGAAAAGAGATATCACCTAATGAAAGATTATCTTATCAATAAGAGGAAATCTTTTTACTAATTGACTGCTGAATAATAATTGTCATATGATAATCCACATATATAGAGTTTACTTTTATTTTTTATTTTATATGACATACATTTTTATTATTATTTTCTTATTGTTTTTTCATTTTTATGTATTTTTGATTAGACATCCTTAAAAAAACATTTGATGTATTTATTTTTGTAGAGTACTATTATATTCATTTTTAGTATTATTTTTTAATATATGTCAAAACTGACCTAGAAAAAAATGTAACCTTAAGTTTATAGAAAGGGTGATTATGCACGATATGTGATATTAGAAACAAGCACAAATGATGGTGGTGGAAGGCACTCGTGATGGTGATAGTAGAGGCACATACAATTGATGACAAATGCACATGACAGTAGGCACGTGGTGGTGCTTTGCAGAAGCTTACAGTGATAGTGCTTCGCAGATGCTCACAGTGGTGACGCACAATGACATTTTTTGACAACCCTAGTTATACTCTAATTGGATCTATTTTTTATTTGGACATAATTTTGTGGCAATGTATGAACAAAAATTATTGCAATAAATGTACATGCAAGAGAACCTCAATTCATTATATTTATTATAGAAGAATAAGCTACAATAGATATAACTATTAGATATTATATCCAAAGAAGAGATGAAAAATTTTATAAAATATTGAGAGAGATAAGTCGACTAATAGAATCATCCAAAAATTCTTAAAAAACTAATCTACCGTGATATTTTTACTTACTAAAGAAAAGTATACAAAACACATCTTTAATAGCAGACCATTTCTTTAATTCAAGTATCACTAATTATTTCACTTTTACACTCACATCAGACTCATAGATTATCAACACATAAGCTAATATACTTCTACTTATCTCATGTATTGCATATTCATGATTGTTCAATTAATTTATTCTATGTGAATTATCTTTCTAGACAACTCTATTTTGATTTTATTTTTATTTCAACTAAGATTTTTTTATAAGATAACGAGATTCTAAGAAAAATTTAATTTGAGATTGAGCTGAATAAATTACATGCTCTCTTTTGTAATATCTTCTATATATTTGAATGTCTTGAACTATTTACTTATGTATTCTTAACTTGGTCACCCATCACTAGCTAAGTTAAGAATATTGTATCCTAATCTCAAAGATATTTTAATCCTAAAGTGTGAGACATATTAATTAGAAAAACTTAGCATAATTTTATGTCCTGCACGTAAATCTATCTTGAGTAATAACTCATTCAATTTGATACACTGAGACATATAGAAGCACAATAGAGATACGACCAGAGATGAATTTAAGTATCTAATTATTTTTATTAATGACAGTTCAAAATATATATGAATATATCTCTTTTAAGATATTTTACATGTTTTTTTAATTTTTAGATTATTCATAAAATGACAAAAAATCAAAATGATAAAAAAATTAAAAAATTACAATACATTAGAATATATGTAAACCAATAAAACACTTACTAAATAGATCATATAACTATGCACTAGACATCTTGCACCGATACAACTCAGCAAAATAGAATTACTAAAAAAAATAGAATATTTGATTGAAATAAATTAGATACTCATACTTTAAAAGAATTTAAAAATATTTTTGAGAAAATATAATTTTGATTATAATTTATTTCATCAATCAGATATTTCCATCAATTATTTCTTTATGTATACCTTTTCAGATCCTATATCCTAGATAAAAACTATTTAGCTTACATCATCAAATCTTTGAATTTACTTATTTTGTCCTAGATCATTCTTCAGGATGAGATCAGATGAGATTTAAGACATTGAGATATAAAATTATAGGATATTCTAGTACTCGAATATGGTACAAATATTTTTCACTAAATATTAATAGTATTTTAGTGAATGTTGATGTTTTTTTTTACCATGATATTTTTTAATGAATCTAAAATAAATATGAATCAAACATTTGCATCTAAATCAATATATTTTTCTTCTCATACATAAAATCATGTTTGGACCATAAATTAGTAGAGAGAATCATCCATCAATTATAATTGAGCATGTTAATACTTATTAGATTACTCTCATGAAATTTTCATATCTACTAATAAATTCATATTATAAAGTCTAGAGATAGTGACACTTCCTGAAACACATTAAATAATACATTAGTCCATGAGTCTTTACTAGTACAGACAAAATATGTCAAATAGGCTAGGCAATCCGCAACACGACATTCCCCATGAAAATAGGCCAGCAACATGACCTGACATGCTAGAACCATGTCTAGAATAGGCTATACAACATGGTTCGAGTTTCTATCCTACATGCCACAAAAATTGTGATACATCATGGCCATACATGTTGGTCGTGTGGGTTTTGACCCAGCTAGAGTCATCCTAAGCTAACTTGAATGCCTGGACAATTAATAAGTAGAGAGTCCCCGTCAGTTATATATGTGAATTTTGATATTCAATATAATACGACTCTCATTAAGTTATCATATCTACAAACAAATTCAAATTATATTGGATCTAAAAAGAGTAATACTTCTTGGATAGGAAGATCTCTTTCATGCTTAGATAATACAATAATCTACAAGTCTTCACTAGTAGAGACTAAAGGCGACAATTAAGGTGACATGACCCATAGAAACCGGCTAATGACATGGCTTGAATCATGCCTGAAATAGGCATGAGCCAGCCCATGGCATGACTCAGGTCAGGCCAAAGTTTCTGACCCATGTGCCACAAAAGATGCAGTATGATCCCAACCTAGCTTGACATGATCCGACATTACCTGACTAACCAGCAAGCAAAAGGGTCATGTCAACCCAATATGACTTGTTTGATAGGTAACTAGGAAACTTAATCACTCAAGAACTATAGTCTATACCAAAGGAGAGAAACATGCTCATCCTACTTAGACTAGGAATAAGCATACCAAAAAGCCAGATGATCCTATAACTAATCTATCTAATTTTGATCTTCAGTTCATTCTCCAAAAAAAATAAAAAAAATTGTATTCAGTACCCGATCTCAGATCTTGTACTATTACTTTGTTTTTTCTTTTATTTCTTTTAATACTTCTTTTTAAAATACTATTATATTTAAGCTTTCCTTTGAAATATTATCCCATCCATGTTAATGCAAGGCCATGATCAAAGATATGCATGTTCTCCACTGTAATAATACTTGAGATAAGAATCTCAAAATTACCTTAAAACAAGACCTATAGTGAGATAATTTATTCATATATTTAATGTGGACTACCATAATACTTATTATCTAATAACCAAAATAACCTGAGTACGAATCCTTATTTTTATTATAGCATCTCAAAGTTAGAGGATATACTAGCAAGACATAAAGAATATATTTTTTCACGCTGAGTTTGAGGAGGAAGTGCATATGGAATAACCACATGAATTTCAAGAGACATTGTCAATCACTTTATTAACAATCACTTCATTGGGGTTATACATAAGCATTATTAACTTTTTTCTCTTTTTTTATAGGAATCCCATTGATAAAATAATTTTATTGATTGTTATATGAATAACATTCTCATTAAGAGAAATAACAAACTTGAAATCATTCACCACAAATGGTACTTTCAAATATAATTTTAAATAATAAAACTTGGAAAACTCAAATACTTTCTTGACATATAAATAACTAATTCTTCGAAGAATATCATTTTTATCAGGGACGAGATATATACTTGATACAGTTGCAGAAATTAATCTTTTAAGTTATGCTCAAAAACAAATTCCTATTAATCCATGTACTCATTTCACTTCTAAAATGAACCATCGAGTTGACTCTACCACTTATAAGAGAATCATATAAAAGATTATTTATCTTACTATAACCAGAGTAGATATAACATTCACAATTAATATAATTAGTTGTTTCTTAATTTCTCCTCAGCAAGTTTACATTGTCGTAACTCTTCACATATTAAGATATACGAAGAAGTTTCTACGACTTGGGATCTCTTTCAGAAATTATTGATACTTACAATTAGTTGTATATTTATATTTGAGTTGGACATCAAAATATACCAAGATAATGTATATGATAGAGTTTAATACTTTTACTAGAGATAACATTGTCTTTAAAAAAATTATGATACAAATAATTATTTCGAGATCTAATACTATAACAATCAAATAGTTTGGATGCAAGATCTGCTCGATAAGATCAAGATTGTATTTTCTTCTCTCACTACTTTTTACTATAATAATCAAATAGTGAGGCATATAATCTCAAATCTGATATTTTATAGGTAGACAAAATACTTAGAAGCAAACTGATTTTTTTAAGAAAGAAGACTTAGAATAAAATTATTACTACAATAGGCATTCAGACAATAGAAAGAACGAACAGTTAATATCGGCAGCTTCTCTATTGCATTCTTAATTTTTGTTATTCCCCCATCATTTCTCATTGATTTGATGCTGTACTTTGTTTGAGCACCAGCATCTTTCCAATAGCCCTGAATTGGCTTTGGGTCAAAAGAAAGAACAACACCAGCGATTTCTGTGATTCTCTCGAGAATATACCTAGTAACCCAAAACTGATTTCCAGCATTGATCCCCACAACAAGGACCAGCTTGAAATTCCCAATAGCCTGGCATGGCTTCTCCATTAATGCCGCTGATACTGATGCCAGTGTACAGACAAGTTTTGTCTGCCCCCACACCACAATAATATAAGCCTTGCGGACCAGGATAGCCACCAACAGGCTATCTAACTTCTTTTTGAAGCAGCGTGTACTCTTGCTCAATCCTATACCAAGGTTCTTCAGAGGCAACGCTGGGATGGAGAAAAAATCTTGGCAGCAGTGAATCTCTTGTTGG
The DNA here is from genome assembly GCA_029783825.1 of Sapria himalayana. NCBI lineage: Eukaryota > Viridiplantae > Streptophyta > Magnoliopsida > Malpighiales > Rafflesiaceae > Sapria > Sapria himalayana. The sequence continues at coordinate 164,827 of JAREIK010000185.1, read as the reverse complement.
TTGTAAGTGGCTCCCCAGCTGGAGTGTAAGCAATGTGCATGACCAAAATGTTGTTTCCTCTTCGAAACTTATCCCTGAAGACCACTTGAGGATGCAGAACAACTTCGCTGTCTTCTTCAGTTCTTGACCAATGCTGGAGCCATCATAATTCTACAGAAGAAGCTTAGCTAGATCCACAACTCATCTATATAATGTGCAATGAATTTTGATTTTGTAGATGAAGTATTGTTAGTGGACAATTTTATTGCATATCACCTGTCTGTCATTGGTGAATGTCTGACAGCAATTATAACAGTATAAGTCACATATGGCATTTTAAAGTGCAGGAGTGCATCACGGTCAAGGAGAAAGATGCATGATCAGATGAAGCTGCAGAAGTCTGCTAGGAGCAAAAAGTAGTGTAACAAACAACAAGAGCTAAATATAAAATTTACTCAGAATCTTTGCTCAGCTTAGTGTTTGGATTGAGCAATGAAGAAATCATAATTGCATGGAAATCTATTCCTTCTTTCGTCTATGCCTGTTACAGAATCCATGGTCACCTTCACAATTGATGAACTTCAAAATTCTATTAGAATTGCAGAACTTGATGAAGAAGAACCAGGCAATGGCACCCACCATCATCAATCCGCTGGTCAAATAACTGTTTGTGTGATTGATCATTATGAGAAAGAGGAATGTTGATGAAATCAAACACATGATGATTATTAAACTAGTAAGATTCATGGGGATTTTGTAAGCCTTGTCAATTGTTAAGTTTCTTTCTTAGCCAAAGAAACAATGCAAACTCCAGTAACATTCCCAGTAGATGTGTCAACCGGGCTGATCCGAGCCGGGCCGGCTCGGGTTTTCTGGCCCAACCGGGCTGGCGTACCGTGCCATGCCTGGCACGACAAGGTTCTATAGAGGTCAGGCCCTGCACGGGCCCGCGGCCCGAAAACCGCTCAGGTTTGGGCCAGTTCGACTCGGGTTCGGGTCAAACCGAACTTTTGATTTTTTTAACAAAATTAGGGTTTCGGTGGCGCACATCCACGCCGCCGTCACCCTGTCGGGGCTCGCCAATTTTCGCCCGTCGGGAGACATTCGCCGTCCCCCTCCCCCCGTTGTGACCATGCTCAGTGCATGGTCACCAGTGCCGTGCCCACCTGCTAGGCACTCGTGCTGTGCCTGGCATGGCAAGCGGGCCGAAAGCCCTCGGCACGGCACGGCACGGCACGGCACGACTGGTGCCGAGGGTGCGCCTGGCCCAGACCCGGGCATGGCACTGTAGCATGCCATGCTGGCCAGGCACGGCTGAACCGTGCCAGGCTCGGGCCGGGCCAAGTCGGCCCGTTTGACACCTCTAATTCCCAGGCTGTAAATGAAAGTGGTCGATGAAATAATGTTAGCGAAGCTCAAGTAGGAGATGCCAAGAGTGATTGACGTGGAGAGAAGAATCCCTACCCTCATGGCGTGCCAAACCATTTTGATCTAGCAAAAAAATTGTTGGTAAGAAACCATTTCGAATAAACCAACGGCAGATAACACTGCTCCAACTTCAATCCAATACTTGAGCCACTTGACGGCAATGATTTCTGCAGCAGCCACGTGAAAACCAGAATCCCATTCATTTTTATCAGCGCAAACAAAGCCAATGATGGAAAAAAAGCAGAATCAAGTAAGATATGCAGGTGAGGATCGTGTAGATGAGCAGAGCGATCGGAAATGTTTGAGGCCAATCAACTTCTCCTTCCATGGTACTCATGATATTCCAGAAATTCAAAGTTCCAAAATAGTGTTTTGAATAACAAATTCCAGTCTTTCGTTAATTCTTTACTCACTTCTAGCCACAATTAACCCATCCAGAAGGTTTTATTTTAGGGATGGCTAAGAGCGACATTATCATGGAAGGAGAAAGAGAAAAACTGCCAAGTACAACGGCAACATACCCAACAATGTTTAATCCAGTGTAGTTCATAGGAGAGAGCATGAAACATATATCGAATGAGAAAATTTAAGATGAGACTATTATTATAACTTATATTTAGATAGAGGTGTCAAACAAGTCAGGCGGCTCAGGCCCGTTACTCTCCAGAACCATGCCTCATGCTAGGCCAGGCCACCCAATGACACGGTTTGTGTTGTGTTGGGCTGGCATAAATCATATTTCATTCCGAACTGTGCCTCCCACGAGTGGACCAAGCAACACTGGCCCGTCACGAGGCACAGCCCGATTGAACTGTGCCTGGACCAGCACGGCACAATCCAGAATCATGTTTGGGCCTATGCCAAGCTGGCTGGAAGCACAATTCATGTCGTGTCATGCCAAGCTCTCTCGGCCTTCATGTCGAGCTAGGCACGAACCTGCTGCCCGGCCTAAAAGCACGGTTCAACAGTACGACTAGAATTGTTCCACGGATCTCGGGCTAGGTTCGAGAATGGTCCAAACCCGACCACCCAAATGCCCGCTCGAGTTCCGTCATTGATCATTCATGTGAGCTGTCGGGCTCGGCCCGAGCTTGAGCCCATAAGCCAAAGCTTCTAGAACCGTCGAGTCAAACGAACCCAACAGTCAAAAAAAAAAATACAAAAAATAAACATTTTCAATCGTTGGATTCATCCACAATGGCTAGTGACAGAAATCAGACGGCTGTCAAGATTCTACCAAAAAAAAAATTTAAAAATCCAAAAAAAAAATTTTAAAAATATTTTTTTTAAATTACTTTTTCAAATCTATAAATATATTCTCTCATTCTTTAGTCTATATCTTATTTCTATCGTTATTCTCATTCTCTCTCTCTCTCTCTCGTATCGTCTTTTTTTCTCTCTCCTTTTGGGACTCGGGTGCAGACTATGGTGCAGGACATCAAATATCAGACATCACACATCATCAAACAAATGAGATTTTATACTTTACGAATATTATTTTTTAAATTTTATTTAATTTTTTTTATTTTAATTAATAGTTTAATATAAAATAATATTTAACTTAAAAACATATTTTAGAATATAATTAATAAACTAATAAAAATTAAAAATAACAAATAATAATTTTAATAATGATAATAAAATTAATATAAACGTAAACACAAAAATTTTTAATATTAATAATGATAAAACTAAAAAAATATCTGAGGCCACCGAAACTTTATTTTCTCTAATGACTTCAACCTAAAGATCTAAAAAATAAAAATTTAAAAGAAAAATAATAATCTGGACTTACTTTAATATTATACAAAATAAAAATATTAGGAGTGCCAATGAAAAATTGACACAATTTAAATATTGTTAAAAAATATTAGTCTGTAAAAATTTATGTGGGATTGAGCACCTTAAGAGATATGACGAATAATTTACTAAAAAATATGATGCATTAGATCCTAAGCAAACCCAACTCAGTGATGGAATCTTTGAGGTTGAATCTAGTTCAGCCTCTATGTTAACCCCATTTATATATCACAATGTGTTAGGGAAAAAAATTATTGTCAAACTAAATACTATGATTGGTCTTCCGATTAAAATTTTGGAGGATCCAAGGATGGTCGGTATCATGCATACTTATTTTCAACATGCATATCATAGGATTTCAATATCCACATTTATGAATGATATACTAAAATATTATAAGTAAGAAAAAAAAAATAATTAATAAATTTAGAGAATATAATAACATAGTATCCGTAACATTCAATATCTGGACTAATAGTAACGATGCATCTTTCGCATGTCACACATTCTACTATGTTGATTCTAAATGAATATTAAATAAAAAAATATTAGAATTTTAAAAAATCATCCATCATCATGATAGTCTGATCATTTATGAGTGCATAATAAAAATCTATAGAGAATATAATATTCAAAATAAAATATACAGTATCATATTTAATAATATATCTAATAATAAAATAGCTATTAATATATTTATTAAGACCATTGAAAAGATTTTTCATGTTAGATACATATGTCACGTCATTAATTTCATAATACAAGTGGGAAAGAATATTATTCTCCTACTTTAGCAAATATACGTAACTCATTAAAATTTTTTTCATATGTCTCACAAACAACAAGAGTTTAGTAGTCTCTATTTTTCTACAGGTCTAAAAAAGAAAAATTTTTTATTGAAATATGAAACATCATTAAAATTACACATACCTTATATTGAAGTCATGTGCTGGATACGAACACGTAATATCCGACTACATCAATAGTAAGAGTGACAAACTTATTATTGACAACACTGACTGAGCTATAAAAATTTTATTTATAAAAAACCTAAAATTATTTTATGACACGACAAACATGTGTTCGTCAGTTTATATTCCCATAATTTGTATTGCACTCAAATAAATATGCAATATTAATAATATATTTAGGAAATTTAGAGATGATCCGATATTTTGTGACATGACACTTGAGATGAAAACTAAGTACTTAAAGTACTGGTCTACCATTTCATTTTTTTATTGTCTAGTTATCTGTATGGAACCTAAGATTAAAGTAGAAGGGATATAAAATATTTTGACATATATATTTTCGCGCATGAATTAAAATATCAATATGAATAATTCATTCATAATAAGTTGACTAAGCTATTTATATACTATGATATTAGGTTAGAGGTGTCAAACAGAACGTGTCGGGCTGGGCTGGGCCAGCCCATTTTTTTCAGGCCCAACCATGTTTTCGTGCCTGGCCCAGCACGGTTTTGTGGGGGTTCAGCCCGGAACAAGCCTGCGATACGATTCGCTGGGTTCGGCCCGGTCAAGCCGAATCCTAAATTAAAAAAAAAATTAGGGTTTCAGCGCCCGCCGTCGTGCCGAACCCTAATTTTAAAAAATTAGGGGTTCGGCATCCCCGTAACCCTAATTTAAAAAAAATTAGGGTTTCGGCACCTCCGTAACCCTAATTTTAAAAAAATTGATTTCGACACGGTACCATGCCGTGCCTCGTGCCGGCCGGGCCGGCCCGATTGACACCTCTATACTAGGTATGGTGGTGGTAGTAGTTAAAATCTGAGTGTATACATGAATATCATATTTTAAGACGATGACTTCTCCATTCAATTAGCAAGGGAGAAATAACAAAGTGGACCGTCGAATAAGAGTAAGCTATCTTGGTACTTAAATACTGATTATTGCTCAATCTTATCATATACTAATAACAAAAACTTTGATATTTTATAATTATAGAAATCGTATGAGTCAACTTATCTCGTGCTATCTAAGATGACATGTGATTTATTGACTCCTCTAATGTTGAGTATAGTATCAGATGTTACTTTTTTATTGGTGATTTCAGATAAAAGATCGAGATTACGACTAGATATTATTGAAACATTAGCATACATAAAAGATTAAGAGAATTCGAGCTTGAGCATCTGAGATCATAATACAACTACAACAAGAACGGAAAAATTGATGGTCGATAATGATTTGTGAGATATTGATGAAGATTGATATTGAGTCTACTACCTATGGCCTAGAGCCTACCACTAGTGATATTATCATACACTTACGAGAATGATTATTTTTATATTGTCTATTAATTTTTATCTTTTGAGCTTGCTACTTGCATTGTTATTTTATTCTTTATTTATTCAAATGCATACGAAATTGATGTTAATCTCTGATATTTAAATTTTTATCTTTTGAACTTACTTTGTTATTTTATAATTCATACTTGTATAACGTTATTAAAATAAAATAATTAAAATTTATAATATTTATATTATTATTGTTAATTTTTTGAGTTGTAAGTTGTGATTTATGAAATATGATTATAATTTTATTTTTTGTTGTATTTATTTATTAATTTAATTAATTAATTAATTAATATTAAAATTTAAAATATTAAGAAGTTAGGGATGACCTGATTCCAAACAGGTCAAAATGTAATGTCCTAGTATGTCCTAGCACGACCCAATCAAACATGACCTAGCATGAAACCCACAAGGCCCAGCATGAACCAGCATGAATCCGAAAAACTCGAGCCTGTCATGCTATGTTGGGCCTGCCCTTTTTGAGTCGTGTCATCCTAGGCACGGCACAGTGGCTCGAGTGGGCCACCATAAAAGGGTCATATCGGCCTGACACAACCCATTTGACACCTCTATTTGGGCTAGGTACAACTCGTGTACTTGGCCCAATGACACAATAAATTGGTCCAAGTGACTACCCGATGAGGGACCCGCCACCACCGAGTACTCATCCAGGTAGTTTAATTTCTATTTTTTAAAAAAATTGGCAATGGGTCAGCCACATAAGCCGGCCACCCTTTGCATTTTCACACAACAAGTTTCTTTCACATGCACATTTGGAGTTCAACACGATTATGAACTCAGTCAAGCCATCGTACCGTGCTGGGCTGATGAACCGAGACATCATGTCATTCATGGCATGACATGGAAATTTTATTGTGTCATATATGGCACGGCCATGCCTTAAAAAAATAGATCGTACCGGCACAATACAACCCATTTGACACCTCTATATTCAAACAACATAATAATTAAGAGGTTTTTTCACGAAGTATTCGATGAGGTCTCAGTTTACTTTCCTTTTCTTTAAACTTGATGTTCTAAATATTTATGCACCAATTTGGTTTAGTTCTCAACATATATCACTCATCATCAATATCAATCAAGTATTATCCTAACTATTTGGAATTGACTAAATGAAAATCATACATAATACAAAAAAAAACTCTCACTTTAGCACAAAATTTAGGAGAAGTTAATATCTCAATAACTTAATTCTTAACTATATCTAATGAATTTTGAACCCGAGACATATTATCTTTTAATGAAGATATTTGTCATCGTACCAAAGCATGCCTTTCAATATATACATGCAACATAATAACTTCTCAGATGATCAGAAATTTCAATATTATTTTTCATCTTTATATCACTACCCATTTGAACATATCACTACATATTTAAATATTTGTTGATAATCCATATCACTGCATATTTAAATATTTGTCGGTAATCCATATCACTACATATTTACATAGATATAAACATGAATATGTACACACACACAAACACACACACACACACACACATTCAAGCATGCAAGTACATAACACGGTTATACGAAAATAAAATGAAAACCAGAAAACATTATCAACAAATAACACAAGAGATGGAGTCAAAACATGGATCGGAACAACCAAGTACCTCTTACAAATTGCAAGGCCAAGTCCACTGCTACCAGGATTTCGAGTGGTCAGTGATTGGTTTTGCACAAATTTTGTAAATAACTTGGGAATATCTTGGGGATTAACTCCTAATCCTGAATCTTTTACCTATACAAAAAGACAATTTAATCAGCCTGATCCTAGATTGATAATTCAGTCTAGTTTTAAAAAGATCTTAACCATCAGTGCAACCAACCTGAACATGCAAATAAAAAAGATGATTTTCAACAAGAATCGGATAAAAGTCTCGAATTCGAAGGTCACGAAAAGATTCATAATTTGCAATAAAAGCAGTAATTGAGATGCTTCCTTCTTTTGAGAACTTCACAGCATTACTAGTAACATTTAAAATTGTTTGCATGAGCCTTTTTTCATCACCAATTGTGTATTCTGGCAAATCAGGAGCCAAATTTAAAGTAATAGCTAGATTTTTAACTGAAGCAACTGGCTTGATCAAATTAAGAACCTACAAAAGAAAACAACAACAATGAGCCCAATAATGGGCAAAAACCCATCAATTCCAGAATGAATAATTGGGGAGCCAAGAGATCCAATACATTGTAGATTACCTCTTTGAAAACTGAATGAAGATTAAAGATTTCCTTCTCGAGTTGAAGACTTCCATCTTCAAGCCTTGAAAGATCTAACACATCATTTATTAGAGTAGCCAACAGATTGCTGCTCATGAGAACTGTCTCAACCATTTGGCGTTGCTCAGGTGTCAATTCCGTTTCCAGAAGTAAGGATGAAAGTGCAATAATCGCATGCATTGGAGTTCTCATCTCATGGTTCATAACAGCCAAGAAATCATTTCGAGCACGAATTGCTGTTTCTGCTTCTCTTCTTGCAAGATCAAGTGCCACATTTTGGTCCATAAGAAGATCCCTCGCTCTCATCGACTCTTCTAAGATTGCAGCATGTGAAAGAGCAACAGCTACCTGATCCACAAAATAAAAATGAAAAAAAAAAGTATATATTATTAACTGCTTTCAGAACAATTAAATCACACTAACATGGTGATGTACATAAACCAAACATTTTGAAAGATAAACAGGTTCACAAATAACAAAGACAAATATGGGATATAAATCACGCTAACAAAAAGTAAGTATGAACTCGCCACAGCCATCTCATAGACCAACGGTATGATATAAAAATGAGAAGAGACAAGTTGGATCTATCATACTATTGAAACGAGAACCTTATCCTATTCCAAACCCAAGACTCAATATGTAAGTCAAGAGATAGTATAAATTAGATTTAGAGAAAAAAAAAGAGGAGAGGGCGTAGAAAAAAAAACAGCCATCTAAGAAAACCTCTATCAAGTTAGTGCATGGATGTCAATTACACTTAGCTTAGAACTAAAATAGGCCTTAGGATATCTAAAAATAAGACTTAGGAGGGCCCAACAACCTATCTCATGCCACCCAACAATTAGGACAAATCTTAGCAGCCTGAAAAAGTACACGCCATACCTAGGCACCACACCTACGACATGCCCTTAACTCCAAGTGAGACATTAACATCATATATTATAATTTCAATAATAGTTTAAAAAACCTTGATATAAATTTTAAAAAAATAAACCTCATATATTATCATTTGAATAATATTAAAACATCATAACAAAAAAATAAAATATAAAAATACTCAAATAATTAAGACTAATTAAATATATAATAATTAAATATAAATAATAAAATAGAATACAATCAGCCACTCATTATTTAAATCTATAATATTATTATATTTATTATTGCTATAACTCTACTAAACTATTACATTATTTTTTTAATAAATCATTCATATTCATATCATCATATTCATTATCAATGAAATAAGAAATATGATCAAGAGATGAAATCTCTCTTATGTAGCAATCAAGTCATCAAACTTTTGTTGACTTTGGCATGAAATATATTTTCATCTTTTCTAATAGCTGTACAATATCATCTCGTGCTAGTATATTATTTTCAAACACAAAATTATTTTTGTACCACCATGTGAATTGTATCCTCATCATTCTTTTTTTTTTTTTGAAAACATTGGAATAATAAAAAAAATGATAGAAAAGATACAAGATTTAAAGGAAATAATAATTTAAGATTATTACAGATTGTCATTTATTTAGTTTATTTTTTATTTTTTATTTTATATTGATGAAAATATCTAACATGTAGGTCATCCAAATCTATTAGTCATTATATAAAATCATTGAATGTATGTTATACCTATTAGTGCTATTGAATATTTTTCATCATATTAACTTATTATTTATTATGGTATATGAACCAAAACTATATGGAGAACAAACCCTAGGGTTGTAGAGGGAGAGCAAATGCATTCTATTAGCATAATGCATACGCATGCACTATCATGTTCCACCATCACATACCTAATATGTGTGACAAGCATTGATTCTCCATGCATCAACATGTGCTAGATAGTAGGTGACATGTTATTCTCGATAATGCAATGTGTCAATATGTCGTGGTTCGGGTGGTTGTGCCCTTAGTGACGCAACAAAACATATGTGGTGTTTCCAACAACAATATCCTAAGTGTCATAGTGTAATATTGGTGTTTTAGATAGAATAGAATAAGTGGTGTTGGATAGAATAGTGTTTTCTAGGTGCTGCACATAAATTGCATTGTGATGCAATTAAAGATAACTATGCAAACCCATATTTGGTACAATGTAAGTGTGGTGCTTTCATTTGACTATATTTTATTGTAGAGAATGTTAAAATTCAAATTCTTAATCTATTAAAGTTTATGAACCATACTCATAATATGCAACAAAAGTCTAAACATAATTCTTTAGCCACATAATATTAAACTACCCAATAACCAGACAAAAGAGGAGTAGCTACAGACATATCCATAGTTTTTGATCATGATGTGATAGCCCATTAAGGTAAAGTCAATCATAATTTTCTTATTTTGTATGATATTTAAGATCTTTTCTGAGTTTGCAATATCATTATATCCATCTCATGATGGTACAAATATATGATATCGTAACTCAAATTATTATACCAAGATTAGAGAGGATAAAGCCCAATGAAGTTATGACTCACTTTATACAATTTACTCAATTAGCTACACAACTCCTAGATATGTTTCTATCTAATATTGATGTTTCAACAAGATGAGACAGCTAGAAAAACTTATGAGTAAAATATTTCTATATTTGTTGTTCTATGATTTTTTAAAATTTTACTCACATTTTGGGTGATAGAAATTTTCAACTAGATTAGAATTGCATCACCAACCAATTCAGTTTATATGAGATATACTATGAGATGCTATAAAGGCATCTTATTCTTCATTTACTAGCAATCGAGAAAGTATTAGCCATAATAGATACAAAGGCATGAGTTTCGGTTCAATGTATTCATTGCCTGAGTATGGACTACATTATAGAAAATTGCCTAAATATAAACCAACTACTAAATTTATCTAGAGGTCATCACAAAGTTCTTCCACAAAAACTCCTGCTAAAGAAGAATACTTGAGATTCCTCCCTAATGAGATAGCAACTTATCATTCATTTCCTTTAGGTACTACTACTCTTATGACTCATTCCTTTACCTCATACTTCAAAATTATTGACTCATGAGTAGATATCTACATTATAGGTAATTATTCTATTTTTACTAATTTTTATGCATGTTCATAATATATTATGGTGGACATAACAATCCTTCAAAAGGGATTGAGTATTGCATTATTAAGTTGAGTCCATTCTTAACTTTGTGTGTTCTACTTATTTCCAATTTTCCTATTAGTCTTCTTTCCTTGATTTACTTTTGCAAGCAAACTAATTCTAAATTTTTTTAAAGATATTTATTTGTATAATTAGAAAACTATGAAAAAATTTTTTTTTTGCAATTGAGCATGATGAATTATATGCATTTTCTTCTATAATAGGATATACTACGGTGTTTGTATATGTTAGACTTGTTGCTTATAAATTCTCAACTTAGTCACTCATTATTAGCTAAATTGAGAATATTTTAGTTTAATCTTAAAGAAACTTCTATCCAATAATATGAGAGATATTAGTTAAGAAAGCATACCAAGTTTTCCTATCATGCCCTCAAAACTAATGTGAGTAAGGCTCATTCAATATGATACATTCATATATATAAGAACTTAATAGATATATGACTCAAGAAGACTTTTAAGTATTTTATTGATTTTATTGATGATACTTCATGATTTATATGATAGTTGATTTTTTGGGTTAGATTATAAGAATTTTATTCTTGAGCTATTTCATTAAAAAAATAAAAAATTAATTTAATAAAAATGATAACAAATAAGAAATAATAATATATTATAATATATATCAAATATATTTAGTATTTATTATATTAATCATATAATATATTCATATATATCAAAGATGTTTATTATATGTCCATTCAACATATTAGTCCATGAGCCCCATCCAATTCAACCTCATGATGAGTTAGAAACAGAAATATGAGGGTAGGCTAAGGGATGAGTATTTAAGGTTCCTCTTCGATAAAATGAGAAGGAAAATAGCAGGTTGGAAAGAAATTTTATTAAGTTTTGAAGGAAGAATAATTCTAATCTCGATTGTGCTTCATGGCATACTGGCGAGCATCATGTCGGTTATTCATCCACCAAAAAACTTTATAAAAAAATTAGAAAAAGAAATGGTAAACCAAAGTTACACTGGAAAAAATGGGATGACTTATGTCACCCTAAAGAGGAAGCCGGACTGGATTTTCTAAGCTTAGAAAACACGGCCAAAGCATGGGCATGTAAAGCCTGGTGGAGACTGAAAAAGGATGAGGGACTGTGGACATAAATTTATGCGAGTTAAATACGAATGGGGAAAAGTTACTCAAAATGTCTTGAGGAAATCCTCAAAAACCTGGAAAGCTATGAAAATTTAGGAAGAATTAGTGGAAACACATTCTAAATTGTATAAAAGCAGATGGAAATGGACTCTAGATGCACAAGGTTTCTTAACTTTAAAATCAGCAAAAAAGCTAGTAAGGCGAAAGAAAGCGCAACAACCAATATTCAGATGGGCTTGGAAAAAGAAAATTCTGCTAAAAATGGGATCGTTTATATGGAAAGTGATTCCGAAGTTCATTCCAGTGGATGGGAATATACAAGGAAAGGGAATAAAGTTTGCCTCAAAATGTGATTGTTGCTTAGAGGCAATAGAAACCTCAGAGCACCTATTTTCAAAAGAGAGAATAGCAGTGAAAATATGAAAGAAGCTGGAAATCTCGATATTGGGGAGCTCTAGAATTTTAGATTTAAAGGGCATAATAGAAAGATGAAGCAAGGTCACTCCGAGGAATAAGGTGTATAAATGGCTCACTCAAACTCTCCCACACGTCATTATTTAGTGCATATGGAAGACGAGGAATAAAAACAGATTTGAAGCAATACATATGAATTCGCAAGAGATAATTAAAGATATAAAGAGAAAAATTACAAGTATATCGGAGATGAAACCTATCAGGATAGCAAATATAGAGATGAAAAGGGAAGCTAGAAGGATATGGGGAGTATCCTTAGATAAAAAAAAATGGCAGGGCATAAAGAGTGTTAGCTGGAATAAGCCACATACAAAAAAAATAGCTCTCAATACAGATGAAATCTTTAATAGAAAAATAGAAGCAACAGGAGGAGGAGAAGTAATAAGGGGCTCACAATGGCAAATATTTAAAGCATTCTCTTTTGACACTAGGGCATCCTCAGCTTTGCATGCAGAAATTTGTGATCTACAAAAGGGCCTAAATTTCTGTAAATAATTTAAATATAAAGAAATTCAAATTCGCGTAGATTCTGCACTGCTAATTAGCCTAGCAACTAAATGACTAGTAATGTGGAAGTATGAGGACGAGATAGAGGAGATCATATACAATATGAGGGAATTGAAGGCTATAATACAGCACACTTATAGAGAATCAAATGTCATTGCAGACAACTTAGAAAGGCTAGGATTAATCTTAGGAGTCCAATAATTTGATAGGGAGTCTCTGCCAAAAAAGCTTAAAGGGCTAGTCAGACTAGACATGGAAGGAGTTCCTTATTTAAGGAACAAAATGAGGGGTAAAGTCTAAGTAATGGATAATGCTTACACATGAGGTTATATGAAAATTTTGACTCTATAAATGGCATGTAGGGCTTGTGTTTTTAGTTTGAAAATACAGGAATAAACAGAGGAAAGAAAGTCTATCCCAACAGTAAGGGATAAAATGGAGGGTAAGGGATGAAAAGAGAAAAAAAGTAAGGTATAGTGGTCATTCTATCCTAACTGTATGCATGAGGTGGGCCGTGAACGGGGTCCTCTTAATGGCTGAATAAGTTTGAAAGAATGGAGAAAAAAATACATAACAGGAGGAGTAAGGGACAAGGCAGTGAAGTGGATGGAGGGAACGTCAGAGATATGGTTGAGCCAGGGTGGCAGCTGGTTAAGCTGAGCATGGGAGAAGTGATGAACTAAAGCTAGGCAAGATGTTAAAAGAAAGGAGATCCAGAAACTGCACAAATGGAGTAGCAGGGAACACTTCTAACATATAAAATAGGAGCAAATGAATGAAAAAGGCTGCCGGATAATATTAAAAGATTAAAATATTGACAGAATCTAGATTAAAATACTCATGATGAACTATGATGTTAGAGTCTTTTTAATTTAGGAATTAAATAAGACACGATGTATTTTTGTGTTTTATTTGAGAAATGATGTAAAGGATAAAAGGGTAGTTTTAGTTTGTAATCAATGATATTCCTTCGCCAAAAGAGAGGGTATTAATAATAAAAACGAATTTTATTAAAAAAAAGAGTTAGAAACAGAAAGATTTAATCACTCAAGACTTAAAATCAATTCTAAGATAAAGAGATATATACAACTTATTAAAACCAAAATTAGTCAACCAAAAATCTAAAAAAATCATGCAATTGTCCCCTCTGATCTTGACCTTGTTATTTCCATGGTGAATTGAGAATTTGTACTCAACATCCAATCCCATGTGATTTTTCATACTTAAATTCTCTTTATTCTTTTACTTCCTTTACTATTTCTCTTGACGGTATTAAAATACTCAGATCTCCTTCTAAAATACTATGTTATTCAAGATGATATCAAATTATATCAGAAGAGATATATATTATGTACTCTAATGAAACTTTGGAATTAATACCATTACTTTCAGAAAATCAATTATTTGATGTTGGTTGTAGATAGATGTTCACTCAGATATTTTATATAAATTTATAGGATATCTTCTCTCCAGAAATCAAAATGACCTCCTTAGAAAATCTTATTTCACTAGAAGCATCTCATATATGAAAGATACATAAGCTAGATGTGAAAAAAAAAACTTTCTATACACTAATTTTGAGGAAGAAATACATATGAAGAAGTCACATAAGTTTGGAGCAGTACAACTAGATATAATTTGTAAATTATAAAAAATATTATATGACCTAAAATAATTACCAAAATCTTGACTTAAGCAATTTTCATTGACAATCACTTAATTTGATTTACATAGGTGTTTTACAGAATTTTTTTTTATTTTTTCAAATATGTTTTGATAGTTTAATAATCATTCTTATTTTGTACATTAATGATATTATAATTATATAAGATAATGTGTTAAAAATCACTCAATTGAATGAGTATCTTCAGCCATAATTTCATATAAATAACCATAGAAGACTTTAATATTTTCTTGAAATAGAAATAGCCGATACATTGCATTATCACAGAGGAGGTATGAGGTTGTTATACTTATAGAGGTTGATTTATCTGATTGTACTTTAGCGGAAATTCTAATTTACTTAGATATTGATTTCTAATCCGATAAGACTCATACAGTTAGCTCTACTACTTTCAAGAAAATCATATCAAAAATTAAATATAAGATCATAATCAGACCATATATAATTTATGTACACATTATAGTTAGTCATTTTCTAAATTATCCTTGACAAGTTAACATTAATATTACTCTTCATATATTGAGATATATGAAAAAAATTTTGGACTTCAAATCTCTTTTAACGAAATCAAAGATACTTACAAAACAGATAATTCAAATTTGAGTCGGACATCATATTGCACAAAGAGATCTATTATGGAGTTTTGTATTTTATAATCTAACATGTTCAATTAGAAATAGAATCTTTCTCAATCTTTTTCAATTCAAATATGCTAAGAATGGCTCACAAGTCACACTGCAAAAAAAGAGTCACAAGACACGAAGCAGTAACAAAGAAGTAAGATGGATACCACCATATCTAATTACATCAGAATACTTATCATTGACTATAATAATATTTTAAGAACATAGAAAAAAATTAAAATATTACCCATAATATGATAGTTTGTTATGTGTCAAAAATTCATGAATATAAAATAAAAGTATAGATAAATAACCAGTGATACTGAAAGAATATAATAATCTATTGTTGTGTCAGAGAAAAATTTAATATATTCTTTTTTAATAAGTATAAAAGTGGATAAACTTTATGAGAATCTTGGAAAGCATTGATAATCAACATGTCACTCAATACAATGTAAAACTTTCGGTCTCCTCTTAAAATATAATGTCCAATTAATATCTCTAGTTTGTCCATCTTCTTGTAGCGGGTACACTGAATTATGATTCTTCTTCATCTAACCCTATTTTGAAAATCTATCTTTATATTATGCTATAAAATTATGATTCATCTAAAATAAGATTCTTCCATAATAAGAAACAACTACACCTAATTTTAATTGGCTAAAACCCTATTTTGGATTTCTGCCCAAACAGCCACCATTAATTGTCGTTCAATACCATTAACCATGTTCACCATTGTGCGCGCCACCTAGAGTTTGATGATTAGATAATACTACCATGCATTGCATGTCACCACCACATGCTTACTATTCCTCATGCCTGCTGCTATCAAATGCACAGGCCTACTACCATCAATCCACTCACGCCTATTGTCATCAATATGCATGTGCCTATGTGCATCTTTGCCCCCACTGCTTGCTGACACTATCACCACCATGTACTAATGCTATTGGTAAACAAAAAACCAAAGATCTATTTTATTATTATTATTAACTCATTTTTGATACCATATTAATTTAACAAATATAAACTAGAAAATATAAACACTTAATATAAAAATATCATACTTCAAACATCCTTACATAAGGAAAAAATTATTGGAGCAACCCAAATATTAAGTACTCATCAAAAATATAAAATACATAAAATAATTTCAAATACCTCATGTAATGCATACTTAAAAAGTGATCACTCCTAAAAATCAGAATATGATGATCAAAATAAATTATAAAAATGTTAAAAAAAGAGCAAAATAAAGAAAATTATATACTTTCTTTGAATAGTAAAACCATTGTACATCATGAATAATTATTTATCAATACAATTCTTAGGGATTGCATGATTGAAAGAGAGAGAGAGAGAAATAGATAGATAGAGAGGGAAGAAAAGAGATAGAGAGAGGGAAGGAGAGAGAGGGGGGAGGGAGGGAGGGAGAGAGAGAGAGAGAGGGAGGGAGGGAGGGAGAGAGAGAGAGAGAGAGAGAGAGGGAGGGAGGGAGAGAGAGAGAGAGGGAGGGAGGGAGAGAGAGAGAGAGAGAGAGAGAGGGAGGGAGGGAGAGAGAGAGAGAGAGGGAGGGAGGGAGGGAGGGAGGGAGGGAGGGAGAGAGAGAGGGAGGGAGGGAGGGAGGGAGAGAGAGAGAGAGAGAGAGAGGGAGGGAGGGAGAGAGAGAGAGAGAGTGTGTGTGTGTGTGTGTGTGTGAGTGTGTGTGAGTGAGAGAGAGAGTGTGTGTGTGTGCGTGTGTGTGAGAAAGAAGAGAGAGAGAGAGAGAGAGAGAGAGAGAGCTCATTTTCATTAATTCAGAAAAATGACAACTTAACAAATACATACTAAAGTTGAGGCAACTAACCAATGGGTGCTCACTACTCTCATACAAATAAAATAAAGAAAAATAAAATAAAATACAAAAAAAATAAAACTAATTCTCAATATACCTCATCAAGTTGATGCATATATATCACAAACTCACAGCTTAGAAAAAAAATATAATTATATTCCCATAACTTCATGAAGATATCTATAATTTGCTAATTGGTAGACATTTAGAAGATTATTATAAAATCATCATGAATCTTCTCTCATATAACATGATAATCAATCTCAATATACTTTAATTGCTTATGAAATACTAGATTAATAATAAAATATCGAACTATTTGGCTATCATAGTAAAGTCATATCATCCACTATACTAATGGGCCCAACTCTTCAAAGAAGTGACATATCCACAATAACTCATAAGTAACCAATATTATATCTTTATATCATGCCTTTGCACTTAATCTAGAAATAATAATTTATTGTTGATTTTTTCATGAGAAAAATTTACCTCCAAAAAATATATAAAATTCAATAGCAAATTTCATCTCTATGATTATGGGAGCCTACCTAGACTATGAGTATACCTCTATGAGACTCTACTTATGTTCTCTAAATGAAATCATACATCTTGAATTTTTATATGATTCTCATATATTTTAAAAATCTGAAGAATCTACGGCCAAATGAATCACCTTATTAGAATCTACAAAAAATTAATTATATTAACAATAAAAGTAAAATCTAATTTAGTTATTATTAAATAATTAAATTTTTATATAATTCTCATATATATAGAAGAATCAATTAAAATACCAATATATGTAAAAAAATCTATACTCAAATCAAATGGTGAGTAAACCAACACGCATCTTATCATACTAAGATCAAATAAAATATGTATAGTATAACTCCTCTAAAAAGAAAAATAATACCTTCTCGAAGAAAGAAAATCAATACATTCTCTAAAAAAGTAAAACAATACCTCCTAAATAAGCAACCTTAATACCCAAAAAATATTTAAAATGCCTCTAATTATACTTTTGAAGCTCAATCTACAAGAACATATTCAGTTAATATATATCTAATTGATTATCTCATATAATATAAATATCATTAATATATATATTACTACTATTACATATTCTTCATGATTCTTATTGATAAAAATAAGAATAATTTAATGCACATCTTCAAAAAATAAAAATAATAAGTACTAAAGAGAACATATTGATTTATATCCTAAGAGATTATTTTAAACTATAAAGAATCTTTCATAGTCTACACATTATATTTGCACTCTCTAGAACAGTAAAGCCTAATGAATCCTGCATAAATATCTCATCTCAATATTAATGTAGAGAAATGAATTTCCCACATCTAACTAATATACAACCTACCTGTAAGAAACATCAATAAAAAACAACAATATGATAATAGTCATATTCATCACAAAATAAAAAATATCTTAATAATTCATATTATAAGCCTATATAAATATGATTTTAAGCCAATCAACATTTCCTTCAAATCTTCGGTGTATACACCCACTTAAGTCTCATTATATGTTTACTTAAAGATTTTAAAACAAGATCTCATTTATGATTAAAAATAATTATATTTATTTCGTTCAACATAATATATCATCATTCTAGATGACTAAGTGGATGCAAGATCAATACATAATTACTAATGCACATGTGGAAATCATTTGATCTCATTGTATTGAGTGCGTTTGATTCTTTTCATACTTGTAAGAGAGTTTGAGATATGATTTCTTTGATATATTACTCAGAAATATTTCATTTATATGATATTATTATTTAATTGTAAATATGCAAATTGACTGACCAAGATAAGGCGACTCACTATACAACTTGGACAGAACTATGAGAGAGAATTATTGATATGATATCGATATTGACAAATCATAACATTGAAGAGACTTGTCAAGCAATTTTGTATCATTCTTTATATGTATTCATTAATAAAGCAAAATATTAATTTATTAACAAATATTCTTAGGAAAAAAACACTTTAATCCCTCACAAAGATTTATCAAAGAATGACTTATGTAGCTACTTGTCACACCAACTCTTATGGAGGGACTCTCTCTCCATCAAATAGAGACAAATAACTTCTAGAGAATTTTTATAGAGAGGTGAGAAGCTTCTAAAAACATAGAGAGACCTTTATTTTCAAGCAAAATATAAAAGATTCTAAAGGATTAAAATATCTAGAACCTTCCAAGACTTTACAGTATTGTAAAGTATCTAAAATCTCCAAGATTCTAGAATATGTATAAAAGAGGAGGGGTCTCATTTGCAAATCACCAAGTTGCAAAATTCTTTCTTGGATACTTTATCTTTTTCTTTCTAGTATTCTTTTGGGTTCCACTAGCTTCTAACCTGTTAATAGAAGTTGAGTATCACTTGCAAGACAAGCAAGATATTGATTTAATAGTTGATATCAGAGCTGAGATTGTAAGTGTAGAGTAACTCAAAAAATAATAATAATAACATCCTTTCATATGAAGTCTTTAATAAAATTCAAGAAATGAACATTGACCCTTCCGCCAAGGATAAGGGGAAAAAAGACAAGTCATATTATTCTCTTACAAGCTTGAATGAACGGGTAACCAAGTTAAAGATTACAATGACAAACACCAAAGAGAAAATGCATCTCAGCATAGAGAATGCCGTGAAAAATCTCAAAGTATAGATCCAAGACTTTAAAGAGGGAATAAAAAACTCGTTGATCTCGATGGTGTCATATGAAAAGCATGAAGTGGAACTAAGATAAAAGATAATAATTTATAAGACTGCATCACCTGAAAAAATGCATCTCAGGTGATGATCACCCATGAGGCACTAAGAGTGGAGGTGTCAAAGTATGATTCTTTTAGGAGAGCAAAGAAATGTCAAAAAATTAAACTACTTATAAGACATGGAAATATACTAATTAATGAGGCAACATCGATACGCACCACTAGCCTTTATCTCATCGATAATATAATACTATAATAGCATTGAAAATTTATAAAAATAGAAAGGAAGACATGGATAATTAATATTTGGGCTGACTACAAGAAAGAGATCAAGAAACAGTTCTATCTGAAAAATATGACATATAAAATATATAAAAAGATGAAATATCTCAAACACAAAAAAACAATTTGTGATATGTCACATTATCTTCTCTAATGCTCGAAACTCTTGATATGAGAGAGGGGTCACTCATCAATTTTATGGATAACTTGCAGGGTTAGGTTAAGCAAGAGTTGAGAAAACAAGGTATCCAAGATTTAACTAGGATCATGGTAGTAACATAATCACTCATAAATTTCCAAAAGGATGACTCATCTCAAGTCAAGCTACTATTCAAAGATAATTATATTAAAGGTGAGAAGAGATAACGAGCCTAAGAAATATAATACTAAAGAATGATCATGTATGCCAATTTTTAGCAAAGAGAGTATAAGTCGAGACAAGCACAAATATTTCAGACTAATAATCAATTAATTTTTATACAATGGACTACATTGAGCTCGTGAATATCTCAAGAGAAAATTTCTCAATGTTATGATCAAGGATGATACCAAGCAATAAGGTGATGATGCCCATAAGGGATCAATGTAATTGTTGAATGCCCTCAAAGTCAAATCATCCAAGAAATAACCTCAAAGTAGAGGACTCATGTATATTGATGTCAATATAAATAGAATATTCACCAAAGTCATTTTATACACTAGTACCACAAATAACTTTGTCTCAAAGAAGAAAATGGAGAGACTCGAGCTTCAGACATTCAATGAGGTAGGTTGCCTCAAAGCTATCAACTTCGATGTCAAACTATCACATAAAATAGCTCATAGGGTAATGATGAAGAATGAGTCATGAAAAGATAATATTGACTGCACAATAACAACCATGGATGACTTTAAGATAATAATTGGGATAGATTTCTTATGTCAGATAAAAGAAGAAAAGATAAAGACGGATAAAAGATGTGTCTTTATCTTTTTTATGCTCAATAGATATTTTAGAAAATAAAACACCATGAATGATTCTCATAATCATTGAAGCCAAAACTATAACTCACATACTATTGACTATGCAATTAAAGAATGAATTGAAAAGAAAATGAAGAAGGTATTGTACAAGTTAAAAGAATTGATACTATTTGAGCTCCCCAAAAATTTCACACCAAGAAGAAAAAAAGAACACAAGACCAAATTAAAGTCAGGAGCCAAACCCCGGGCCATAGTGGCATATAATATGACACCCCCATAATTTGAATAGTTAAAAAGACAACTAAAATAATTGTTAAATGTCGGATTCAACCAAGTATCCAAGGCTCATAAGGTACATTGATCTTATTACATAAGAAGCATGATGAGTCAGTATGGATGTACATTGATTATCGGACGGTCAACAAAGCAACAATAAAGGATATGTATCTCATTTCTCTTATTATTAATCTATTTTACTAATTAGATTTATGATCAAATACTAACCAATGAGGATAGTTGAAAAGAATGAATCGAAAACATGTATGACGATGTATGACTACTATGAGTTCTTAGTGATGTCATTTGGCTTACTAAAGTACCTGTTACATTATGCACTTTGATGAATAAAATATTCTATATTTTTCTAGATAAGTTTGAAGTGATGTATCTACCTGATATTGTTATATGTAGTAACACATAGGAAAAACATGTTAATTATCTAAAGAAAGTATTTTAGCTATTAAGTCAATGAATTATAACTAAAGAGAAAAAAATATTTCTTTGTTCTGAAAAAAATAAACTTCCTGGGACATCACATTAAAGATGAAAAACTCAAGACAGGTAATAATAAAACCAAGACTATTCATGAAAGGGGATCCCTCAACTAGGGTGCCACAATTAAGATCCTTCCTTTGCCTAATTAACTACTACTATTGATTCATCAAAAGATATTCAACAAGAGCAGCTTCATTGATAGATATTCTCAAATATATATATATATATATATATATATATATATAGACATTAAATGAAAAATGTCTATAAGACTTGAAGAATATTGTAATTGAGGAGCTAGTATTGACATTACTTGACCACACCAAAATATTTGAGATACACACTAATGCTTCTGATTTACTATTGAAAGGATTCTTATACAGGAAAGACACCTCATAACTTATAAAATTTATAAGTTCGATAACACGGAGAAGTGATACACAATCCAAGAGAAAGATATAACAACAATCATCCATTGCTGTTAGAGATAGAGACACAATCTATTGGGATTGCATTTCATAGTAAAGATGGACAACGTTGCTATTAGCTACTTTCAGAACCAAAAGATATTAAACTCTAAGCAAGCAATGTGACAAGACTTCTTAACTAAGTTTGACTATATTTTGGAGTACAAGTCAAACATCACTAATCATGTAGCTGATACATTAAGTTGCAAAACAGAGTAAGTATCCATTACTAACCAGCCCCGAGGAAAGATGATAGATCTTATAAGTAAGAAGTTGCAACACAATCCAGTGGAAAAGGATCTCATTTCCCTAGTTCATGAGGGAAATACATGATATTTGTGGATAGAAGATAATTTATTGTAGACAAAGGAAAAACAACTATACGTACTTAAGTGGGAAAGTATCAAGAGAAATCTCATCAAAAAGTGTCACGACTCCAAATAGACAAGTCACCTAGGGTAATGAGGCATAAGAGCCTTACTAGAGTTCATGTACTATTGACTACAAATACAAGATGATGTGAAAACATAAATAAAGACTTGTCTTGTGTGCTAACAAGACAAGACAAGTCTAGCCAATAACACATGTTTATTTGAAAATAAATATCACATTCTTTGAAAATTATCTATCAGATTCTAAAAGAATTATTACAAGTATTGATATCACGTTCTTTGAGAATAAATCTTTCTTAACATTCAATTCAAGAGAATATACCTTCAAATACTATAGTAATTGAAGTATTAATCAATCCAATAATTATTTCCCAAGAGGAATGATTGACCATGCTCATATGCCTATGCCTAATATAACTAGCACAATTAATATTAAAGAGAGTAGCATTATATTGTAGATGAGGGTGAGTCTCTTCAACAAATAAAGATGAAGATTAGAAAACTTGATGATCTTAATCTAAAGTCTAAAAATATATACTAGATGAATACATTCATAATTCATTCTAGGTGAGTCTTTTGATGTTTCAACTGCTCCAATTCAAAATAATGACTTTAATTTTTAGATTACATTATGAAAAGAACCAATAACATATGAAGACGAAGAAGGGGAGAGAGAGAGAGAGAAAACCTTAGATTTCTTTCGCTTGACTTTCGCTTGTAGCGCTTTCCCCTTTTATATATTCCACACTCCCCCTCAAGCTGGAGCATATACGTCATATGCACCAAGCTTGTTACAAATGTATTTAATCCTATGACGACTGAGAGATTTAGTGAAGATATCTGCTAGTTGATCTTCTGAATTAACAAAACTTGTAGCAATACATCATGATGTGATCTTCTCTCTAATGAAGTGACAATCAACTTGAATATGTTTGGTCCTTTCATGAAAGACTGGATTGGATGCAATATGTAATGCGGCCTGGTTATCACAGATGAGTTTTATCTCTTCATCCTTTCCAAATCTCAACTCTCGAAGAAGATGTTTCAACCATATGAGTTCACATGTTGCCAAAGCCATAGCTCGATACTCGGCTTCAGCGCTAGATCTCGCTACTACATCTTGTTTCTTACTCTTCCAAGATATTAGATTACCTCCAATAAAAACACAGTACCCTGAAGTGGAACGTCTATCTGTGGGTGAGCCAACCCAATCTGCATCTGTGTAACCAACAACCTGAGTATGACCTCTGTTCTCGTACAACACACCTTGGCCTGGTGTACTTTTGATATATCGAAGAATGTAGATTACGGCATCCCAATGGCTATCACATGGTGACTGTAGGAATTGACTAACAACACTCACAGGAAAAGAAATGTCTGGACGAGTAATGGTGAGATAGTTCAATTTACCTACGAGTCGTCGATATCTCCCTGGGTCTCCTAAAGGCTCCCCCTGTCCTGGTACAAGTTTGACATTTGGATTCATAGGTGTGTCTACCGGTTTACAATCTAACATACTGGTGTCTTCCAGTATGTCTAAAGCATACTTCCTTTGGGAAAGGACCACACTTAAACTGGATTGAGCTATCTTAATTCCCAAGAAATACTTGAGTTTCCCCAAATCTTTGGTCTGAAAGTGGATAAAAAGATGTTGCTTTAGTTTCTGAATACCAACCTGATCACTGCCTGTAATGACAATGTCATCCATATAAACAACCAAATAAATACACTGCCCCGAGGAGTTATGATGATAGAAAACTGAATGGTCTACTGTACTACGAAGCATGCCAAACTCTTGAACAACAGAACTAAAACGACAAAACCATGCTCGAGGAGATTGTTTCAAGCCATATAGAGAACGGCATAACTTGCACACTAAACCAGACTCCCCCTGAGCAACAAAACCAGGAGGTTGCTCCATATAAACTTCCTCGGCAAGATCACCATGAAGGAAGACATTTTTAATATCCAACTGATAAAGAGGCCAAGAACACATAGCAGCCATGGAGAGAAGCAGACGAATAGAAGCAATCTTGGCAACATGTGAGAATGTGTCAGCATAATCAGAACCATAAATCTGAGTATAGCCTTTAGCAACTAAGCGGGCCTTAAGGCGATCAACCTGACCATCAAGACCAACCTTAATTGCATAGACCCAACGACAACCAACTGTAGATTTACCAGAGGGTAAAACAACAAGATCCCAAGTGCCATTAGAGTATAGAGCAGCCATTTCATCCACCATTGCTTGTCGCCAGCCTGGATAGGAAAGAGCTTCATGGGTGCTCTTTGGAAGAGAAACAGAGAATATAGCAGAGATAAAAGCAAAATAGGGTGAAGATAATCGATGATAACTCAAAAAATTGTAAATAGGATGAAGATTACGAGTAGAGCAATTACCTTTCCGAGTAGCAATGGGTAAGTCATCAGAAGAGGGTGGAGCCGGGGCAGGAGAAGCCGAAGGGATAGGAAGTGAGTCAACAGGTACCTCAGCAAAAGACAGAGGAGCATCGACACGAGGGCGACGATGATAAACCTGAAGTGGTCTAGGAGGCACAACATCAGGTGAAGAGACAATGGGAATGGGCAAGACTGCAGAAACAGGAAGAGACTCAGAAGTGGTGGAAAAGAATGGTGAATCCTCAAAGAAAGTAATATCAGCGGAGATAAAGTAGTGATGAGTCTCAAGAGAATAACAACGATAACCCTTCTGAAGTCTGGAATATCCCAAGAAGAGACACCTCATGGCTTTGGCTGAAAGCCTGTCCTGTCCAGGAGTGAGAATATGAACAAAGCAAGTACAACCAAAGACACGAGGAGGAAGGAAATAAAGTGGTTGGTCAGGAAAGAGAATGGAATGAGGAATCTGATCATGTAAAACAGAGGAGGGCATACGATTAATCAAATAAAAAGCAATAAGAACAGCGTCCCCCCAAAAACGAAGAGGAACATTACTATGGAGGAGGATAGTACGAGCTGTCTCAACAAGATGTCGATTCTTGCGCTCAGCTACCCCATTTTGTTGAGGAGTATGAGCGCAAGAAGACTGATGAAGAATCTCATGATGAGACATAAATGAAGTAAAGGGGGATGAAAAATATTCCCTAGCATTGTCACTGCGTAACACACGAATAGAAATATTGAATTGGGTCTGAATTTCAGCATAAAATTTCTGAAAAATAGAAAATAACTCAGCTCGATTTTTCATTAAAAATAACCAAGTACATCGAGAATAATCATCAATAAAAGTGACAAAATACTGAAATCCTAAAGTAGAGGCAGTCCGACAAGGACCCCAAACATCAGTGTGGACAAGCTCAAAATGAGACTTTGCCCGATTATCCAAATGCTTTGGGAACGAGACATGAGTATGTTTCCCAAGCTGACATGACTCACACGAAAGCGATGACAAAGTGAAAAAATGAGGGACCATCTTCTGGAACTTGGAGAGACTAGGGTGGCCCAAACAACTGTGAATGAGGAGAGGAGCATCAGTGGAAATGCAAACTGCATGAGATGAATCCGAGGTGAGGTGATAGAGGCCTTGAGACTCACGTCCTATGCCAATCGTCTTCCCCGTACTCCGGTTCTGCAAGGTCACAAATTTATCAGAAAAGGTAATAGAGCAATTAAGAGTACGAGTAATTTTGCTGATGGAAATAAGATTAAAATGACATTTAGGAGTATAAATGACAGAATTGAGAGGTAGAGAAGGTAGAGGAAGGGCCAAGCCAATACCTTTAGCCACAGTTTGAGAACCATTAGCTAAGGTAGCAGTAGGTAAAACAGAGGTAGTAGAAATAGAGGAGAAAAGATCCTTATTATCAGATATGTGATCAGAAGCTCCAGAATCTATAATCCAGGGTCCAAGAGAAGATGTGTGAGTAAGGCAAACAGAGGTATTACCAACAACAGAGGCAACAGAAGCTTGATATGCCTGAGATGCGGAGGAGCTCAGAGGCTGAGGCAACTGAGAATCAGAGGACTGGACCATATGAGCAGTGCGAGGAGGTCGTCCATGTAACTGATAGCAACGATCACGAGTGTGATCAAGTTTATTGCAATAAGTGCAATGAGGACGTTGGCCCCTACCTCGGTTACCTATGCGGCCTCCTTGAGTAATAGTGTGAGAAACTAACACAGAAGAATCTGAAGTGCTATCAGATGGCAAAATCTGAGTGGACGAGATACGAAGGAGGTGAGCAAACACATCATCCAAGGACGAAACTGATGAACTGCCAAGAATCTGATCGCGGACAAGCTCAAGATCCGAACGGAGGCCAATAAGAGTAAGGACCATGAAGAACTTATCAAGCTGTGTTTGTTGAGCCCCAACATCAGAAGTAAGAGGCATCATAGTCAAGAACTCTTCCTTAAGAGAAGCAATCTGGCCAATATAAGTAGATAGATCCAAGTCGTGTTGGCTGAGATAGACAATAGCAGAAGTCACCTTATAAAGACACTGGATATCATTCGTGTATAATCCTTTAGCTTGAGTCCAAAATTTAAAACAAGTTTTGTATGCCCGAAGATGAAGAAGAATCTTAGGATCAACTGATTGCCACAATATACTACATAACTGGGTATCTATCTTCCTCCACTGTACGCCGTCAACCTCAGGGATATCTGTCTCTTGTGTAACCAGGTGATCCTCATATCCTTGACCTATAAACCATAGTTCAACAGAAGCTGACCAGGAAAGATAATTGTCACTGCCAACCAATTTCTCCGAAGTAATCATAGGAGATCCAGATATAATAAAGGAAAAAATGAAAGTTTTAGCAGCCATATCTATTTCAGATTGAAAAGAGCCCTAGTACAGCTCCAGATTATGGCGTGGCAGCACCCGAAAGGTTGAAGAGGCAAGAAACAAGGTTTCTGAACATGGTTTCTAAAACCCTAGATTTTGCCCGGGAAACCCTAGATCACTGAATGGCGAGGAAGAGGAAGTTGCAGACAGCTGGGCCTGCGGGAACCCAGCAATACGTTCCTCAATACGAAGAAAACCAAGCGACAATCCAAGAACAGTATGAAAATTCAGATCAAATCGACGGCGATGATGAACTGGAGGGGGAGGAAACCAGCCACAATTTACAGATGAATAAAAGTGGAGACCAATTGTGCCACTGCAGTTAGTATTCTGCGGTGGATGGTCAACTTCTCGGAGGTGTTCACTTTAATGGCGGCAAACAAAGCCACACAGAAAACTAAGCAACGTCCGCAAGCCTTGACGACGAAGGGTTGCTCAGCTCATTCGGATTTCGGAACCACCACCCAATTACAAGGAGGAGGAGGTACGCCAAGCTTTTGAAGACGATCCGTATGTGCACGAAGAGGATTTTGAAGGCGAAGATTTCGAACAAATATTATTCATTCGAAATATCGCTCTGATACCATGAAGACGAAAAAGGAGAGAGAGAGAGAGAGAGAGAGAGAGAAAACCTTAGATTTCTTTCGCTTGACTTTCGCTTGTAGCGCTTTCCCCTTTTATATATTCCACAACATATTTTACTCAATATCTTTTATCTCGAGTATTATCCTATTTTTGTTTTAGAAAAAAATATGTTAATTTCATATTCTTATTTAATAGTTATAAAATCTCTGACACTCTTTTTCGAGAGAATTAGTCATCTAAATTTATGACAAATTATGTTGGAAAAATTGAGTACACTCATATATAACCATATGTGTGATCTCATCACAAAATTGATAGGTAATCTAATAGTGAGATATCAATGAGTATATATGATGAAGGCGAGAGCCAAAAAAAACTCAATTGACTCAAGACTAGATTGGTAGCAAAAGATTTGACCCAACTCATAACATTGATTACTAAGATACTTTATCTCATGTGGCATAAATAACCACTATTAAGTTGTTACCTTCAATGACGGTATCACATAGATAAATTATATATTAGCTAGATGTAAGAAATATATTTAAATTATAAAATATACTTTATGGCCAGAAGCAATCTCCTAGGCCATAATTGAGTATAATTTCTCCAATATTTAATATATATTTGGCCTTAGGAGATATATTTAAGACTATTATATTTTCTTCTGACATTGATCAAAAGATGAGTATGTGATGTTATTATACATATCGATAATAATTTAATTATATGAGATGATTAACTGAACATATTTCAACTAAAATTATTTTTATATATTAAGTTTCAGATGAATGATTTGAGATGGTTTAAATATTTTTTTAATATAAAAATTAAATACTCAGAAGATGCGACTTTTTATTTATAAAGAAGATATGTTTTGAATATTTTATATAATATTAGTATAACATAATGTGTTGTTACTGACTCACCCTATGATCAAAGTAAAGACTTATCTACAAATATTGATTCATCAGTTGAATCAATTACATATAGAAAGATTATAGAAAAAATTAAACTATTTAACAGTAATTAGGTAAAGTATTACTTACACTATCAGTAAAATTAATATTACTTATCGAAAAATAAATATAATTAATTATTTTCTAGACTCGAATAAATTTATATAAATATAATATTCATGATTCTCTGGTATATAAAAAAAACTCCAAGATATAGGATTACATTTAGAAATCATAAACATAGCCGAATAGAGACACATTCCAATTCTATTTGGGCTCTTACAATTATAAAGAATAAATTCATCATAAGTTTTATATTTTTTTACAAATAATTTTGTCTCATAAAAAAATATGAAATAGATAATTTTTTTTTGAGATTTAGTACATAGGCAAGATGCTAAGTTAAGATATCAACTACTTGTGAGTGTCAGTGAACCAATACCATTTTGAAGAAACTTTATCTACTAGTTTAGAGACCAATGATACTTTACTATGATAGTCAGACAACCAGGCATATTGCGATCAACTCAATGTTCCACAAACAAATAAAATATATTAAGGTTATGACCAATTCAAGAGAAAATAAAGAATTATTCAAATTCTACAACTTACATACCTATCAGCAATCAGACTACAAACATATTCACGAAGACTTTCTAGGATCATAAGTTATTTTGCTTCCTTCCAAACCGAAAATTTGTGACATGTATTGCCCAACTTGAAGAAGATATTATGTTTTAATTTATTTTATATTATTTTTATTTTTTTTTATTTTTTTTTATTTTTTTTATTTTTTTTATTTTTTTTTATTTTTTTTTATTTTTTTTATTTTTTTTTATTTTTTTTATTTTTTTTTTCTTATTTGAGAATACATAACTTGTTGTGTACCCAAAACCATATATATATAATTATGTTATATTCAAACTTACTCTTTTTCTTTTTTAATAAAAAAATCCTGTTGTGTTTTCTTTCTACCCCCCCCCCCCCTTCCCTCTCTCATCTCTCTTGCGTTTAGAAAGCCTAACGTATCTTTTTTCACTATCTATACAAAATTGAATTTGGTTACAGGATACACAAAATGAAATCCAGGCGGAGAGTTAATGAATCCTAATATCTATGTTAAAGATTCAGAGAACACAAAAACCTTCGTTCCAAATCACTATGCACCATGCACACGAAAAAATATGTTAAACAAAGATGTACATCCAAATAGCTATTTGCGATTAGCAAACAACAATGATAGAAAGAAGTCTGAAACAAAAATAATGAATGTGAATGCCTATGAAATGGAAAATGGCATGAATGGGATGACTTATGATATGAAAAATACCATGAATGTAAAATATGGTGCAAATTTGATATTTCTGGATTCTCTTATTGCAGAAAGAAGAAAATAAATGAAGCAGAAATTTTGCTCTAATTGTGCAAGAAAATAAAAATCAGAACAAAAATGATTTTAAAAAAATAGTTTCTTTGGGGGAGAACCAGCTTTATACATATCGAGAGAGGAAGTAAATGTAGTAGCCTATATTCAATTACTCTTGTGGGTAAGGTTTTGTATGGAAAAATTAAAATAAATTATATTGAGGAACTTTTCAAAAAATCCAAAATTGACTGAAACTATAGAATTTCAAGTTTGCTTAATTGAATATAGACATTGTCTTGTGTACTCCTTCCAAGAGAACAATTATACAAAAACATGGCTTAGAAATACATTGCATATATGGACTAAGGTAATGAGACTGCTTAAATAGACCCTAGATTTTGATGTAACAAAAGAACCATCAATTGTTCCAATGTGGATTATATTCTCATTCTTGTCAGTCCATCTAATTAATACATACATTATCTTTTCTCTTGCAAGTGCCCTAGGCGAGCTATTGCAAATAATCAGAGCAACAGAAAATGGATTACCTAGAGTGGCTTACTAGAAAACATCAATTGA
This sequence comes from Sapria himalayana, assembly GCA_029783825.1. Lineage (NCBI taxonomy): Eukaryota > Viridiplantae > Streptophyta > Magnoliopsida > Malpighiales > Rafflesiaceae > Sapria > Sapria himalayana. Next base: position 133,761 of record JAREIK010000185.1, on the reverse strand, counting down.
GATGGATATACAGAAAGAGTCCAAATAGCACATATTGATAGGATCTGAAAAGGAAAGATTTTGGAAACAAAATATGATATCATAATCTATAAAGAATTCGTGATGATTTAGGATTTCTAAAAAAAAAAATAGAAATCCCAAAAAAAAACACACACAATGCACAAGAATACAGTTTGATATAAATACAACACACGGGATGTAATAAAAAAATTTCACTACAATCTTAACAACTCTTGTTTTTTATATTTATATTTACATTTATAGTAAAACAAAAAATCTTTTTAAACTTAACATCTAAGTTGCAATATCACATCCATATTACGATTTCATTCATGTCATAACACCATATAACAAGGGCACTACTTGAATCCTAAATGCATTTACTCACAACAACACAAGATAGATAGCGACTTTGTTCAAGTTATTTCATAATTTAGGTCACGACTTACGTTTTTAAGTTTTCCAGTCATAACACACAAAATAGGTTACAATTTTATCCAAATTATGACTTTATAATTCAAGTTGCTATGTCAAACACATATTATAACTAGTCACAATAACACAAAATAAATTATAACTTTATTCAGGTTACGACACTGAACACATGACTTCAGAAATATGATTCAATCCTAACATTCATCTATTTGACAGATATTTTTCTTTATCTCAATCTCAACTCTGCACAATTAAATCTTTTCAGTGTACACTACATTTCTCAAGTAATCATCACACAACTTCAGTCATGTCAACATTCTTCAGTCAAATTAGTTTCTAACCAACTTGCTCTAATAAAATTATATTAAATGTCAATATACTTTGTTCGAGCAAAAGATATCAAATTCTTTGCTAAATGAATAGTACTTTAATTGTCATATATGAATCTTAGTTCTTTCTACTCGAAACTAAGCTCTGCACACAATCTCCTTTTTAGAGACAGTTTCCTTTCTTGCATGAGTTATAATCTACTTCAGTGGACAAGATGACAACAACAACTTGTCTCTTGCTTATCGAGCTCGCAAATCCACCATACAAGTTAAACACATACTTGCTCATGGATTTTCTAATGTCCATATCTCCACCTCAATTTGCATTAATAGTTCCAATGACTTTAAAATTCTCCTTATTGTTGTTACCATCAAACAACACAAAATCAAGAATTTCACATAGATACTTGAGCACCCTTTTAATGACATTTTAATGCTCCTTCCTTGAGGTGGACATGTAAAAGCTAAGTACTCCCATAACATATGAAATATGTAGTCTTACACATACCATAACATACAATAAACTCCCAATAATATTAGCATATAAACTAAAAGTCATCTCATCTCTCTTTTGTTAATTAGTAGAGGACTACTTTATTGTCAACTTCATCCTAGTGGTCATAGAGATTCTCACCGGCTTACAATCGAAGATGGTGCACTTCTAGTGTATTCCCTCAAGATACTTCTATTACACAAGACACAACATTCTCTTTCCTCAATTTCTATAAATCTACATGCCTAGTATAAAATTTTTACAATGAGATCGATCATGTTAAACTTTTCTGCTAGCAATCATTTCACTCCATTGATCATTTCCTTGTTATTTCCAGCAAATAGCTTATCATCGACATATAAGATTAGAATAACATAGTTTTCACCAAATCTTTTAGTGTGAACATAGTGGTCAGTCTCGTATCTAAAGAATCCCATCTGCAATACATATAAATCAAACTTTCGATACCATATTATCGATTACTACTTTAGCCCATATAATAATTTTTGCAGCTTGCATACAAAATTTTATTTGGCTTTCACCTTGAAATCGACCTAGTTGCAACAGCATATTAATCAAACAAATAGCTTATCATATATATTTCTTCCTCTAGTTCTCCTTGAAGAAAAGACTTCTTTACATCTAATTGTTTAACCTCTAGATCATACCTAGTTGCAGCAGCCAACACCACCAGAATGAAAGTCATCTTAGCTATTAATAAGAAAATATCATCGTAGTCAATACTTTGACTTGAGAATACTCATTATCAATCAGTCCTGCTTTGTATTTCTCAACCTTTTCATCAGTCATTATCTTCCATTTGAACTCATATTTGCATCCTATTACCTTTTGATCTGAGGGAAATTGCACAAAGTTTTAAAAATTGTTCTTCTTCAACTACAACTCCTTTTTCATGACATGTTGTCATTGTATTGATTCCCTAGGGGCTCTTGCCTCATTTAAAGTATTAGATTCATCTCTTGCGACATATAAAACATTATATGCACCATCAACATATATTACATGCGAGTTTCTAACTAGTGTAGATCTCCTCAATGCAGATGTAGCATTGGTTGATTCTCTCTTAACAGGATTTTCAAACTCTATCTACATTGACTCTTTATCACGTACATTTGGGCCACCTGAAGAATGGAATCGTGACACATTTTGTGATATCGCAATTGAAGGATATCGTGACACATTTTGTAATGTCGCAAGTCACTTTCTTCATTAAGATCATTCCATTGTGATTGGCTAGGACTTCTTCACTTTTATATTCTCTCAACATGACATTTCTATCGAATATGACTATTCTTATCTCTAAGTTCCAAATCTTGTAGATTTTGGCATCTTCCTTGTATCTAATGAATTTTCACTTTTTGAATTTTAAGTCCAACTTATTTTTCCTTTCCTTTGACATGTAGATGCATGCATTACACCTAATGACCCGAAGGTGAGGTATACTTGGATTCATTCAATACAACACCTCAAATAATATTTGATCATTCATTACCAACTATGAAGCATGGATACGACAATAAATAAAAGTGTTTGTGTGTCGGACACTTGGATATGCGGATACTGGCTAAACACACATCATATACGTATCTGATATGCCACATAGCATATCATTGACCAAAATTATAGGTAAAAGCGTCGGATACATGTCCGATATGCCTATGAAGCATGGATAGGAAAAAATTCGAAGCTCGAATGCCGAAAAATGTTTGGGCGGGGGCGAAGGCGGGAGGGGGGGAATTTCACCATTATTATCAATATTTATCTTATTATCAATATTTATGACCTATAATTTAAAAAAATTATAACATTAAAAAAATTTATAAACCAAAGAAATAAATATGTTGAATAGATTAAAGCATAATGTAAAACTGTTGTATGATGGAAAAATATTTTGTTTATCTTATTATGTCATGTCTTAGCCGTATCCATATCCTAGTTTTTAAAAATTTACCATGGCCCAGTATTCTATCGTTTCGTATTCTTGTGTCCGTATCCGTATCTGTGCTTCTTAGATTACCAGTATAGAAGTGCGATTTTTCAGGTAACATACTGAGACAATGGTTTCAAACTAGCTCACCTCCTCATATACATTGCCTTCTGCAACAATGTTATTTTCAATCTTTCAATAAATTCACTTTATTGTGGTGTCACCATGATTGTGTTCTATTTGGCAATACCCTGCTCAACACAAAAGAGATCCACCTAAAAAATACTTTATACCATTATCCATAAGTTGAACCTTTATCTCCCAAATGAATTGGTTTTCAATCAATACTTTAAACTCTTTAAACTTCTACAGCACCATAACTTTTTCCTAAAGTATACCTAGAGAAATCATCACCAAATAACATACATAATCTTGATCACTCAAATGATACATCTAGTTTTTCTTCGAATAAATCACTATAAATTAAATCCAAAACTATCATTGATTTGATAGTTGTTGAATTGAATTACACCCTTTTTTGCTTTTCATACAAGCAATCCTTGCAAAGTTCAAACTTTTTTGAATAATCTGACATTTCTTCCATTATTTTATTTGGGGATATAGTTGTTCGATTTTAAAATGTTGAATAAATGATATTATCTGGAGAGAAACATTATTATCAACAATATTTTATAAAATTTATATTCTAAAGAAAAAAATGACTAATATTAATAGAATCAGCAAAAATTTATATGAAATTGATAAACTTGATGGATAAAGGCTTGTAGGATAGAAAAGCGATTGAGAGTCATGATAATTCTCTTATCACGACTTATATACCTCCTTCATATTAGTCTTAAATAGTTGCAACATCCTTTTTTGATTGTAATTCTACCAAAACAGTCATGATATTTTTTGTACATCACGATTCTACCGTCAAGTTGATACAATTATTTTAATTTCTTGAAGTCATAACCATACTAGCTCTAAACCACTAATGACTGTAATATTATTTTTATATCACGACAGTCAAGTATCCTATTAATATAAATAATCACAGTACATTCAAATATAAAGTTTTGCTTATTCAAACATCATCAAAACATTAATAGATATAGGTCATAATATCATTTTTCATCATGACTTTTATTTCAGAGAATAATTACTATGGTCGGAACTTTTTCCAATACCACAATCTTGTGCTTCAAAAAAAAATACCAAAGTCATGAAAGTATTCAATACCGCAATTTATTATTACAAAGAATATTTGACTCAATCATGATATTCATAACACCGCAATACTTTACTCATAAAGTCAACAGAAAAGCCGAGATCAATTTCCAGTGCCATAAATTTATGTTACAGAAAGAAGTTGGCTCAATTATGACAATTCCAATGCTAAGATATTTTGCTCACAAAGCCAAAACTAAAATTATGACCAATTCATAACAATGCAACTTTGTATCACAAACAATTTAAGCATTAGTGACGACCATTCACCCCGTTGTGACAATTATTCTCCAGCGAGAATTAAAAAAGATGATAAAATTGCAATCTCAACTTTGTGTGGTGACATTCAATATAAAATATCACCCAAATTTCTAAAGTAGAAAAGCTACACTTAAAAAAAGAAAAATAGAGAGAGTGAGGAAAGAAGCTAAAGAAGATCACAATGTATTCCAAGCCTAGGCATCGTAACATTGTCCTCAATTAAGAGCAAATTCAAGGTAACCAACAAGTAAAATCAATAAAATTAAGATTTTCTTCTTGAAAATTAGTTTAAGTATTCATTAAAAATCCTAGAATCCACCAAATAACTTTTCACATATCTCACATGATTTTATTTTAAATGTCCGACTAAATTAAAATTTAGGGTTATTTATGTAATTATATTTTGATGTATAATTAAATTAATGAGTTTGTAATTAATTTATAATATATTTGGATATTGATAGATGTAGATACATTTATAAACTAAAAATTAGATCATGAATATGTTAATTTATGTATGTTAGTTATGAAAGACGATGACAGATATGTTATTGGAAACACTTACATAGTTCGAATAGAAAGAAGTAGCATCTCTTTTAATTTTAATATATAAGATAAACAAACATATAAAAATCTTAAGTTGAGATATGTTAATCATTATGAATATTACGCTCTCAAAAATGAAAGCACGAACTTATTAAAGACAAATGCATTATGTAATATTTAAATAAATTAACCTCAAAATAATATAAGAATTAAGTAGAAAGTCTTACCTAAAAATCTCATCATAATATGTGAATCAAGAGTCAATCATAGCAGATGATAACAGATATGTTATGGGACACATGCAAATGGAGGAGACTCGTATGGTGGTAATAGCTCTGCAAATTATTATTACTTGTATAACTTCTATGAATGGTATTCTTGAGAATAAGTATATTTAAGTATCACAAGTATGATACTCACAAAACCAAAAATATAAATAAATTTAGTATCACATTATTTCAAGTCATTGAGATTATTAAAGGCACGACTCAAAATGGACAAACCCGACACGGCCCAACTGACCCAAGTTTGCCGGAAGGGCTGTTTCATGCCAAACCTGGTGGGTATCATGCTGAGTCATGCCAGGCCTTGTGGGTTTCATACCGGGTCATGTCGAGACATGCCAGGACAAGCCATTTTGGCCCGTTCAGAATCAAGTCATCCCTAACTTCAGATATATTTTAAATTTTAAAATTTAATATTAAATTAATTAATTAATTAAATTAATAAACAATAAAATAAAATTTCAATCACAAGTCACCACTCAAAAAAATAATATAATATAAATATTAAATTTTCAATAATTTCATTTTCATAACATAATACAAGTACAAATTATAAAATAACAAAATAAATTCAAAATATAAAAATCAATACTTCAAAGATAAACTCATAAACATCAATCCCATAAGCGTTTGAATAAATAAACAATAAAATAATAATAAAAACAACAAGCTCAAATAACAAAAATTAATAAATAATTCAAAAATGTTCAATCTCGTAAGCGTAAAGCCTATAAAAATGATGGTATCACCAGTGGTAGACCGTAGGCAGTAAACTCAATCTCAGTCATCATCAAAGTCTTACGAATTATCATCAACTACCAACTTCTCCGTTCTTGTTGAAGTTGCAGCATGATCCTAGAAGCTCAAGCTTAAATCCTTTCAATCTTTCATGCATGCTAATATCTCAATAATATATGACCACAATATTAAACTCCTATATAAAATTACATTCACTACAATAAAAAAAACTTTAAAGCTATACTCGATACTGGAGAAGTCAGTAGATATAGTGTCATTATAGACAGAATGAAATAGATGAACTTATATAATTTCTACACGGTAAAATTCAAGGTTCTTATTATCGATATGTAATAAAATTGAGCAGTAATCAGTATCTAAATACTGAGATAGCTCACTCCTATTCAACAGTCCACCCCATCATTTCTTCCTCACTAATTAAATGGAGAAGTCATCATCTCTGAATATTGTATTCATGTATGTACTCAAAGTCTATCTACTACTACCACCATACCTAATATCATAGTATATAAATAACTCTGTCAACTTCTCGTAAATTAATCATTCGGATTAGTATTTCTGGTTCATGCACAAAGATATGTATGTCAAAATATTCTCTATCCATTGTACCTTAAGCTTAAGATTCATGCAAACAGCCACACAATAAATAGATCTAATGGCGGACTAGTACTTTAAATACTTAATTTTCATCTCAAGAACCATAGCATAAAATATCAGATCATCTCTAAACTTCCTAAACATACTGCTAATGTTGTATGCACACATGAGTGTAATATAAGTCATGAGAATATAAACTGATTAACACATGTTCATCATATTATAAAAAATCTTCAGGAATTTAAAAATGAAATTCCTGTAACCTAGTCAATATTGTCAATAATAAGTTTATCATTTTTACTATTGACGTGGTCTGATATCACGTGTTCGTATCCAACACATGACTCCAACATAAGGTATGTGTAATTCTAATGATATTTTACATCTAATTGAAATTTCTTCTTCTTTAAACCTATAGACAAACAAAGACTATCAAATACTTGTTGTCTACGAGATATACGAAAAAATTTTAAAAAGCTACATATATTTTTTAAAGTTGAGAAAACAACCTTTATTTATACTTATACTATGGGATTAATGACATGACACATACATCTAACGTGAAAAATTTCTCTTAGTTATATGACTCTAATAATCCAGATAAACATATTAATAATTACTTCATTGTTAGATATATTATCGAATATGATACTAAATATTTAATTTTTAATATTATATTTTCTAATGATTCTCATCATGTACTCATAAATAGTCAGGTTATCATGAGGATAAAAAATCTCTGAGAATCCTATTATTTTTTTTATTTAGTTTCTATTTAGAATCTACATAGTAAGCGATGTGGCATGTATAATATGCATTATCATGATTAGTTCAAATATCAAGCATCATGAATAACACACCACTGTATTTCCTAAATTCATTAATTATTATTTCTTTTTTTAAGTTATAATATTTTAATATATCATTCCTAGATGTTGACCTAGGAATCCTATAATATGCAGGTAGAAAATAAATCTGCATGGTGCTTACTACCCTTTGATTCTCCAAAAATCTAATCGAAAGACATGTCATAATGATCAATTTGATAATATCTTTTCTCACTAACTCGTTGTGATATATGAAGGAGGTCAACATAGATACTAAGCTGGATACAACCTCAAAGACCTCACTGCTAAGTTGGGTTTGCCTAGAATCTAATACATCATATTATTTGGTGTATTATTTGGCATGTCTATTAAGATGTCTAGTCTCACATGAATTCTTACAGGTTAATATTTTTTTACAATATTTGAATCATATCGATTCTTCATCATCACCCCTAATATTTTTATTTTGTATAATATTAAAATAAGTCCAAACTATTAATTTTTTTCTAAATTTTATATAATATTTTATTTTCTATGTTTACGTTAATGTTAATTTCATTATCACCATTAAAATTATTATTTATCATTTTTTATTTATATTAATTTATGAATTATATTTGTTAAATTAAAAATTAATTTATATTAAATGTTTAACTAAAATAAAAATTAAAAAAAAACTAAACGGGGTTTAAAAAGTAGTACCCATAAAGCATAAAATCTCATTTGTTTGAGGATATGCATAGTCCGATAACCAATGTCAGCATCACATTCTGTACCCACGTCTCGAAAAAAGAGAAAGAGAAATGATACAAGAGAGAAAGGGAGAGAAAAAAAAATAAATTAGAAATAAGATATATATTTGAGAATGAGTGGAAGTATATATATAGATTTCAAAAAAATAATTTAAAAAAATCATTTTTTTTATTTTTTTTATTTTTTTTATTTTTTTTATTTTTTTTATTTTTTTTATTTTTTTTCATTATTTTTTGGGCATAATCCCAACAACCGTCGGATTTCTACCCATAGCTGTTGGTTCGACCCAACAGTTCCAGAATACAGAAGCTTCGACTTCTGGGCTCGAGCTCGGGTTGTGCCCGACTTTTGGGGCAGGCAACCGGGTTATCCAGAAGCTTCAATTCCAGGACCGTGCCCGAACACCGGCCCAAGACCCGGCCATCTAGGGCATGGTTTAGGTCGTGCCAATGAACCATTCCTTCGGGTCGTGCTTGACTCGGCACAAGGCCCGGGTGAGCTCAACACGGCACGAACCATGCCGAGAGTCAACCCGGCATAGGCTCAAACACAATTCTAGACCATCAACCATGGTGTGTCGGGCTAGGCACGACTCAGTCAGGCAGTGCCACATACCAGGCCCGGGCTACCTAGCCCACTTGACACCTCTAACCCTTGCATGGATTGATGTGTTACTTTTGTATTGAAATGCTGATAGAATAATTATGAAAGGATAATCCTTAATAATGACAATCCAATGAATAACAATCACTTTGTATGCCAAGAAAATACATAAGTATTTTCACATTAATCTATTATTTCTCAAATAACTATACATAATATGAACTAAATACCAAGAAATATCATTACGCATAAGTATGTGTGTCAACTCTAGAGTATGAGTATATTTCCTAATACCAAATATATCAATTCAACTCGTATAGTCATTAATTTATTATTGATCAACCAAACTACCGAACAATCTTTATGAGATCGATATCTAGATTTATAACTACTTTATTACTTATATATCCTATACACAAACAAATCAATATCTATCCTAGTCTCTGACACCACGACACAACATGATCTCATGTCATAACATTGAACTGGATCACAACATCATGCTCACATGTCGTGATTCTGAATCCCATTGCAACACTGAATTGGGTCACAAATGATCCTTGCTTATAGCTTGTGCAAGGTTTCATATTTTGTTTCCCGAGCAATTACCATTGCTTCTTGAATCATCTTGCAAGACTTTTATCACAATAAAATTGAACACAATTATCAATTGTTACTCACAAAAATCAAATTTCTACTCATATCTAAAATATATTTAAACCCAAAATGAATTTGAAAGTCTTAGCATGCAATTTTATCTTCACATAACCAATGAAGAGTCGTATGATATAAAATATGTGTCAATGAACTAAGTATCCTCATTAATATAAGTAACATATGCATCTAGAAAGTGTAGGTTTTGAGTGAAAAGCTCTTTATCAGCCGAGCCAACTTTCACCCAGGCCACGAGTGAAAAAAATTTTGTTTCACGACCTTAGTTGCCTTGTTTTCACTTCTCTGGCAATCCCTCTTGAAGTATTCAGCTCTATCATACTTTCAGCACTTTAATTTCAAATTATTCACACTCTTTATCTTCCTCTTATCTCTGATTTGCTTGTAGGGTGATCTAGACTTATTTATTAAATCCTCTCCCTAACAAACAATACATCCTTCGAATATTTACTGGAGGTATCAAACAGGATGTACAGGCCCAGCCTATTTTTTCAAGCCCGACGGTGTTTTCGTGCTGGGCTCGACACGGTTACTGTACCGTGTCGTGCCTAGCCCGACACGGTTACTTTAATTTAGGGTTCGGCCCGGTCGGGACGAACCCTAAATTAAAAAAATTAGGGTTTTGGCGTGCTAGAAACCCTAATTTTAAAAAAAAAAATAGTTTCGGCACGGTACCGTGCCAGGCCATGCACAGCATGAGCCTGGGCATGGGAAATTTCCTTGCCGGGCCGGCCCAGGAACGGCCGAATCGTGTTGTGCCTCATGCCTGACCGGACCGGCCCGGCCGATTGACACCTATAGTATTTACTCATATTTTACCTTCTCATATCCTTAGGCAATAGTATTAAGAATAATGTCTCATAGGATGACACTATCATACAACTATCAATAATGATAAGTTGATAATATATTTTCTTATTAATCTGATAGTGAACAAGGGAGAGTTATTGTTTTGTCATCTTCACTGATCTCATAACAAATAAATGATATATGGTTGATCCGTGTTTGAAACTAATATAAATATAAAGAAAAAATAACAATCTCCTTTATGCGCGTACAATTTCTTCTTCAGGAATAATTTATTGACTATGACTTGCTCAAATAGAACATCTCAAGCTTCTTACACAGATACTTTGTTAATCTTTTACCAAAAATATTCATCAAGACTTAATCTACCAAACACAATCAGATCAAGTCTTGCACTCTCTGATCTAACTTATCCTATTTGACAATCTTGATAGATATAATCTCTAAATTCTGATTGCTTGATATTGGTTTTGGATCTTCACTTGTGGACCAGTAATATTTATCAACAAGCAGATCCTTCATCTACATTTTTCAAAGTTCAAAGACATCCCTCAAACTTTTCGATCAACCCTAGATGTCGTCGAATTCACCAATTCACACTCAAATCAACCTCTAATGGCAAATATAAAAAATATGTGATGATGATTTAGGGTTTCAAAAAGAGAAAATGAATTTTCTTAAATGAAAAACATAATGTACAAAAGAACAATTAGAAAAAAAAAAGAACATGCAAAATATAAAAAGGAAATCTCACTAAACTTTTAACAACCCTTATTTTAAAATTTACATTTAAAAGTAGAAATATTTTAAATAAAAAATTTTATTAAACTCAAGTCACACAATACAAAATAAGTTGACTTAATTTAGGTCACAATTTCACAATTCATGTTGCAACATTAAATACATGTTGTAGTCATTTGCAACAATACAAGATAGATTGCAACTAGGTTTAGCTCATAACTTCACAAATCAGGTTGCAACACCAAACACATGTTGTAGCTTAAGAAATATGAACAAATCCTAATATAATCTCCCTAATTTTTGGAAACATTGCTAAAAATAGGACACTCATTTGAATTATGTTTTATTAGGAATCCAAGCCTATTATATTGACAAAAAAACCACAACAATCCAAGAAGCTGCAAAAATAAAAAATAAATCAAAAAAGTGAACACAAAGTAAATAATTGAATAAGGCAAAAAAATTCAGCCCACAAAGATTTAGAAACCAAAAAAAAGGATTAAAAAAAAACAAAAATAAATCCACCCATAACCAAGGAATAGAATCATTAAGTAAGATTAATCAAAAAATAAGGCCCATGGGAGTAACCTCATTATGTGTGATTCATATAGAAATAGACTCCATTTTGTGTGGGTCACAAGAATTATAATTTATGCCAAATAATATAGAGTGAATGAAGGACCTAAGTAGGTAAATAGATGGGCAAGTTGCACAGAAGTTGGAATACATTTCATAGATAGTTGCAAAAATTTTTCAGCAAAGTAGAAGCTTACCAAGGAGGATGAAAAATAAGAAATCATAAAATATTTATAGAATATCTCAACAAAGAAAACATAGAAAATCTAAAGAACCTCTTGGAAAAAAAAGATGATTTGTCTTTCATGGATGATTTTGAGGAATGATTACAAACTCCATTTAGATATGCTTTTTAAACTCCCATTTATTATCATGTCAATCTTAGTATGAAATATCAGAGGAATAGCCAAGGCAACTTTGAAATTAATGATAAATATACAAAATCTTTGTATTTTGGTTATCCTTAAACCTTTCCTTCAAGAAGATCACCTTGAGAAATATAAAATAAATCTAAATTTTTTATAAAAATCAAACAAAAATGAATATCATTGAGAATAATTATTAAGTCATACACTTAAATGTTAATAGAAAAATATGAAAATCTAGAATGCCTCACAAAAATATATGAAAACAATAATATAACCGAGAAAAAAAAAACTTTAAAAAAATTAAAATATTATTCCCAACACATTATAAATGATTGGATAGTAGTAAGAGATTTTAATACAATAACAAAGGATGATGAATATATGGGAAAAAAAATACCCAAATCCTAAATCCATGGAGAATTTCAATAATTGTATATTAGATTATTGGCTAATGAATAAGGGATATGAAAGTTCCAGATTTACCTAGATTGCAAGAAAAATATGGACTCTTCTAGATATAAGAATGACAAATCATATTTTGAGCCCGTATTTTTATTTCCATAACAAAAAAATCTTTCATCTAAACAAGACATACTCAGATCATTCTCCATTGTTAATTCAATGAAGATAGAACGCATATAGTAAGAATGTAGCCTTTAAATTCTAATATATATGGATAAAACACCATAAATTTTATGAATGTGTGCACACAAATTAGAATTATCCCACTAATATAGAGAGAATGAAGAAAATGGTAAAAAATTTATTCCACTTTAAACAAAAATTTTAAGCATGGAATAAAAAAGTATTTAAGGATATTTTCCAAAATATTAAAAAAAATATAAGACTTTGTCACACAAAAAGAAAATGAAGTGGATGAAAATGAATATAAAAGAAAAAAGAAAATATTCAAATTGAAGAGAAAAAACCTAAACAAAATATTATTAAATAAAAAAATATATTTAGAACAAGAATCTACCATAAAATTACTTTAAAAAAAAGGAAGTAAGCATTCTAATATTAGAGGAAAAAATACTAACACATACTCAATTGACTCAAACATAGTCACAAGACATTGTTAAGCATGACCTATCACAAACATGTATGGATGTTTTTAAATGATAGTGTTTACTCACATCTTTCATTAGCATGCTAATAGTATAAATCCAAAAAAAATTGAATCCAACATACTAAAAAGTGTTAAAAAATGACCTACATAAAAAAAATATAAGTTGTTATGTTGTTAAGATATAACTTGGGTTCCTTCTCTCTTAAAACCAACTTTTAGTATGAATTTGGTCCAAACTCAATTTCTAATATGGTATAGGAGGGATTATGAGTTACCGATAGAGGTGTCAAATGGGACGGCCTACAAAAAAAATTTACTGGCTACAAACTAAAACTAAGGAGAATTATTTCTAAAGAGTAACTTTTTATTTTATTTTATATTCTTACTAGCAATACAATTATTTATTTATAGGGTATAGTTTGCCCTTCTAAAACTAAAAATTAAAAATCATTATCACCCATAAAAATAACAACCGACTCTTGATATTTCATCTTCCACATTAAAAATAGATATTTAATATTTATTTAACAAGACTCCCCCATAAACTTAAATGCTTATGTCTTCTTTCATGCCGAGCAATTTTTTATAGTTGTCGAGTAGTATCATAGCTAGCGGTTTCGTGAAGATATCTGCAACTTGATCCCGACTTGCCACGTATACTAATTCTATTTTTTTTCCTACACTTGATCTCGAATGAAATGAAAACGAACATCAATATGCTTGCTTCTCACATGATTCACCGAGTTCTTGCTCAACTCATTTGCTAATTTGTTGTTAACTCGTATCTCAGTCTCACCGAGTTATTGTTGCTCCATTTTGCCCAACAAATTTCTGAACCATATCGCATGACATACACACAAAGATGCTGCCACATATTCAGCTTCACATGTCGAGAGTGTCACGATTGATTGTTTCTTTAAAAGCCATGTAAACACCGTGTTACCCATAAAAAACACATAACCCGATGTACTAATCACTGTCGGAATATCCGACCAACTTGTAATCTACTGCATTTGTATAGAATAACCCGAGTGACACTGTTCTTTTGATGTACCGTAGAATTCACTTTAATGTCTTCCAATATGAATAGACTGACTCCCCCATGAACCGACTTACAATGTCAACACTTAATGTAAGGTTCAGCCTTGTGCATGTGAGATAGCGAAGGCTTCCCACTAAACTCTGGTATTTGCTTGCGTCGACTCGTTCTCCTCCATCAAACTTAGAGAGTTTTGCATCTGATTCCATTGGTTTTGAAACCGGATTGCAAGACTTCATCTTGTACTTCTTCAAAATCTCCTTTGTATATGCCTCCTGGGATACAAAGATACCGGTCTTTCCTTGTCTTACATCCAGACCAAGGAAAAACTTTATCAAGCCCAAATCTATCATCTCGAATTCTTGTGTCATTGTGCTCTTGAACTTTTATATCATTTTATTATTATTCTCTATAAAAATGAGATCATCAATATAAAGAACAACAAATAACATATTACCTCTACTCTTCTTCACATAAAGGACATGTTCATAGAGACATTGCTCGAACCCATTCTCTTTGAAGTATGTATCGATACGATTATTCCACGCCCGCGATGCTTGCTTCAACCCATAAAGTGTCTTCTTTAATTTCAACATTTTCTTTTCTTCTCAGATTTTCATGTACCCGAGTGATTGTTTAATATATATTTTTTTCTTCAAGCACACCATTCAGGAATACTGACTTGACATCCATTTGTAATATCGGCCATTTGAATTGAGCTGCTTGTGAAATGAGCAATCTGATTGTCTCCATTCTTGCAACAAGAGCAAATACCTCGTCATAGTTGATTCCCACCTTTTGCTTGTAACCCTTTGCTACAATTCTCGCATTATACCGTTCTATCTCCCCGTGAGTATTTATCTTTCTCTTAAATATCTACTTGACATTAATGGGCTGAGTTCCTTTCGGCAATTCTACTAACTCTCATGTATTATTACGATATATTGCTTTAATCTCCTAGTCCATGACAGTTTGCCACTTCTTGTTTTGCACTGCCTATTCAAAACTTAAATTTTCAGAATATACCAAAAAACATACAAGGTATACCTCATTTGTCGAATCATACAAATCTTGTAAGCTTTGTATTTTGGGTTATCGTGGTTCATCTTCATCATTAATAGTTTCAGAATTTTCCGGTATGATTGTTGGTATAACAGTTGATGATTCTCCAACTTTGATGATATTCTCTATTGCTTTATTTCAATCTCATTCATTTGCTTCATGAATTCTTACATCATGGCTTTTTGAATCTTCTTGCTTATCTAGTCGAATAGCTTGTATCATTTTGTATTCTCATCATACCCAATAATAAATATATCTTACTTTTGTCTTCGAGCTTTGTTCTTCGCTGATCTGGCATGTGTGCATAGGCCAAACTGTCAAATATTTTGAGATGAGAGACGGTTAGTTTTTGTCTGCTTCATATCTCTTGTGGTGTTTGATCATACAACTTTGCATATGGACACCAATTTTGAACATAAATGGCGCATTGCATGGCTTCCACCCAAAATTCCTTCGATATTTTCTTGATTTTGAGCATTGAACGAACCATGTCGAGAATAGTTCGATTCTTCCTCTCGGCCACACCATTTTGCTTTGGAGAATACGATGCCGTTAGAAATCACATAATGCCATGCTCCTCACAATACTCAATAAAAACCATCAAAGTGTATTCGCCACCTCTATCGGATCGTACAGATTTGATGTGTCTATCAGTTGCATTTTCCACCAGCACTTTAAATTTTTTGAACACCTCAAATGTCTCGGATCTTTCTTTCAGAAAATAAACTCAAGTTTTTCATGAGAAATCATCAATAAAAGAAATGAAATACCTTTTGCAACTCAAAGATTCGAGGGTGATTAGTCCACGCATGTCGGAATGAACCAACTCGAGAGGTTGTTTAGCCCGATATTCTGACTTCTTTTGAAATGACATTCTTACATGCTTTCCGAGCACACATTCTTCACAAAATTTTTCCTCGTATTTCATGTCCGATAGTCCGTACACCATGTTCTTCTTTGTCAACTTGTTTAGGCCTTCATGATGTAGGTGACCAAAACAGAGATACCACAGTGATGCATTGTCTTTTACGTTGACTTGCAAATATTTTTCTCGTACACTTCTCAAATTCAATTTGTACATTCGATTTATTCTCATTTCAACTTGTGCGACTGAATGCTCTTGCTTGTCTTTCAATAGTAATATCTGGTCTTTCATTAAAACTGAATAACTTTTTTCCATGAGTTACCTCATACTTAAAAAATTGCTCTTAAGATCTGGTACGTAATACATATCTTGGATTGACCCAATAAAATTATCCTTTTGTACATAATAAATCATAGCTTGGCCTTTTACCTCAATCTTCGAGCCATCTCCAAACGATATAGATATAGCTTTACCCTTTCGCATCTCATTTAAATAATACTCGTGCTCACACATATGGTTGCTTGGAGCTGTGTCGAGGTACCACATCATGTCATTATCGGTGTTGACTTTGTTATATGTCATTAAGAAAAAGTATTCTTCCACTTCATTTTTCATAGCTAAGTTGGTTGTCTCTTTTATCTTTTTCTCGACTCGACATTCTTTTACAAAATGCCCCATATTTTCACAATTATAATATTTATCGGACTTACAATCATTCGCATAGTGACCATATTTGTCACACTTGTAGCACTCAAAGTTGGAATAATTTGACTGAGCGCATCTTCCACGACCGCATCCTCTTCCACGCCAATTTTGTTGGTTTGATTGCCCTTTTTCCTCATGATACCCTTTTTGACTGTGACTTTTCCCCCACAACTATTTCCTCGACCACCATGGTCATGCCATTTACCTCAAATTTTGAGAATAGAATATCTTTTCGTCATTGGACGATGCTTTGGTTTAAAGTATCTGCTCAAGTATCTTCTCATTATTCTTCTTCTTACGATATTCATGTGTCATTAGGTAACCAGCAAGCTCATCAACTATGAACGTTGCTAAATCTTTTGATTCTTCTAGGACACATACCACATTCTCGTAACTGTCAGTTAACGACCTCAGAATCTTCTCCACGACCTGTGCATCAGACAACTTTACTCCATCTCTGTTGAGTTGATTCACCACGGTTTGAACATACGTGATGTAATCGAATACACCTTCTGACTCCATATTCATGCCTTCCAACTCATTGCGAAGAGTTTGAAGACAAACTTGTTTAACTCGGACGACTCCTTTTTAAGCAGCCTCCAAGATGACTCACGCTGCTTTTGAAGTTTTTGCACTTGCAATCTTCTCAAAGCCCTACTCATCAACAGCTCGAAACAGCATGTACAATAACGTCTTATATTTTGATTACGTTTCTTTCAACGCCTTATTTTGAGCCGTCGTATGTCCTTTGGTAGATTCTGGTTCTTCGAAACATTCTTGAACCACCTCCCAACAATCTACAAAACTAAGAAGAGCTTTCATTTGGATGCTCCAATTCTTGTAGTTCACCTTCGTTAATCGGACATCATTTTGTCAGTCGTCAGGTGACGTTTCATCGAACATCGGGCGCGCCGCCCTTGCCATACCCATGTGGCAAGCACTAGATTCATGCCAAGCAAGGCATACGGGCCGTGTCAGGCCGAAGGACACAGACATGAACATGGGTCTTCCCCGTGTCATGCCAGGCCAGACACGACAAATCGGGCCGTGTCTCGAGCCTAGCCAAGCCGGCCCATTTGATACCTCTAGTTACCCACGCCCATTCATGCGAACTTCATGCTTTAGATGTCCAATCATAAGAATGAGAGGGGTGTTTAAAAATAACTCACATCAAAAATTTTCTAAATTATATTGTTAATATATTATTTAGGTTCCCTCTCCTTTCAAATGTAAATGGATTCGAAAAGTTTTAATTTTTTACTTTTGCTTCTCATTAAATATGATCTAAATTTAAAGAAGAATTATACTTGCTAATTTGGGTGCTATATGTGTTAATCTTGGCCTGGATTTTAACCAAATATTGTGAGAAAGCTTGAAATAATTTCTCAATGCCTCTATTTCCTACCATAAAATATTCATTGACTTTAATGTCCAAGAACCCCTTTACACATGAAAGCAAAGTTTAATGATGTCTCTCATTATCCCAATTTATAACCTGTACTTTTTTTGTTGTATCACTTTTTTTCTTGATTTTTCTCCAAAATGACATATCAATATATCATGATTTAGTTTCTAGATACCTGGGCCTGCAATATTTTCTTCATATAAATTTATTCAGCAATGAATTTCAAGTGTACAATTTTCATTAAAATTCCATATTAATTGCCTTCATAATATCTTCTAGTTTCAAAATTAGATTACTTTTTCATCCTTCAGCCTGAATAAGTTTGTCCATTTTGAACAAGTGAAAGACTTTAGATGTTTCTCATTCCTCCATAAGAATCTTGACATTAATATTTAATGGTTTCACTAATATTCAAAGTGGGACTCATTGCTTGAATAAGATATAAGGGTCTAGCAAATAACATGTGTTTTAATCATAATTATTTTCATTCCCTTAAATAGTAATTTATTCACCTATCCTCTTATTAATTCCCTTATTTTATCAATCATATTATCAAAATATTATCTTTCCCTTTTTCTTAATATAAAGGGCATCCTATATATGTGAAGAGGAGCTTTTGCTTTGCAATACCCAAGATCTCTTTTATTTTTTTTGCCTCTTACTTTTTTTTTGACACAAAAAACTACTCTTCTAAAGATTTATTATCTGTCCCGATATCAATTTGTATTATTGTGGGGCATTTTTATTTTTATTGATAGAGTTCATATGCCCATTAACAAAAAAAATGGCATAATCTGCAAATACTAGATGACTCATAGTCACCTCACTTCACATCATGTATCTCACTTCACATCATGTATCTCACTTCACATCATGTATCTCACTTCACATCATGTAACTCACTTCACATCATGTATCTCACTTCACATCATGTAACTCACTTCACATCATGTATCTCACTTCACATCATGTATCTCACCTCAAGGTTATCTTTATATAAACTATTAAGGTTCATCAAGAAATATTCAACCATGAGTATGAATAGTGATTGAGATAGTAAGTCCCCTTGCCTAAAAACCCTTGACCTATTAAGCTTATCATCTACAAAAGCATAGTTTTGAACAACTAATTTTGTTGCTTGAGTTTTTTGAGAAGTAGTAATATGAGTTAGTTGACCCATTTTCAAATGAACTTCATCCGGAATGAATATAGGAAAGTGCTCCATAAAGAGACAAAAGGAAAAATGAAAAACAAATAAAGACCTAGATGAAAGAATACCTCAAGAGTAGGTGATGTTTTCTATTCTATCAGAAAAATATTAAAAAAATTGATGCAATTAAAGGCAACTTGGTGGAGGAGAACCTACTACAAGCTATATTTTATTTGTATTCAAAAGCAAATAGAAAAAGTTCAAGTAGTGACAACTAAATTGTTAAATGGATTATGTGTATTCAATATGCATATGATCCCAAGTAGGATAGGGTCTCATATTTTTGACGTGTTTTAGTGATTTGGCTAGCTTGGTTTTTTGTATCCCTTAAATTTTAGTAAAATATACCCCCCTTTAAAAAACACGCTGGAATAGATTTGACAAAAAAGCACAAATATGACATTTTCTAAATAAATGCCAAAGAATACAGAGGAAGTGGCAATTACAACCTGGTCAGCAACAACTTCGACAAGTTCCAACTCATGAACATGCCAGTGTCTTGCACTATCTGAGGGAAGGATTAAAACCATCAAAGCATAGCGTTTCGTGGAAAGTTCAGGCCAGTCATTAATTTGAAAGTTGGAAAGATGGAGGAGTGGAACACGAACTGCAACTACTTCGCCAGGCATAAACTTCCCGGGCAGTGGTCTTAGTCTAGCTACTGGACAGTTAGGTGATATCTTCACGGCACGATTACTACTAAACACTTGATTAATCACAGAAAGCTGAATAGGCACGGTATATCTAATAGGATTCTGCTGCCGAAGAGTGTGTGAAAGCTGAAGCTCCAGTCCATTGCGAGTTGGCATCCACAGTGCACATTCTTCCAAAGCTAATGTTCTACCCAACTCTACCAGTGTGGTTTTCAGGATTGTATGCCTATCAAGAGTGCTTCTGATTTCATGAGTCAACATCCTAACGTGACGGCCAGTTTCCTCTTGCGTACGAATCAAACCCATTTCTCTATCCAACTCAGCAGCCTTATTTTTTAAAAATAATTCTCTTGTCTTAACACTCAAAAGATCCGGAATAATATGCACAAGCATAAGGGCAGTTGCACATGATACCACAGCAGTTAAAACTTTTGCCAGAGTCATAACTATAGCTACTGTTTTTGAATGTGCAGTAAATGTCCACAAGCTAATTAAATGGGTTGCTCCGCAGAGAACTATAAATGCACCAAACTGCACAAGAACCCATCTATATGGAAACACCACAGATTTCTTGACAAAATAAACAAGCTCTAAGGGAATAGAAAAATAAGCAACAGCAATAAGAAAATCTGATATATACTGATACTTCATCAACAATTCATCAGCATGCCATTGAGGCTCAATACAGTTACAAGACTCCATTTTTGTTGTGAATGATGAGCCTCAGTGATTCACACTCTTTCACATAACTGTAACAAAAGATCCATGGATAATCAAAATATAACTATATAAGCAGGATAGAGCAAGGAGTTACCAAGAATAATGGATGATGTGTAAACGACTAGAAATAACATGTTGCTGAGCATGTTTTTCCCTCCAAAAATTAAAAAGAATCAACATTTCAGAACTGTCAAGAATTATGTCTTATTTCACGTATTTATATTTGTTGAGTTAAAAGTATTTATACGAAAATAATATTGTGATGATTGATCACTTGAAAATTATCGTGTTACATTCATATATTGGATATCATGTATTACTGTGATAGCGGGTATCTTCGTCAAATGATATAGGTTTCGAGTTAAAGACTTATTAGAGTCAACATCTCTAATTCATTATCTAAAATTTTTGTAATTTTATTGTTGTCATACATAATTATTCTCCATGGTACACATATTTATTGTTCGAAGAAAAACCCAAATCTTATTTATTTTTATTCAGTTTCATAAAATAAATAAAATACATTATAATTATAACATTGAAGTTTAAAAAGTGATAATATACTTAGAAATATTTCAAGAGAGTTTCTCTTATTTGAAGAGCATGTGATAATTTATCAAGCAACATATGCAATAGAGATCGCAATTCTTACAACCTAGCTATCCATTTGAATAGCTTACTTGACTCATTCTAATGCTTTTAGGTCAAGTAAACCAAATTCCTAAGGACAATAAGATTACTATTGGGCAGTGATATGAATGTATTTTAAAATTATAAAAACTAAAAATTCTAGGAATGTCAATGAATAATTGAGACAATATATTTATTATAAAAAAATATATACATATAAGAGTGGAGCGAGTGTGAAACTGGGCACCTAAAGAAATGTGTCAATCAATACACCAAAAAATCTAATACATTAAATCCAAGGCAAACTCAACTTAGTAGTGAAATCTTTCAAGCTGAATCTAATTCACCTTCGTTGATTTCATTCATATACTACATTGATGTTAGGAGGGAATACATGACCAAACTGATTATGATTATAGGTCTTCCGATAAAATTTTTAAAGAATCCTATGATAGTTAATATTATAAATATCTACTTCTAGTCTGCTTAACATAAGATTCTTAAATTCATATGTAAAAATAACATAAAAAAATATTATAAATTAAAAAAATAATTAATAATAATTAAAATTTATAAAATATAATAAAATGATGTGACATCTAATATATTGACTAGTCACGACAATGCATCATTTGCATATCGTACCACCCACTACATAGACTATAAAAAAAACTTAATAAAAAAAAGATTAGAATTTCTTGGGATTCTTCATTCTCATGATGACTCTATCATATATAAGTATATGACATGAATTTTTATGAAATATGAAATTCAAATAAAATATTTAGTATTACTTTCGATATTATTTCTAATAATGAAATAACTATTAGTAGGTTTTTAGAACTATTAAAGATTGAACGTTAAGTAAGATATTTCATCATGTATCATATAATTAATTTCATAGTATAGACGACAATAAAAAGTATTTCTTCTACACTAAAAAATAAGAAATTTATTAAAATACCTTAGAATGTCGAGTAGATAACAAGAGTTTAGCATCTTATATTTGTCTACTAGGCTAAAAAAAATTCATAACAGATATGAGATGCCATTAAAAATATATTTGAAAGTGCAATATCTAGGTGGTTCCCCTGTAGACTTGAGTTGGGCACCAACATGCACTGAGAGAAAATTTATGAAAGTGTTTTGCATCTTTTTTGGAAATAATTTTTTTCTTGAAAAGATAAGAGACAGATAATTATTTCGAGATCTAATATTAAGGCAAATTTCAAAATGATGACAATAATTATCTGTAAAATACTTTGGACACAATATCTAGTTGCGAAGATTAGGTATACACTTTCTTCTCTTACTACCTTTTACTATGACAGTCAAATAATGAGGCATATAGCCTCTAATCTAGTATTTTACAAGTGATTGAAACACATCACGCTGAACTACTTCTTCAAATAGAAAATTCATGATGAGAGGTGAGACCATTAGTACAAGGTACATTCAAATAGCAAAGTAACCAGTAGATATCTTCATGAAGCCCTTAAAGAGGCCTCAGCTTATATACCTTTTCTTCAAACTAGGTGTTATATACTTGTATATACCAGCTTAATAAATAATATTGTAGTTTTAATTAGTTTTTTTCTTTTATATTTTTTATGGGAGTGACAAGTAGGCTGCTCCAATCACTTTCACACATTATATAAAAGTATTTCATATATAATTCAATTATTGAGTATGTATTTTATTTTATACATTTCAACTTATAATAATAACGATAATCAAAAGGATTATTATAAATGGAATGACCTAGAAACCATTACTAATTATATTATTTTGATCTTACCATTTGGGCTCACAGAGCAAAGTCAAGCAATTTGATACTTTTTGGCTAGTACAACACCTAGAATTCCCATATCTACTATGAAAGGATGCCACCTCAAAATTAGGTTATTAAAAGAAAAATCAAACTTGTCATTAAGATAACCAAGATATGCCTTTTGTAAAAAAATGTAACTAAATATTTTAGGAATAAGATAAGTATGAATACAAGTTAATTAATTGATCGAATCTTATTATGCAATATTTTAGATCAATTGCATATCACCTACTTCGTTTAAAAGATGTATTAAATTACTTATGACTTCATTTTTTGGATGTACGTATTTTTATGATAATTTTAAAAAAATGATAACTTGTGTAATGATTTAAATTTTTTTAATTATTCTAATTTATTTAAAAAGTACAAGTATTATGAATGTCAACATGATTTTATTCAAAAAATAATCATTATTTAAAAATTATTCTCCTAGTATTAATCTAGGTGAGACAATAAAATATATTTCTATGCTAGATCTCATGTGATGCACCAAATCAAATCAATTAAATTTTATTTCAACTACTTTAGGTCGATTGATCTTATGGAAAACCTAGACATAAGAATTCTATTAACACGTGATCATATTCCTTCTATTATCTTTGATTCAATTGGATGTCATCCTCAAAAAACAACATTCTATGAGTACTTTTTTATTCCATGACTTATAGTTATAGATCAAAGTGAGATATTGAAACATATCTCATCATCTCTTAGTTTGACAACAATTAGCTATAATAGTAATGTGCCTAATTTGCAGAATGATTGTCCCACTTATTATAACAGATCCCCTAGCCCTTGTTAAATCAAGAGTTTAGAAAACTTCATTAACCTAATTTTTATGTTCATGGAAAATGATTCGTGCCTCATTAATCACTAATATAAAAATTTTTTATTCTAGTTGATAATAAAAATTTAGATCTTTCAAATATTGTACAAAATAGATCAACACAGATAGTAAAGAAAATAGGTCAGGCAAGTTGGAGGCATGGCGGGATAGGTGAGGCAAGCCCAACCCGAGGATGATCGGCGAAAGGTTGCCCCAGCACGTCCTGACATGAAACACCAAGCCGCACAGACTGATTTTGGCTCGAGTGTCCAAACTCGGCTAGCCTAGACCGAACCCATGATATTGGGTTAAGTTGAGTTCAATTTGGCCCAAGTCATGTTGGGTTTTGACCTGGCCCTAATCAACCAACGACTTGTCACGACTCATCCAGCCCAAAGGCCAAAAGGGTCGTGCCAGGATGCCCTTTATCAGAGGCATGTCGACCCGCACAAGCCACAAAAAACTAAGTCATGTCAATCCGGCAAGACCAATTTGAAGCCTCTAAGCATTGAGCATCACTCGGCATCTTAATCTTTGTGATAAGATACATTCTTAGTCTTATTTTTTTATTCATATTTTACTATTATATCCTTGGTTGATAGTATCAATATAGTTACTACTACTATGAATACTTTAGATCACTAAAGATGATGAAGAGCAGTGTTGGGTGAAATAATATTATTTTTCTTAACTAAACTTGAGAGCATTAGAATTTTATATCTCTGAGATGACCAATCTATGAGAAGAATAATCAACTTTACATGTCCGAATAGCGACTGAACTAAGTCAACCCAAACCAACATTGTTCCTAATTTTTTTAGTTTTTATTAAAAAATATTATTTTTTTCATTATTTTAAAAATATATATTTTTTTATTCATAACAAATTATTTAGAACATTATTATACATTGAGCACTCCAACAAATAAATATCACATATGCACATATAACAAAAAATAACATACACTCACAAATAAATACATATTCTCACTTTACATAGATTCACAATGATAATCATCAATTTTAATATAATTATCATATATTATTATTTTTTATCCAATATTAAGCAATCATTTTATTACATGCTCCTAATCTCAAAAAATTAAATAAATTCTGATTATGTCATAAATAAAAATCTTCATTCATCTAATTTTTTTTATAATATATAATGTTAGTCATAAAAAAACATAAGATACTTCACATCTCATACTAATACTATAATAGAAAATATATGTTAATGTAATTTACAATATACTAATACAAGAAGTTATTTATCTAGTAATTCAAAATAGAAAATAAAATTTAATCTAAATTATTTTAGTTTTGAGTGTTAATTCTAAGTAGAACACAGATTAAAAATTTCAATCATCATTAAATCCCAAATCACTCACTTTTTCAATCTTAATTCATTTTGAATTTATTGTTAAATATTATTTATGCTTTCTAATTTATTTTATATTAAATTAAAAATTATAATATACGCCAACCAATGCACAAAGTACATAGAGTAAGTTTGAGTTCTTTTAATTTAATTCTAGAAACTAAAATAGGTCAACAATAATAAAATTCAACTAAATATTTAAAAACTTCAACAAAATATTTGAAAAATCAAAATATTAATTATTTGTAGATTAACATTATTAATATGAAAATCTAGATACAATAAAATTTGTATAGATAATATGATATTAATTCACTAGTAGGAAAATATAGAGATTGGACTCAATACATATGATTTCTACTTTAGCATAAGATCTGGGAAAAATTAATATATTGACAGTCTTAAACCTAAAATTCGAAAAGATTATCACTATGTCTGAATTCTGATGAGTCTCAAATCTGAGACTTATCATATTTTGATAAAGGCACTTGCCATCACAACGAGGTATAATCTCTAATAAATGCATGCAACATAAAAATTTTCTAAATTATTAATCATCTCAGTACTATTCTCACACAAACACCTTTAACTAATCGAATAATATCATAATTATTTAAGGTGCAAGGTGCAATGATGTGTAAGGTATACTGAGATGCACTAAGACACAAAAATCTTTTGGAGCCTTGAGATGTACGATGCAATTAAGACATGAGTTCTTCTTCGTGAGGTACACTTTACCTTATACACACACACACACACACTAAATATTTTTATTAAATTTTGTCTATAATTTTTATCTATTAATGAATAATTAATTTGTGTGGGGTGACTTTGGAAATAATTAATTTGTTCAAGAGAACTTTATTAATAATTAATTTGTGGATGGGGGAGGCTTCCGGAAAAATATATTTTGTGGGAGTGGGAGCTTCAAGAATAATATGTTTTGTGAGAGTGAGAGCTTCAGAAATAATATGTTTTGTGAGAGTGGCTGAGGTGAGACAAAGTAAAGAAAAATATTTTTGCCTAAGCCGAGTGGTGCCTGGGTTTTAGGAACACCTTTAATAAATATGAATAATATATAGGAAAAATTAATCTAAAGAATATCAACAAAAAAATAATAAAATTTTCAGAACCCAAATTTTTTGATTTACCCCCACTTGCACCAAACTCAAAAATAATTGAATTTTTGTGCGTTTAAATTTTCCCTCCTGAAATACCCTTAAATCCCTAATGTCAAATAAAAACAAAAATTCAATTATTTAGAAAAATAATATGTTAGAAAAATTTTCCCTCCTGAAATACTCAAATGATATGTTAGAAAAATAAAAACAAAAAAATTACAAAACCATAAAAATGTGCCAAATTATAAAGGTTTGTGTATACATAAAAAAATATTTTCAAAAACAATTTCAAATATACACAATAAATGTTAGTCATGCATATACATTGTTATGTGTGTGTGTGTGTGTGTGTGTGTGTAATTTTTGAATATAAAACATCATATGTATAACATTTTTGAATATTTTATTTTATATATATATATATATATATATATATCATATATCATATTTTTGTATATAAAACATTATATATATAATATTTTTGAATATATAATATTATTTACATATATATAATATTTTAAAATATAAAATATTACATATATAATATTTTTGAATACTTAAATGTTACATATATAATGATTTTCAATATGTAACATTATATATGTAGATTTTTCCAACATATAACATTATATATATAGTCATATCGTGATACATAATTCTAGATATATATTTATACATGTGTATAATCATATATATACATATGTAGTTAAATCATTATATATAGTTTCATATATACATATATAGTTATATCACAATATATATAATAATACGTAGTTATATCACAATATACATAGTGCTACATATATATAATCGCATATGTATATGTAGTTATATCACAGTATATAATTCTACATATATAATCATATATACATCATATGCATTTGGTGTGCATATCTATGTAAACAAACATTGCAACAACATTTTATATATATCATTTAGTGTGTGTGTGTGTGTGTGTGTGTGTGTGTGTGTGTGTGTGTGTGTGTGTGTGTGTGTGTGTGTGTGTGTGTGTGGGGTGTGGGTGTGTTTGTGTGTGTATTGGGTCATTCAAGTTTAGGCATCTCACATGTTGGGTGCCCCCATCCATAATACAAAAATAAAATAATATAATAAAAAATATTATAAACTATATAATGTAACACTTCTCACCCAACTTGTTGAGTAAAGGTCAAAAACACAAAATTTGAAGAAAAAAAAATATAATTTAAAGCATCTTCAAAATCTTTATGAAAATATCATTTGACTACTCAATTATTTTGATATATGTTGAAGTAATAGTTGCATTTTAATTTTTTTTCTGAAAATGAAATACTTTATCTCCATGTGTTTCATCTTCTTATTAAATATTAAATTAGAAGTTATGACTCTTTGTCTAACTATCACAATAAAAATAATGTGAGAAGAAAATAAATATACAATCTTCTCGAGTAGGTATCAGAACTAAAGTATCTCGAATGTGATTATCATTATTGCTATAAACTCTATATTTGTAATTATTATCAAAATAACTGTATGTCTCTTACTGTTATAGGAGACAAATTTACCTTTAAAAAACATTCAAAATTATAACATAAACCTCATGTTGATGCAAGTGAAGGTACTACTTAAATTTAGTAATCCCCAATTATTTATCTCTCATAACCAAAATATCATTCACATATATAATTAGCAAAATCATCATATCAATAGAACTCTTCCAAAAAAATAATGAGTAATTTTATAACACACCTATGTAAACCAAAGGAGGTAACTTCTTGTGTGAAAACCATACTCACAATGACTGCTTCAAGTCATACAATTACAAAATCTTCTACAATTAAAAAAATGAATTATTCGCCTCTAACAGACATATCCTCCATCTGTGAGATATTATCGATAAAATAATAATACGTACTAATATCATCTTTACCACTAGAGAAAAGCTATTATATTAATTCATACCAAATACCTGAGTAAATTCTAAAACTACGAGTTTCACCTTAAGATGATTTATCTTCTCATAATGATGTCTTCCCAACAAACAATCAAATGCAACTAACTACAAACTTTTCAAAAAGTCATGCTACTAGTTTCCAAAGTGTTTGTGGAGTAACAAATATTTATCTCTTTGATTATGATTTAACATTATCTTAAATAAGATAATATCTTATAAGAATATTTATCCTAATATTATTAAAAGAAATAATAAAAAAAATAATAATATCACAAAATCTATGAAATCAAGTTATAAGTACAACTCTTATATTCTTCCAAAGAGTGATTAAAATATCAATATTTGAGAGGATGGCTATGAAATCATATGGCTCCTCAATGTATTCCTCCATGGTTTGAGCATGCTGGGTATATCCTTTTTCCCTAGTATATTTATTAGTATATATGATAATTCTATAAAAACATCATCAAAATATGAACTTATGTAACTAATGAGTGACTCTCTCATAATTAGAGATCAAAGTGGAACAAAAGAAACAAAAAATAGTAATGGTCCATATGTAAATTTTGGACGCACTGATCCTAAAATCATAAAAAAATTAATCTTACTAAAAAAATAATATCAATACTCAGTAATATCCAACTATGTTCTAGTAAAAAATATTTATACTTTTTTTGAATACAAAAGTATTTAATAATATACACTTCAAAGCCTTATGTACCATCTTATCTAGATGTGTCAAATAGGCTAACCCATAGCAAGATGCAAAAATGTCATGATAGGCACGACATAAAATGAGCAAGAGCCAAGCTTGCATTGTGCATGAGCCGACTTGTGCCATGCCAAGCTTGACCAAACAACCCACTTGCAAAAGCACGACATGACCCGATGCCTTCAACACCACCAACACAAACAAGCATGCCTGATGCCTTTACATGTTTATTCGTACTGAAAATAAAAAATAAGCTCATGAAGTACATGCACATGTTTTTTTAATATATTTTACTAATAGGGGTGCATGAAGTGCAAGCTACCCATTTTTTAAAAAAAAAGTCATTGCCATGTGAATAGAGACTTGCAGCATCTCGATTTCAAATTCAAGTCTAAATTTTTGCAAGGTTGATAATTTTTTTTCATAATTATTTTTTTCTTAAATAATTTTAGAAGTAAAT
The DNA here is from genome assembly GCA_029783825.1 of Sapria himalayana. Lineage (NCBI taxonomy): Eukaryota > Viridiplantae > Streptophyta > Magnoliopsida > Malpighiales > Rafflesiaceae > Sapria > Sapria himalayana. The sequence goes on along the minus strand of JAREIK010000185.1, from coordinate 103,911 downwards.
AAATCTCTCTTCAATTCAAAATTCTTTAAATTTTATAAAAAATAAAAAAAATTATTATTATTAAAATGATATAAATGTTGATTTATATAACCTAACTAAAAAGTCAAAGATTAGGTTATCACTTGGTCAAACTTGGCCCTCGTGCCTAAAAAAATCTAAGAAAAAACTAATATTCCAAGTATATATCCACTTTAAGATTATTTAAATAGAAATTTAATGGTATCAAAAAAAATTTGGCATAATATATATTATAAAAATATATATACATGTTGGGGTAATTATGAGACTGAACGGACACGTTATGAGATATTAAATAATACATCAAAAAATATAATATATTAAATCCCAAACAAACTCAACTAAACAGTAGATTAGAGATGTCAAACGAATCATACCGGCATTTTTGCTAGGGTACCATGTCAGACATGACACGGTATAATTCTAGTGTCGTGCCAGGCACGACACATGATTCATTAGGCTGGCTCAACACGACACGATGGCACGGCCATGCTAGATCGTGCCTGCAAAACTCATTACGTGAAAATGCAACACGTAGCAAGGTTTACGAGACCTGCCAATTACATTTGGTCACGTAAGCAACATCCAACTTATGTGGTCGGATTTTTTAAAAAATATCAGACCAACCCATCAGACAATTACCCGGGCTGGTGGACAATGCCACCGGGCCAGACACAGGTTATTTCTGGCCTGGCATGAGGCACGGCTCATGCTGGCCCAGCACGGCATGAACCGTGCCATGGGGCAACACGACCCAACACGAGGCATGATTCTAAACCATGATATGCTTAGCCAAGAATGACTGAATCAAGTCGTATTGTGGGTCATGCTCAGGCCACCCGACCCATTTGACACCTCTACGGTAGAATCATTGAATCTAGATTAACTTTAAGTTCAATGATCATCAATATTTACCGTCATGGGTTTGCAATGGAAGGCATTGTTAGGTTCATTACTAGCATTGGTATTCCGATTACATTTTTAAAAGAACCTAGACTAATTTATTATATAAAGAAATCCTTCCAACCTGCATATCATAAGATTTATAAGTTGACTAGTAGAATAACTTAATAAAAAATTATAAAATAAAAAAATAATTAATAATTAACAAACTTAAAAGACAAAATGAAGTGATCTCGATAATGTCTAACATCTAGATTAGTTTTGATGACAAAACATATGTATGCATCACTGGCTACTTTGTTGATTATAAAAAAAAAATTAAATAAAAGAATAATAGGATTTCATGAAATCCTCCATCTTCATGATTATCTTGTCATATATTAGTGTATGTCGAGAATTTTCCAGGAATACAAGATACAACATAAAATATCTGGCATAGCATTAACTAAGTTTCAAATAATAATGTGGCAGTAAAAATTTTATAAGAACTATTAGAGATTATCTCTTAGCTAACATGTTTCACGTTAGGTGTATATGTGACATAATAAACCTAATAATATAAGCCAACTTTAAAATAATTTTCATATCATTTTAATAAATATGTAATACATTAAAATATATTAAGAAACCTAATAAATTAAAAGACTTTTATAATATATATTTGTCAATAGAACTTAAAAAAAAAATTTTCAAGTGAATGCCAAGTACCATTGGAATTCAACATACATGATATCAAATTTACGTATTGTTTATTAACAAATATGATCTGACTATGTTAATAATAAAATCAATTAAATAATAATTAACAAAAAAGACTGGACAAAAAAAAAATTTTAAAAATTAATAAAAAAAATTTATGATACGATTAACATTTATTCGTCTATATACACTCTCATAACTTGCATTATATATAAGTGCATATGCAACATAAATAGTATCTTAACTAATATAAAGAACATTCATATGTTAGTGTCATAGTTATTAAAATAAAAATAAAATATTTAAATTATTAATCATTCATTCATTCCTTGTATTGCTTAGTTGTTTATATGAATTCTAAGATTAATGTCAAAAAAAGAGAAAACACTATCAAACTCATATTCACTTGCATTAATCAACCACACGAACTAGAAAATAGAATTTATGAATAATCTATTTAAATATTACAAAAATAAATTTAATAATTTAAGGCTTTTAGCAAACCTCCAAGTACTGAGATCTAGAAATGTAACTGAACCAAACGATTCATGATATGTTCGAAGCTCGGCTCAGTAAAAGCTCATTTAAATTCATTTGTTAAGTTAAACAAACCGAGCTCAAACTCTATTTTTAGGCTCGTAATTTAAACGAGCCAAACTCAAGCTTCCTTAAGTTTGACTATAAAAGTTTGCGAATAGACTTGTTCACCAGCTTGCGAACATGTTAGCGAACAGGCTTGCCAATAAAGATCCTAAATAGTAAAGACTAAAAAGTATTAAGTATATCATAATTCATATTCCTCTCATCTCTCCCTCTCGTCTCTCCCTCTCGTCTCTTGCTCTCCTCTCCCGTTCTCTGCCGAGTGCCAACTACCGCCATGCTCACCCATGCCCGTGCCCGAGCTTATTCCCACGCCCCCGCCCGCACCGCACTCTCCCTTGGGCCCTGTATGTTCTCTTCTTCAGTTCTTCTTTTCCTTTCTAGTTTCTTCGATTGTTAATTTTTATCTCTTTATGGCCATCAACCATCATCTTTACCACTTACAGCAGTGGTCTTGTTCATAACCATCATCTTTACCTTGGGCCCTGTATTGCTAGAAAAATTAGAGTTTAAACCTAACAGTCACCATCTCCTTGAACCTTATTTTCAACTAGATCATAAACATTTAACCTAAACACAAATAAGTAAAAGTATATGAATAATTCCACAAAATATATAAAAAAACATTTTTCGAGAGAAAAAAAAGATTTGACATGCCTTTTACAAAAAAAAAAGTGTTTTTTTTTGCTATCAAACCTAATAAAAATATGCATTGAAATATGAAATTTTAGGTGTTTTACCAAAAACAAACATTATTTATATCTTTCAAAGTGAAATCCATGTTAAAGTTCTTTCTGTATAGCTCTCTAGATTAATTTCTAAGTGAAATCCATAATACATGTTATTAGAATCAAGAATAATTTGACACACACTTCATAAAATCAAAAATAATAAATACTGAATAAAACCAATTGAATCCACCAGTATATTTGATTGATTTCTATTTTGCTGAATTGAGGTGTTTAAAGTTTTCTAAATTTTCATATACAATTGTCACATGGAAATTATATGAAATTTATTTTAATTTTATTTTTTACAATTTGTTTTGTTATGCTGTACAAGATGTCGGACCATGCTAGTGCTACTAGTGCTAGTATGTTATCCCCTGATAATTCACAAACAAGTCCTATGCTGAAAAATATTATAGATGTCATTGTAGAAAATGTAAATTTGAATAAGGAAAATACATTATCTACAACTTTGTATGCTAATGGGGTTGAAAATGTTAAAAATGAAGAAGAGAGTGGGGGCAATTGTGCAAAGAAGAGAAAGCACACCTCTCAAGTATGGTCTAAATTTAAAATAATCACATTCCCCAATAAATCAGAAAAGACTAAATGCATCCATTGCAAGGGGTAATTTATACTTCTTAAGGCTGGAACTACATCTCACTTACTTTGTGATAGTTTCAATAAACAATTTTAAATATGACTAAACTAAGATCAGAGATTTATTATCTCATTTAATCATGGTCCATGAGCTATTATTTTCTTTTGTGGAGTATGAAGTATTTAATTTGTTAATAAAGACTGCAACTCCACATTATCAAAAGATTAGTTGTGCATCTGTAAGAAAAAATTATTTTTCACATTATGAGGTAGAGAAGAAGAAAGTTTTTATTCTTCTAAGATCTACAAATAAAGTGAGTGTGACAGCTGACATATAAAAGTCAACCAATCAAAAAATTTTCTATACGGTTATTACTTGCCATTTTATATATTTAAATTTAGAAATTACAAAAGCATACTCTCAGTTTTTTTGATGTACCACCACCTCATTCCGAAGTTATCATTTGTGATGCCTTAAGTATTTGATTGAATGGGAAACTGATGATAAAGTTTGGAGTGCAATAGTTTATATTCTCGTATAATGATGTTATTTGCATGTTAAAAGATAACATTTCATATAAAAATCAACTTGCTCTTGGTGGCGAGTTGTTTCATGTAAGGTGTTGTGCATATATTCTAAATCTCCTTATCCAAGATGAGTTATCAGAGATTGGGGATATAATTAATAATATATGGAAAAGTGTTAAACCTGTAATACAGTCAGAAAGTCGTCTGAATATTTTTGAGAAAATTGTAAAACAATTGAAGTTACCTTCAAAGAAACTTATTCTTAATTGTTACACATATTCTTGATTGTTTTTCCTAGATATGCACAAAGAGAAGCAAGTTACTTTTTCTTGCCTAGTAAAGATAATTCGATGAAAGTTACTAAAGTTTCCTCATTTCTTGCAGTATTTAATAAACTTACAAAAATTATTTCAAGTATTATTATTTTATTTTACTAATCTTAATTAATTTTGTGATTTACATTCTTTTAAATTTGTTTATTTCAAATGGATAATACTAATATCATACATGTTGTTGATTTATTGTAGGTTCTGGATATCCAACATCAAATTTGTTTCTTACCGAGCTTTATAATATCAAAAAATTATTGGATGAAAAATATCTTAATAAAAATGAATTTATGCATTCAATGGGTATGAAGATGAAAGATGAATTTAATAAGTATTGGGGTGATTATAATTTGTTGATCTCTATGACATCTATTTTAGATCCAAGAAATAAAATGCAATTGATTGAGGAATATTTTCCTATGATTTACTCAAGATCAAATAGCATTGAACATTTTATAATTATTTGTGATACTTTGTGCATGATTTATAGGAATTATATTGAAGCTCATAAAGTAAATGGTAGTAAAAAAGATGATTAACGTGAGAATCAAAATAAATCTTCTAGTGCTGTAACAATGGGATCAAGTGGAGTAAGGACTGAATTAGATATATATCTAGAAGAATGTATTCGTATTTATGAAGATTCAAATTTTAATGTCTTATATTGGTGGAAGATAAACTTTCTAAAGTTAAGAGTATTATCAAAGATGACATGTGATATTTTATCAATTCCAAATTATAACTGTAGCTTCAGAGTCTGTGATAAAGCACATCATGCATCTTTAGGAGCAAACATGATTAAAGTATTATTATGCGCTGAAGATTGATTACGTGTATTCTATATGATAAAGCGAAAAAGAAAAGTAAATCTCAGACTTTTATCATATTTTAAGTTTAAATTTAATTTTGGGCTGTTATTATATCTTGATATTTTGAGTTGTTTTTATTGTTGTTTATGTACATGTTTTTAGTTTTGTTTTACAATTTTAATATTTATTTTATTTTTTACTAATTGTTATATTTTTTATAAGATGAAAAGGCTTTCAAAGAGATTAAAATATCTCACTTGAATTGAATGTTGCCTTTAAGGTATAATGTGGAGCTAATTTTTTTTCTTATATATTCTTTAATTTTTGGCATATAATTGAGGTTGGGTTTATTAGGTATATTTAGAGGTATCAAACGGGATGTGTCGGGCCAGCCCGACCTATTTTTTTCAGGCCCGACCGTGCTTTTGTGCCATGTCTGGCCTGGCACGATTTTGTGGGGTTCAGCCAGGCACAAGCCCGCAACATGATCCGCCGGGTTCGGCGTGATCAGGCCGAATCCTAAATTAAAAAAAATTAAGATTTCAACGTGAGTCATCGCGCCGAACTCCTAAATTTAAAAAATTAGGATTTTGGCACGATCGAAACCCTAATTAAAAAAAATAAGATTTCGGTACGCCCAAAACCTTAATTTTAAAAAAAATTGATTTCAGCACGGTACCCGTACCAACGGGCCATGGTACCATGCCGGGCCAGACACGGCATGAGGTTAGGTTTGCCTCGACACGGCACAGCACGAGCCAGGGCACGAGAAATTTCTGTGCCGGGCCGACCCAGGCACGGCCGAATCGTGTCGTGCCTCGTGTCAGGCTGGGCCGGGCCGGCCCGGTTGACACCTCTAGGTATATTATTATTTGTTGATTAAAAAATATTCAAAGTTATTAATTATTTATCTTGTTGTTTGAGGTGTAGCCTTTTAAGCTTTAATTGTATTTTATTCAGAGTGTATTTTATCAATATAAATTATTAATATTTACTTTTATTTGACAAGTTCATAGGTCAATACATGGAAGAGATCATGGTGATAGATAAAGATGTAAAGATTATTTTGAAGTTGTTATATGTTGATGTTGATTTTAAATAATATTCTTGAAATTTTAAGGATGATTCTAATTTTTTTTCTTTGGTATTGTAACTTTTATTTGATTTGGATATGTTAGTTATTATTGACAACTTATTGTATTAAGTTATTAGTATTTTTTTTTAGATATTATATCTAATGCTAAACTATTAAATTTTTTTTTTCAAGATCATAAACAAGCTCACAAACGAACTCAAACGAGCTCACAAATGAACTATTTACCAAGCTCAAAACGAACTTCTTACCGAGCTCGCAAACAAGTTCGCAAATAAACTCCTTACCGAGCTCACAAATTGAGCTCACAAATAAACTCCTTACTGAGCTCGCAAACGAGCTCACAAACAAACTCCTTACCGAGCTCGCAAGCGAGCTCATAAACCAACTCCTTAGCGAGCTCGCAAAAGAGCTCAATAACGAACTCCTTAGCAAGCTCACGATCAAACTCCTTACCGAGCTCGCAAATAAGCTCACAAATGAACTCATTATCGAGCTTGCAAACGAGCTTTAAATGAACGAGCTCAAGCTGAGCTCGATCTTGATGAGCTCAAGCCGAACTCAAGCTCGAGCCTGGATTTTATAAAATAGATGAACCCGAGCAGAATTCGAGCCCTTCCAAAAAAAAAATTGAGTTGAACCCGAGCCTTTGATAATTCAGCTCAGTTTGGCTCGATTACACCCCCACTAAGATCAATATCATATTCAATGGCGATTACTTTTGTATTCAATTTGCTATGATCAAATAAATAAGAAATCCAACAAATAAAAATAAATTATCAAGACATTTTTTTAATGATTACTATTTTATCTTGCCGTATAAAGATATAAAAAATTTTAATATATTAAATTGATATAAATCATATGAATTCATATTTCTCATATTATCTAAAATGACACATAATTTACATGTCCCTCTAAAATCTTAACATAATAAAGTTTATTTTTTTGTGACTATGAACAGATAGAAAGAATACACTACAACTAAATATTATTAAAATTCTATCATATTTAAAAAATTAAAAAAATACACAAGAGTCTTCAAAAAGTTACAAGTCGATAATAACATACACAAAAATGATGATATTAAGACTTAGAGCTGTGATGGTTAAAACCCAACAAGGTGACATCATGTTACTGGCACTACACTAACATGCATTTTACTTTATAATATTTTTTATATATTTTTTGAATATTTATATTTATATTTTCAAATTTTAATGTATTTTTTTAAAATATTGTATTACATTGATATTCATACTCAATTAAAATTTTGGAAAAAATAATTTGATTCTTTTCAAATTTCATATATATATATATATATATGAACATGAACCCAAGTGCCCAACTCACCTATCCAGATGTAGCCAATTGGCTAAGGGCCCTACTCCTAGCCTAAGGCAGCCTAGACTAGTGCGATAACACTACAAATAGCCTATGTGGGCTAGGATAGCTAACCCATATTAGACTAGGTTATCCATGGCCATGTTGAGTTTCACATGAGCCAACCCCAACCTCTCACTGATCAACAAGCCCTAGTTTTCCTAATTGGGCCATTAAATTAGGTCATGTAGGGTCTACCTCCATTGTTGTTGGGCCACCAAGATGAATCCCGGTGGAATAGACTATGTTATGCTCGTAAAGGTGTCAACTAGGTCGGACGGTCTGGTACAGTATGGTTCAGCCATGCCTAGCATAACATAGCACAGTCCAAAACCATGCCTAGTCCTAGATCGTATTGGCCCATGGCACGACTCAGGTCATTCTAGACTAGTGCAAGTCATGCCTCATGTCGAACCAAGCATGACCTACATACCTAGCTAGGTGGCACGGTCCAACAACCCAATAACTTGGGACTAGCTACAATTGGGCCTCAATGTCCAAGTCTAATCCCCTTTGAGTGACTGCCTGACAAGGTAGTTTTTTTTAAAACGACCACATACGCCAAATACAACTTACTTGGCCGATCACAATTTAATGGTTTAAAAAAATAATTTGTGTTGGCATGAACTAGCCCGAATGGGCATGGCCCACTCAAAGCCCGACACAACACAATGACAAAATGAGCCAGGCTGGCATGGAACGGCACAATTCATTTCACACCTCTACTTGCCCAACACAACATGATAACCTTGTTGGGCCTAAAAAAAAGGTGGGTTGGGTTGGTCGGGGCAATCATGTTTGACACCTTTAATCTTATCTCATTCTAGAAAGAATTCAAGTATTAGGTACTCCAAAAACTTTGAAAGACAAGCTAAAGAATCTATATTCAAGATATAATATTTAAAAGAACACAAACTAAGAAAAAATAAAAGAAATTATTAGGTTGATAAAAAAAATTATAGTTAAGACTATATCTCCCAAAAAATATTTAAGAAATACTCCAATCAAATAATAATATACAAATTATCTCAATCAAATATTTATTATTTTTTTAATAATCTTATTCTGAAGAGTGTACTAGCACAAGAAATATGGGATATCATTTTGTAATTCATATATTAAATATTAAATTTATTCGATATATATTTTAATGCATTATTATTTCTTTTATTATTTTATGAAATATGCAAAAAAACAAAAATACAAATAATCTAACATGAAAAAATATATATTCATATGAATCATGAATAAATCAATAAAAATAATCAATTACATAAAATTTATCTCTACTAGGTCCTTATTTGTTTAAATAAATAAAATTGCTTTGGTCCTTACTAAAACCAATCCCAACATCTAAGAAAGAAAATTTTATTGTTTTTTTTAAATAATATCTCACACTACAAGATAAAAATACCCTTAAAAGTATGAAAATTTATTCTTAATATAACTAATAATAAGTGGACAAATTGAGAATAGACAAGCAAATGGTTTAACACACTCAGATATATATCACGATATCTTATCATAAGAGATAATACATATAGTTCACTTTACTCATTCCCAAAGGAAGCCTTCCTTAGAATATTTAATTTTGCAAATAGATATCAAAAGATAAAAAAATAAAGTCAAGATTATTACCTATAAAATAACTTATTGAAAGAAAACTAACAAGACAATCATGAATATACAAAATACATTGAATAAAAAAAGTGTCAAGTTAAATACTATAATATTTGCCTATATTGGAACTAATACATCATTGTAAATAATTATATGATGATAATCAAAATTTTCACTTTCATACTAAATAAAAAGAAATAATCCAAAATACAAATCTCTCTCGAACCAAAAATTAGGGCTTGCAATCCACCCCCCTAATTTATGAGGAAAACCCCCCAAGCCCTAGTTCAAAAATAGGGATTCCCAATCTAAATACCTTAATTTGGTGGGAACCATCAATTTCTCCATCACACACAATTAAAACAGCATGGCATATCACAATCACCACAAACACACCAAAATAACACACTGCCTAATAAAAATCATGAAAATCAATATACATGTCATGATGTCGACGCCACACTCCTTTCATAACACTAACACGGTGTGCAATGACTATAACTGACGGCACATAGTAAATTTGCACCTCTTTTTTCCTTCAAAATGCACATGTGTGAATTGTAGCACAAATATCCATGTGCACTATGCTAGGGTTTGGGTACCCTTACAATCCCTATGGTTTATTTCCCTATGATTTTGGTTGACATTATGCATGATTTTACGCCAAACATAAACAATAACTTTGTAAACTTAAAAATAAAATGTATATAAGGAGAAACTCTTAAATATTTGGCAACAAAGAAAAATATTTACAAGTAATTACAGATTATCTAGATATATAATTTTTAATTTATAAAATAATTATTGGATTTCAACAAAGAAGAATATCGATCATTCTAAATAATATGATATCCAACATGAAATAAAATTTATTCTAACATAAAATAAAATTTCAAAGAAATTATACAATTATAAATTTAAAATCAAAAAAGATTAAATTAGATATAAAAGTTATGTGAAATTCTGCATATATAATATTAAAAAATATATAGTTTATCAAATCATATTTTTGTTTTTTTTAATCAAAAATAAGTATTAAAAAATTTATATTAATAGCATAAAAACTAAAAACATTTTGAACTTATATAAGTTTTTCATGAATGCAAAATAATTTTATAAAACATATATCTTTTCATTATTTACTTAGCATTATATCATATATTCATATATACAAATTTTTCTTATAGTTTGCCTGTGTGTTGATAATATTTATTCAAAACAAAAATTCAATGCATGCATAAAAAATTAAAAAATACTTTGTTAAAATTCTTTCTTTTCTTTATTAGAGATATTAAAATTAAATTAGAATGACTTGAACCAACTCTACATATATTTGATTCATTGGTTAGTATAGAAATTACAAGCATTCACAAAAAATTTCATTAATCTCAATATGAAAAATACAATAAGAACTCCATGTTGTAATTTATTAGTTTACTTTTTATATTATTTTTTTATGGGCACACTAAAATGTTAGCTGCACTAACTCATTAGTGATTATATAAGGTCATCACATGTATATTCTTTTTTGATTGAATTTTATGAATGTAATATTTTGTTGCTTAGTGTTTTACACTCCCTATAAATAGAATTTAACTCGGAATTGGACAACATACATGTTAGGTGTTCCCATCCATAGAATACAAACAAATAAAGTAATAAACAAAATTATAATATATATAAATGATAACACCCCATAAAACTGGTATATAGATATGACAAACAGGTTTTTTTAGGCTAGCATGCCTCAATTTCGAAGATAAGTCAAATTGACTTGGCACACCTAAAAAAATAAGTAGCCCAACATAGACTAGTGACCCTTTGAGCAAATTGAGTCGTGTCAAATTGTGTTGGGTCGGATCATCAGCTATCCAACATGACCAGGCTCAAATCATGGTCATGTCAGGCCAATGCCGATTGACAGCCCAGCTTGAGCTTTGCCTTGGCACAGCATGTGCCCCTGACAAGCCCGAGCTTGAGCTCATGACTCATGCCCAACATACCCAATCTAGGTTGAGTTTGTGCTTGGTAGCTATTGGTTAGCCAATGGCCAAGCTCAAAACTGAGTTCATGTCTAGTGACTATTGACTAGGTACCAGGACACGGGTAGGCTTGAATTGGACCAGCTTAGAGCTTTGAATAGGGTTAGCCTTGGCTCATGCCTGGCTAGCCCAAGGCCCAAGCTTAGACATGGGCTACAGTACACGTTGTGTTGTGTAGTTTGTACATCATATTAAAAATTTAGAAAAAATAAAAAAAATTAAAAATTAAATAATAATTAAATATTTTTATTTAAAAATGTACTATAAAATTAAATAGACAAATATTTTGAAAATAAAAAAATATATAAAAATTACATTTATAATAAATATGAATGAAAAGAATACAATGAATTTTAATTTTCTAAATTTATATTATTAACAATTGACTTTGAATCATGATCATCATATGTCTAGTAGTTATATTGACTTTTTAAAATTTAAAATTCTTCACATAATTTAGCTACTAACACTTGAAGAATCAATCATTCATTTTTCTTATTTTTCAAACATGCCAATGCTTTTGTAATATTTGTTGCCGAAAATTTTCTCTTATCTATAATTATATTCACAATAATTGAAAGAATAAATTTCAATATTATGGTAAACATTGAAGAGATCAAAATATCATGTGTTATTTGAGATAGAACGAAATGTAAATTCATATGATTTTAAATATCTCGGAATATTAATTTTTTAAATCAATCAAGATCAAGTACAAACAACAATTAATATCTAACTATTTCGACAACTCATATTTATTGAACAAACTATATTGTCATTATTCTTAACTAACTAAATAAAAAATTCATCATTTCTAAATACAGTTTCAATCAAGATACTCAAAAATATACTATTACTATCATTTTTATATTCATAATATTTATATAAGTTATGAATCTATTCGTAAATTTTATCCTCTTGATGTCTAAGCTGAGGTGTCAAATGAGCCAGGCAGGGGCAGGCCAGGCCGGACCAGGCTAGGCCGAACCGGGTCAGCCCATTTTTTCGGGCCTAACTGAGATGGTGTGTCTTGCCAGGCACGACACGCTACAGTATTATGTCGTGCTTGGGCCCTAGCACGGTATGGTTCCTTGGAGGGCAGGCCTGACACGGGCCTACGACCCAAAAACCACCGGGGTTCAGGCTGGTTTGGGCTAGATCAGGTCAACTGGTTCGGGTCGAGTCGATCGAATTTTTAAAAAATTAGGATTTCGGCACCGTATAGTCACCCGTAGGGCATCGCAGCATCATTCCTCTGTCATGCATCGCTCGTTGCATGGTCACCCATGTCGTACCCACACGTCATGCACCCGTGTCGTACCTGACACAGCACGCGAGCCAAAAACCATCGGCACAGCACGACACGACTCATGTCGAGGGTGTGCCCAGTACCGGCCCGGGCATGCTACTTTAGCATGTCGAGCAGGGCTGGGGTACACCTAAAATGGGCCGGGCTTTGGGCTGGGCCTAGGCCGTTTGATACCTATATGTCTAAGTGGAACTACAAAGGGAAAAAAATAATAGATCTATATGTAATCTTTGCACTCTTACTCTTCCTAGACTCATTAAAGAACAAGTACTACTTAAAAAATAATAATATCAACATTCACTAATATTCTATTAATCTCAAATAAAAATTATTTATATTATTTTTATATATTAAAATAATTAAATATATATATATTTTATCGCCTTATGTATCATCTTGTCACATCCTAAGAAGAGAGACTCTAAACAAAGAAAGTATTTCAACAGATTTTAAGAGGTAATCTAAAATATTTCTCTCTACGATATAAAATTTGAAAGGTCATATGATGAAAATAGAAAGAAAAGATCATTCAATTGATGAAATAGTTTGTTATTAAAAGTATATCTCCCCAAAACCACTTTGAAATACTTCTACTAAAAAGAATTGACCAAATAATATCATTAAAATATTTATTTTTTCTTTTTATAACTTTATTATATATGGATATACCAACATAATAAATTTGATATGATCTCATGATTAGTAAAATAAATATTAAAACTAATAAATATATAATCTAATATATTATCACTTCAAATTATTTTTATGTTATAATTAAATTAATTTTTTTTTATAAATAATTAAAAAATAAAAAACACATATGATCTAAAATAAAACAAAACTAACTAATTAAAACATGTAGAGACATTATAAATACACACTCAAAAATAAATATTTGAGTGTATCAAGTCAAACAGACACTTACTCACATCAGTCTAATGGGATGAATATGAAGCATTAATATGCATTCTAATTAATAAGCCTTCCACTCTAGGATTGAGGCATCTCTAAGATTATGATCTAATATTTTCAACTTGACCTAAAACATATGACCCAATCAAGAATAAATAAATAATAGATCAATAATACACTAGCACCTAAAAGAATACATGATTATAAAAGTAAGCATATACAATTCATCTTAAGCAATCTCAGAGAAAATTTTCCTCAAAATCTTCTAATTATACTAAACATGTGTAAAAAAAAATAAAATCAATATTAGATTATCTTGAAAGATAACTCACAAATAAAAAAGTAACAAAACACCTAGGAATAAAAAGATCACACAAAATAAACAATGTATCAAATTGAATAATACCATAACTAAATGATTTCAATAATTTATCTTCGACAACTATAATATTTTAAGAATAATAAAAAAATATAATAAACAACGAGTGATTACCTATGATGTGAATATTAATTTATGAGTAATAACCTAGGAATTTGAAATAAAAAAACAAGTCATGAGAATTGTAGAACCTAAAGAACAAAAAGTATTTATTGTTACCTTAGAAAAAAACTTTGTATACTTTCTTTAATAAGTATCATGATGAAGGAATCAAAACTCTATGATGGCCCTTTGATAACTATGATAGTCGATATGTCTCTGTCAACTCCTTATAATTCTCTCACCTCTTCTCTAAAAATAACTATCAACCCCTCTCTCTATGATATGTCATTTCTTTCTATAATATGTGTATTGTATAGAATAATCTCTTATATATGTATAATGATGTCATATCATTTCTCCCTTAATTCATGACAATAGTGAGTTAGCATTTTAAAAACATGCTACACACAAACCACTCACACACACAAAGTAATAAAAGGTGTAGATGAGACAATGCACATTCAAGCATTGTGCACTGCACACACAATGCACATATTGCATTATACATGCTACATTGCAGAAATAGGCTATGGCAAGGGTGGTGCATGATGACTATAGATGACATTAAGGAGCACAAAAAAACATTTACACGCATTTGAGAAAGACAACACATGGTAGCCATATATGGTGTTGGTGCAGTAGATGAACTATCAATGCCTTATCGAATATAAGGGTACTCTGATCTTTTTTGCATCCTACATATATATAATATATGCACCCGATGCCCTAATTTTCATTATCATAAATGAAATAAGCACAATCAATTGAGTCATGCAACAAATGAATATAATGATAAATTTAACAGAAATAAACTAAAATAATATAATAATACTCTATCAAAATTTGTATATCAAATATTCTATATAATATACAAAAATAATTAGAATTAACTAATAGGTTATGTGCTCCAATCAAAAATATATAAAAAAAATTAGCATATATAAATCCACAACACTAAACTTTGAGAAAAGAAAGATAATTTAAAGCATCTTCAAAATCTTAATTAAGATATTTGTTGATTACTTTGCTATATAAATATATATTATAGTAATAGTCTCATCCTAAATATTCACTCTTAGGAAGAAGTTAATCTTTATGTGTTTCATCTATTTATAATTTATCAAATTAAAAATTATATATTTTATTGTCTGACTATTATAATAATAAATTGTAAGAGAAAGACTATATATATATGAGCTCTTCTAGTAGTTGTCATATCCAAAATATCTTATAAGTAATTGTCACATTTACTCTAAAATCTACCTCTGCACTAGCTTTTAAAATAATAATTTATCTCATATTTTTTCAAATAATAAAGTAACTCCAACAAAAGTGCATAACTATATCTTAGACTTCTGCTCGATACATGTTGGTGCCATAATCTAATTTAAATATGCACTAATTGTAAGTATCCATGATCTCTCAAAATGATCTCAAGTCCTAGAAACTTTTTCACATATCTTAGTATACAAAGAGCTGCATAAAGATGAACTTAAAAGAAAAATATAAGAAATAACTAATTATAAGCTCTATATATTATATTTGGTCTGATCATAATCAAGTAATTAATATTCTTAAAATTCTTCTAAGTAATAGAGTGACATATAAAAATTATATTAGATATAAAATCAATACTTGAATCAATAAAAATATTTAAAATAGCATAACTCAAAGTATCAACCTCTACAAGAGTATCAAGTGTATATATCTAATGTGACAAAATGATATCCATCGCAGAAAAGTCACTTCTATGCCAAAAAAATATCTAATTCTCTCGAGGTTTTTCATCTGGAACTATGCCTGTAAGTACTCTTAGAATTATGTGATTCCTAACTCATCATCTTATATAATCAAAATATCATTCAGATAGATAATTAGAAAAATCAACATACCGTCAGAACTCTTTCAAAAGAATAAAAAAAATCAGTAAAATATATATACAACTCAAACGAAATAAAAAACTATGAAAATCTCACAAACCAGATTCTTGGTAATTTCTTCGAGTCATACAACACGTTCCACAATCTGTAAACTACATATGATTATGACTGTACCGCTCAAAATACAAAATCACTGAAAGAAATATATTATTCATATCTAACTAATTTATTCTATAATTGTGAGATACTATAAAAGAAATAAAAATTAACACTGAGACTATCTTGGTCATTGAAGAATAGATATCCTAGTAATTCATACAAAATATAAATGTGAATACATTCACTGCAAGTATCACCTAAAGATGATCTACCTTCTTATCTTAATCTTTATAATGAACATCCACATGTGACCAAAAACAGATCTTAAAAGTCAATATACTAATTTCTAAGTCGTATTATTAAGAAAAATAATAAAAAAAGTAATCATGTGAGAGTGCGATAAAACCTATAAAATCATATACAATGTACAATTTTTCTATCCCTTCCATATGGTAATCAAAAAGGCAAGATCATATGGATTAACTACAAAATCATGTAGCTCATCGATAGATTCATATCTGGTTTAAGAAATTTGGGTATGTCTCTCTCTCTTAATACTCTATTTTTAGAAAATCAAGTCTTCTAGTTATCAACTCTATTATTTTGTATCGTGATGACTCATGAAATACAATGTCATCTAGGTTTGAAGAAGATCTCTCTATTCAAAAAACCTCACTTTCTCCAAACTCAACATAATCTAGATTTATTTATAGATTAGTAGATATAATGACTATATTAGAGTAAAATCATATTGAGTACTAATATGCTCAGATATAACTAATTGATAAATCTCTTTACTAACTAATAGTCCAAACAAGATTACAATTATATAAGAAAAAGTAATGAATTAATGTATAACATATAGATTCATACTATTTCTAAGCTCACTAAAAAATAAGTCATGGTCATAAAAAAATAATATCCATGTTCACTGAAATCCTACTAATCTCTTTAAGTATTTATATCTTTTTAGATATAAAAGTATCAAAAAAATATATATCTCAAAATCTTAAATATCAATTTATCTCATCATAGAGAGTGATCATAAATAAAACAAGTAAATCTAAAAACACTGTCATACAAGCTAAATAGCCTATCTCTACGATGTATGTTTTAAATGAGTAAATATTAAGGGAATAAAAAAATATTCAATTAATTATGGTTAAAATTACATCTCACCAAATATATTTTAAAATATTTTTTCTAAGGATGAGTGTTCAAGTTATCTAAATCACTATTATTTTTTTTAACAATTATATTATATTGAGATGTGTCGATGCAAAAAGTATGATGTATATTCATATAATTCATACAATAAATATTGAATCAATCTAACATATATTTTAATGCATTAACACTTCTTAATTTTTTAACATTATAATCAAATTGATTCTATTACTTTTTGTAAAAAATCTAAAATAAAAAACTCTGATAAAAAACTTAAAGTATGATGTATATTACTTGTAATTATATACCTAAAGTGATAAAAAACTCTGATAGATATTCCTAACTAACATGTATATATTAAGTAGTCATCAACAAAAATGATTAGATATTTAAATTCATCTCTGATCAAATATTTATTAGGTCTAAATATATTTGAATATATCATACTAAATGGAACCCTACTTAAAATAGACAAACATGTATAAAAAATTTTGGTAAATTTTCATAACTAATAAATCTTATAATCTAAAGTTAGAATACGCTTAAGAATAAAATAAAATATTATCAACTTATAGTTAATATTAATCAAGCTAAGAATACATAAGTAACATATCTAAAATACTCAAATATATATAAGATATTACTGACAAAATGAAAATATACAATCAACTTTGCTCAATATCAAATAGAAACTTTCTAATAATATCATGATCATCTAAATAAATATTAATGAAAATAAATATACATTTAAAATTATGTTATCTAAATAATATAAGTCATAGAATGCAAACTAAAAAGACATTTAACATTGACTACAATAATTTTTCAAAATAAAAAAATATATAATAAATATAATATAATTACTATTGATATAAATATTTATTTTTGTATTGATAATCTAAGAATCTAGAGTAAGAATACTAATGAAATAATAAAAAAAATTTAGATAAGTAAAAGATTTAATGTTATCTTAAAGAAAATTTTTATATATTCTTCGCTAATAGGAGTCACGATGAATGAACTATATAAAAATCTCTTGATGATTCTTATTGTCAGTTTGTCTCTCACTATTATGTAAAGCTATATAACTCATCTCTAAAAATAATATCTAATAATTATCTTTAGTATGATATTCTCTTGCAATGTGTATACTAAATTACAGCTCTCAACTATTTATCTTTTCTGTGATATTTCATATTGATTCCTCTAAAAATAAAATTATATCAAATTCTAATTTCTACCAAATCAAATTATAATTTAATCTTTTTTTTAATTCATTCAAAACTAATTAAGGTTTCTGATCACAAAGAACTTTCACACGCCACTATGCTCACCATTGCGTGCATCACCATGCACCTTTGTTTTGCTTAGGTGCACCACCACACTTACACAACTGAAATACCACTATACATGTACCTTTTATGTGCCTACATGCCTATTGTGTGCCTGTGCACTTTCCTCTTGCATAATGTGTGCATCTAATGTACTGGTATAGTGCACATGATTTATTCTTCTAGGATGTGTAAAAAATCATGTCCACGTACACAACTCAATTATGATATCATGATAAATTTAATATAAATAAACTAAAATAATACAATAACACTATCAAAATTCATACATTAAATATATTTATATAATAAAAAAATAATTGAGACTACCCAAAGATCTAATGCTCAGATAAAAAATACCATAAATAATAAAAAACAACATATACTAAGAGTAACTTCTTCCGCGTAAAACAAACTGCAAGGGGGAATTCAATTAAAAATTCCTGCTACATATGCAATGAGTAGAGGGATGAAAGTTGAGCAGAGATGCTAGATGCCTAGAACTAAACTTCTACCAGTTGCCCCAAGCACTAATAAAATTATAACAAAAAAGACCAATTTCCTGAGTTTTCTAATCTCTTTCTGAATCATTTCTCTGAATGTTTAACCATTTAAAATAATGTGAATTAGAACCTCTTAGCCATATCCATTTAAATAACAAAAATCATTTGTGGCAAGTAGAGCATATTCATGCTTATCAGAGAGAGCATATTCAAGAGCATATGCTAGCTAGAGAGAGGCAAGTACTATAGTTAAATGGGACAAGGTAATTCCATAAAGCTGACGATAATTTCTAAACATCGACTCAAATTGTAATTCCACTCTCAATAGTCACGTTCATCACAACAAAGAGTAAGAAAAAAAAATGCAATGAGGTAGAAAGCGTTAACAAACAAAATAAACAGGAAAGAATAAATATCTGACACAGTAAACAATATTTAAAATTGAAAGTGACACAACTTGAAGTGTGATAGCACACTGAAGTATGCTATTGAGGTAATAAAAATAGCCAAGAATCTTCAAACATTGAACTCATCTGCAATTCTGAGCATCCCGCCAAGATCAAACGGAAGTTTCTTCTTCCTTCATCTGAGATTAAACGAACTTCGCAGCCACAATAATTCACCTCGCGATCGATCTAAGGAATTAACTTAAGCACCAAATCATCAATTTCTGTTAGCGAAAATTCTTCACTCGTTCTCTTCAATCGATCTTATATGAAGCATCTAAGTGACATGTCAAGTGTGTGGTTTTTGGATCATATTCATCGTTGCCGTGCAAATTTTAGGTGCGCATGATATCAGTACTTGCTGGCAGTCAAGCACGTTATGTTTTATCTCGAGGTTATTATCAAATATAGTATATTTTGTGTTTCAGTAAACCAATCACAAAATAAGTAAACAAAAACTGTTTTAAAAAAAAAATTTAAGATGCGCACCAAGATATAAGATAATGGGTGAATTGTATTTCGGGGTGCTACTGCTAGATATTAAAAAAAAAAAACATATTTTAATATTTTAAAAAAAAATCTCAAAACTATAAATAAATTAAAATTCAGGGCACTCAAATACATTAATATATTAAATAGTTTGATGCCTTTTTTTTATGCCTTTTATAGCTTGAGGATAGTCTAGGATTAATGTATTTGAGTTACTTGAATTTTAATTTATTTATAGTTTGATACCTTTTTTTTTTTGAAATATTAAAAGATGAATTTTAATTTTTTAAATATTAAAAGATGAATTTCAATTTTTAAATATTTCAGGGAGAGCACCCCTTAAACACATTTACACCTAAAATAATTATATGGGTTTAAGATAAGTATTCATAATATACTAAAATATTTATATTTTAGTAGACTCAAAATAAAAAATTTAATTTTATGTCATTTAAAAAATAATTAATAAAAAAATTGTTAAATATTTCTTATCATCTAATATACCTTTTTATCATTATCAAAATATACCTTTTTGTCATCCAATTATATGTATCAATTCAATTGCTCATAGATATTATTAATATACATGTAAATATTTCTTATCTTTTTGTAGAAATGTAAATAAAAATATATATTAAATTATAAGACATTAATATAAATAAATAAGTAAAAATGACTAGAAATATATATATAACATACATACACACACACACACACACACATAAGCATATAAAAAAATATAAACAATATAAACATATATAAATATATAAACCTTAACATTTATAAATATAAATATATAAATATAAATATATATGAATATATAAACATAAACTTATAAATATATAAGCATGAATATACATAAATATATGAACAACATGAACATATATACACACACACACACACACACACACACACACACACAAAACATAAACATGTATATATATAAACAATATAAACATATGTAAATATCTAACCATAAATATATATATTTATATAAACATATATATATATATATATAAACAATATAAACATAAACATAAGCATAAATATACATTAAAATTATGTATGTTTACATTTACATTATTACCTTTATAATTAGTTGATGTGGAAGATTTTCGACTTTTAAATAAAAAAATATCATTTAGATGATTTATTAAAGTCTTTCTTCCCCTTCAAATTGAATTTTATTAATTTTTACTTTTCTCATTAAATTATCTTAATTAACTTATTATTATTTCATAATTTTTCATATTTAATATCTTGACTTAAAAAAATATAAATTATAATTTCACACCCTAACCATGAAATATTTACAAAAAAAAGATCTCTAATTTTAGTAATTATAAAAAATTTATATAAAAACATACAATTTTTATTTTTTACTATAAAACAAATGATAAAGGCAACATTACCCCATATTTATACATGTCATCATAAAATAATAAAATGAAGTTTTTGAACACTCACACGCACACACACACACACATAATATGTTTTATACTTTAAAACATATTGTTACTGAAAAAAAAACTATTCTTTTATAATGATAAACACACGTGTGAGAAGAGGCGAGGGATGTGGACGATAGTCGAGGTGCGTAATGAGATTTTTATAATATATTCGATAGCTGGCACTCATACTTATTATTTTAAAAAATTAATAGCGTGGCAATAAAATTTTTATTTATTATACATGTGTTATCTACTTTTATTATTAAAAAAAATTAATATAATTTAAGTTACAAATTAAGAAATCTTGACCTCTTTATGATTAGGTGCGGAATTTTCTATTGCTCGCTATTGTCTGAAAAAAAAGTTTTGGAGAAAATTTAAATAATTTATTTAGCTGATTTGAATTTTTGAGTATTGAAAACCTAGTCATTAAATTCAAGCTTTTCTATTGTTACTGGTATTATCTGCCGGCAGAACCAGATTTCTCTGCCAGTTAATGATGGAGTTTGAAATCGAAAGCGACCGTGACGAAGAGCTGTACGATGTGCCACAATGTTCATCGGACTCGGAAATTGGAGATGCAATAGATTTTTTGATTTTGAACGATGGTCACGATGGTTTCAATGGAAACTTTGTGCTCAGTACTCCGTCTCCGAATGCTCATGGTGGCCTTCACCATCTTCCAATGTCGTCCACTCTTCAGCCTCGCGCTAATCGCAACCATAAATACTACCAGCGTATCCAACTCACGACACGACTATCAAGGTGCATTGACGCACGTACTTGTCATCTGTACACGCACATAATATCGTGTAATGGTTGATTCAATGGCAGCCTGACGGATTATGAATTTTTTATTGTTTTTTTATCTTTTTTTAGCTTTTACGAAAACATGACAACGACGAAAAAGTGCTGTATTGTTACAGGCCTGGGAAGGAAGGTTGAATTTTGGAATGTCGAACTCGGCAATGACTGATATTCGCGAAGCTGTTCGGAACGAGGCGATTGGAAAAACGAGAAAGAAGGATAAGGACCAACGTTCGACTATTGAGAAGGTCTTTCAGAACCTACGCTCTTCTATATTATTTTGGTGATTTTTCTTCACGTTTGTTGCACTGAATTAACTTGTTTTCTATCTATCATCTTGTAAAATCGAACATAATTTAACTTTCCACTTGATACCAGTTAATGCGATTCTTTACATGATTTAAATTTTTTGTTTATATTGTAATTCAAACAATTTTTTTTTTGTTCCAGGTGATGGATAGGTTAACTTTGCAAACTATTTTCAAAAGTATGGACAATAATATATTCAATGAAATCAATGGCTGTATTTCGACTGGTAAAGAAGTTAGGCTTCTATGTTCACATTTTATGTAATTTGTTATAATATATTATTTATCTGATGATCATTTCATAGATGTTGATAACAGGAAAACATTTTTGTTGTTCTTGTTCAGACCCATTTCTTAGTTGATTTTTCAGGCACATGTTTATCAATCAACCACATCCACTGGCCAGGAATTGGCCACATAAGTATACAAAACATTTGTCTTGTCTTTTAAGTAAGTTTGTTATCATATATTATATCATCCCTTCTGAAACATTTCAACACTCTTGTATTTCTGAAAAAATCATGTTTATTGTTTATTATGTAATGTTTGTCAACTGACAACAATATGTTTTTTTTTTATTTTTATTATTATTTCTCGTGTTTTTATTAGCTAAATGTGTGCTAACGGTGAACACTAGTGTTATTGCCTTTGATGCCTATGATTTTTAGAAAATTTAAATTAACATTTTCTTTTTTAACATTTATGTGAACAAGTGTTAGGATTTGTGTGAAGTTTTATTTTGAGATGTGATCCAAATAGTTGCTTGGGTGATTTGGGATCAAAATCACTAATATAATTATGTAAATGTCTTTGTTGAGTATTTATTTTGTTTACTCATTTGAGTTGTATTCATCAAGGAAGCATGGATACGACTCCTTATAGTCATGTCCACACGTCAGACATTTGGACATGATACGTGTCTGATACGTCACGTGGCATATCGTTGATCGAACCATATTTAATACGTCACGTGGCGTTTGGAATGATGCATTGGATATGTATCCGATGCATTTTAATTATGCCAATAACTCCAACACGGTCGACGACACTAAGTGCTCGACGATGCCAACGACGCAGGGGAACGTAGGGGGCCTTCGCGTGGTGATTTCGAAGAAGACTGGGGGAGGGGGGTTTCGAAGAAGACAGGGAGGGAGGGGGGGCGGGGATTTTGAAGAAGATAGGGAGGGTGGGGGTGGGTTATAAGCAGTATAATTTTATAATTTTTAAAACTTGGGGGTGTTTTATAATTTTTTAAATTTCGGGGAACTTATAGTTTGGGGAGGGGGGAGGGGCTTATAAATAGAAAATTAATTTAATTTTAAATAAATGATTTTTAAAAATTATATATTTTTATCATATCCTAACTGTATTCGTATTTTAGTTTTTTTAATTTATCCTGTTCTTATATACTATTGTGTCGTATTTTCGTGTCCAATTTCATATTCGTGTTACTTAGATATTCGTTCAAGTCAATTCTAACATCACAATGCATTTTTATTCTTCACAGTTGGTTTTCTAAACTTTTTTTTATAAGAGAATCATTTTTTGAAATAAAAATTGAGAAATGATATATATTATGAATTAAAACCCTCCATTTTTAATTGCTTTTATTTATGTATTGTTATTTCAATTTTCACCTTTATTTGTAGAGTAGATCTTGTGTGAGATGTTTATTCCCATCTAGATTTGAGATTGATCACCCATTGTTAATATAGCTCTTGAGAGATTGACATAGTTTCACACTGGCTTTTTTTGTTTGAAAGACAAAGGCATGTCCATAACCAACACAAAGAAAGGGAATGAGAGATCTCCTATGTTCATAATGCAAGATGATCGAACACACTTGAGATAGTTGCTAGGTCTATAGTTGGGGAAGGCTTAAGGCGAACCAAGGTACAAAGGACCCTCGTAGCATGAGGTGGCATAAACACAATATATATTTGTGTGCAGTATATTCAAATTTAATAATTATTTATTTATCACAATTACTTATATTATCAAAATATTAAGATGATTTCTAACAAAAAAATATTAAGATTACTAACAACAAAACCTCATGAAATGAGGTGTACCAAAAAATGTGTTTTAGATATTTTTTACACTTGGTATTTTTACATCAATTAACAAGATATTAAGATGTCTGACTTTATTTATGACATCTATCTATTTTTCATTAAAAATGTATATGATATTTTTAATTTTTTATTTGGAAATCAAGCATATTTTTATTTTGAATCTTTTATTCCATGAATACTAAAGCATGTGTTTTATTTTATGTTTTATTATTATTATTTTTATATTTTTAACAAGATATTTGATTTTTTAGTTCTCATTTTGTTTATTATTATTATTTTTTATTTTTATTATTATGTTGATGAGCACACTTAGTATGTGAACTGCTCTAGTTGGATTCACATGTTATATAAGTGTGTAGTTTATGTGAGTTTTATGCATGAAGTATGATTTTATTTTATTTTTTATTGTGTAATCTAAAATTTAACATAATATTATAATTGAAATTTTATGGAAAATTTAAAAATAGACTTGTTCAGGTTGCAAATCCTTGAGTGAGAATATACATGTATTATTCTACTATAGTATATGTATATGCAATGTATGTGCTATAATTCATGCATGCATATATTGAAGTAAGAAGCCAAGAAGGTGCACATCATTGTGAATCGTCGGAATCTCTATGGTACACACATGCACTGTTTCTGATGGGGGTTTGATGCCGTGGGAAGAAAATTTCAATGGAACTCTTATGAAAGTTCAAGTAGAAGGTTCATTGTGTCTTCGTGCACCCCTATAGTATGTCATTCAAAATATTTATTTTTCGTGCTTAGAGGTGTCAACTAGGTTCTTGGGCCAACACAATCCTAATATTTTAGGGCTTGATTTGGTCATTGTGCCATGCACAAGATTTCTCCCTTTGGGCTGCATTGTGTCGACACTACACCGAGCGATATAGGTCTGATTGAAGCATTCAATCATGTTGAGCTGTGCTGAGTTGGATTCATGTTGAGTAAAATTAGCAAAAATAGGTTAGGCATAATTTAGTGCATGGATTGACCCATGATTAACCAACTTTCTAGCCTGGATTAGCTTCCATAGGCAGCATGCCACCATGTGTCAGCACTACATCGAGGGAGATGACTCTGGCTAAGGCAATTGGTCATGGTGAGTTGTGCTGGGATGGATTTATGCTGAGTAAAATCAACATGACAAGGAGAGGTGAATTTAGTGCATGAGCCGACCATGATTAACCTAGGCTTGCCTAGGTTAGCTTCAATAGGCAATAGGTTGTTGCTGGTTCTTGCCCTGCCACTAGCCATTGGGCAATGGACATGTGTGTAAGGTAGCTTGGACTAGCCATCGCGAATAATGTAGGCAACAAACTTGGTGCCTTTATTTTAATATATATATATATATATATGATTAATAGAAAATATAAGAAATATATTTAAAAAATACGTATATGTTTGATTCTAAAAATGTAAATTTATAGTAAAAAAACTTAAAAATATGTATTAGTTAAGTATCATTTTGTCTAGTCAAATCATTATAGCTCATAATTTTAATATTATCATATTCATATATCTTATTATCTTGTAAATCTTAAAAATTTATTCATGAATTTTTTTAATCTTTTAAGTATGATAGAATTTTAATAATACTTGAGTTTAATGTGATTTTCTTATTTAAAATTTTATTATCCATCAAAAATATAAATATATTTTGATATTATGCTAGACATGGGAGGAATTAATAGATCGCCTATAATTTAGATAACATGAACGGGTGAATTTGTATGTTTTTTATCATTTTAATATATCAAAATATGTTATATTACTCAATGATAAAATGAAATTATAATAAAGGTCTAAGTGTCTTAATGTTTTACTCCTATCTGATGGGTATGCTAGTTATTTTCTTATAGTAATCGAATTAAAAAGTTATTATTTTTTGAATATGTATCAAATATTAATTAATATATATATATATATATGTTTTATCCTATGATTATACTAAAAAAAGTAACTCGAAAAAAAAATTAAACATGTGTATTTTCAACCTATAAGCCTAGTAAGTCAGTATTTATCGATTAAAATACTTGCTCAACAATATTAATTTAGTCGTTGTTAGTGATACTAATACAATCTCAATTCTCACATGATTTATGGTGTAATTAATATAAAAATATAAATAAAAAAAAATACTTAAAGCTTTAAAGTTATTATTACATGATAATTATAAAAATTTGAGAGAAAAAAAAATAAAAAATTATAATTTGAGTGTGAAAAAGTATAAATATTAATATGATATCTTAAAATTTTATTAGTACAACAACAAGAAATATCATTTTTTTATTAGCATTGCTGATAGTACAACAATAAGTCACTATCATTTTGGGTAGAATCCATTGTTGCACTCAGCACGACAATGCTTGTTAAGCATTGGTCATGCATGTTTTTGCTAGTAATGCCGAAGCCTTACGAACCATGTGGTACAACATTAGGTCTGTTTCATTTAGGCTTGACACAACACAAGATGTATCATTGGTCGACACAAGGCAAGTCTAGGCATGACTTTGAATTGTGTCATACCGTGCCTTGGGTTGAGCTCGAATTGTTTGGCCTAATTGACATTTTTACTTGAGTTGTAGCTCTAATTTGGAGTCTTACACATGATGAGTCTATGATATGAAAAACTAATTCAACGTATGGATAATGTTTGACATTAAGCGAATGTTGAATCCTTGATGAAATGCTCATGAGATGTCATATGGGCTGTGCTATTGAGTTGAAACTTTAGGCCCTTGATAAAGTTGTTCATAATATTTTTTTTTATTGTTAAGTAATGAATTCTTATAAGTTTTTCAAATTTAATTGGATATGTTTGCTCTAAGTCTTGAATAATTGCACTAATTAATCTCATACACTCCTCAAAAGTTCTTATGTCTTTTATATTTTAACCACAACATATTAATTATTAGAAGAATACTTGCATCAAGTCAAGGACAACATAATTATGAATATGTGACAATCTTTCATTTAATTCATTGCACAACATTGTATAATTATTTTATAAAATTTGTCAAAATGAAATCATTAATAATTTATTGTTCTTTGAGTCATTTGCATATCAAAATATAAAGAGTACTATTGAGCTAAAGGGTGACAACGGACAACCTAATCCATAAAAAAACTGCCACACTCGGACTCAATATCACTTGCCATGTTATGTCGGCATCAATGTTCATGCATTATTAGAACAATAAACAGAGTCACCCAATCAAGAATAATACATAATAATCATACTATCTGATTGTAATGTTGATCCACAAGACAATAATTGTATTTGAATTGTTATCATGCTTTCTTTTTCTCTTTGATACTATTTGATATGAGCCTAGAGTTTAAACGCAAAGACACAACCCATGTGATATTCTATGATCATTTCAGTAGTTCACTTTTTTATTAATATCAAACATTATTTTTATGTTGAATTAGGTTTTCCCTTATCATATACACATTTGGGGAACAAATCCAAATTATGATCAAAGTGTACAAAGTTAGGTGAAACCTCTTTTATTAGTTAAGTGTATAATGAGTGACCAATTTTCTAAACTTAATTGTGTTTATCTATTTGAATTGTTGGAGAATTATACTAATTGATCCCGTATGCTCATCTAGAGTTTGCTTATAGTTTTGATATTTTAGTTATTTAGCATATTAATTATTATAAAAATATTAGCTTTGAGTCATATATGCTATAAGTGTGAGTTTGTGACATGTGTTGTGCCCTTGCATGGATTCGTGCTAGTGCATGACACTAGCACAAGCAATGACAAGACATTTGTCATGCTGGGCTTCATGTTATTTCAACATGATCCTGCATGCCTTGCATGAATTTAGTTGGCCATCAAGCTAGTGGTTTGTACCATGTCATGCCAGCATCATTTAATTTCTAAACCAAGTTGTGCTGGCTTGACTTGTCCTATTTAACACTTATATCGAGATCATTGATTAATATGTTCTCAATTTTTAATTTTTTAATTTTTTTCTATTATATATAGTAGTGTTGGAATTCAACATTACTCTTGTTATAAGATAATTGAATAATTATTCTATGCATAAAAAAATACATGATATATATGTGTGTGTGTGTGTGTGTTTGTGTGTGTGTGTGAGTGTGTGTAGAGTTGAGATAATCTACATGTTTAAATGCTCTATTACATGTAAAAAATAAAATATTTATAAATATAAAATGAAATTCATCAGTAAATCTCAATAACTCTTACATTTTGTGTTATGATATTCTTACATTAATTTGTTGACTTTGTTACATATTTTTTGGATATATCATGACATTTATGTTTTTTTTAGATATTATTTTCTATTGTTGTCATTTCATTTTAGAAAGAATAAATAATATGCACTCTAGTATAACGAAAGAATTGATAAATTTATTATTAAAAAATTATTATTGATTGCAAATGAATATTTATTGTAAATAATAATCATGTTTATTCAACCCAATTTTTTCACATCTCGTTTAATTTCACCTTGTGAGGAACATCTCGTTTAATTTGTTCATATCTTGGTTTTTATGCCAAGTTGTTACTAGTTGAGCTCTTCCTTATGTGTTTGATTTTGATAAAAAGATATGTTATCTTTAAGCTTTATTAATGGATAAATAGTATACACATAAAAATTTGATTATCAAAATTGTACTTAGTGCTTTGTAACAAATGATTTGTTAATTGGATGTTAAAAAATAGTTTTTTTTTGTGATTTTTAGGATATGGTGCAGATGGATCAACCATTCAATTTTTGTGCCGGAACAAAGATATATTTTTTATGTAAATTGTGAAATGTATTTTGTGAAATAAAATAATTTATGATGGTTTGGCTTTGTAGAATATTTGTAGTAGTGACTTTTTGAATGGTATGTGCATTTATAATTTTTTTTATTTATAGATTTTTCTCGTTAAGATTATTTTATCGGTTTATTAATTGATGCTGGTATTATTATTGTTATTATCGAAGGTTAATTATGAATTATATAATTTATGCAATTTTTTATACATAATTTTAAATGAAAAATGATTAATAGATTATGATTGTTTTATGGATTGAAATTACATATAATCATTGTGAAATAGTTATGTTCCAATAAATATATATGATGAATTTTCATGTAGAATTTAAACTATTAAATAATATATTTATTGATTTGAATAATGATAGAGTTAGGAAAAAATATTTTACTTGATACAAAATTTTTTATGTATCATATTAGATACATGAGAATTATGAAAAACAGACATAAATTTTAATTAATTATTAGATTATGCATGTCATATGTTATTG
The DNA here is from genome assembly GCA_029783825.1 of Sapria himalayana. Taxonomy (NCBI): domain Eukaryota; kingdom Viridiplantae; phylum Streptophyta; class Magnoliopsida; order Malpighiales; family Rafflesiaceae; genus Sapria; species Sapria himalayana. The sequence continues at coordinate 74,000 of JAREIK010000185.1, read as the reverse complement.
CTTCAACAATATAATTTCTAAATTATTCTAAATAAAAAAATTTGAACATTGTGTTTCATGTGTTTTGATCACTAAAGAAAATTTTAATATTTAGTTATTTTGATTCTAGTGGGCACCGTGTTGCACATGCATAATCTCATAGAATGTTGGATTATTTTTATAATTTTTTTTCCCTGTGTGAGGGATGTTTTTTCTTGATCCAATGTGGTGCAATGGTATTTGGTTGTGTTTGAGTTGAGTTTGTTTAAACTAAAAATTTATTTTGATGGGTTGTTTTTTTTATGCTTTTTGTTTTTGTTTTGTTTTATTTTGTTTTTGGGTCAACTACTTTTTCACAATGACATTCATATTGTCAACTTGTTTCTTGTTTGATTTTCTATAAGTAAAAATAAATAAATAAGAGGTAATTGCAACTTAAGATTAGAGGAGTATGTATGATGAATCAGTTAGTATGGTGATATTCAAATATTTATTGCATACTATTTTGCAAATATTTTCTCGGAAGAGTCAAGAGTACTATATATTTTGTAACTTAGTTGCATTTCATAACATTACATGTGGTAGTTTGAAGGAAGTGTTTGAGATGATCCCATGATATTTTTGATTTTTTTTTTATTTTTATGAGTTGTATTTTAATATTGGTGAAAGAGTGCATATAGTAGAAAGTACTATCTCTGTTTCAAAATGATAGTCCGATTCATGTATTTTTTTAAAAATAATGAGCCAAATAGCAGGAACATTTCGTAATTGTATTTTTTGTGAAGATCTTTTTGAGTGCTTTTGATTGATGTATAATTTGACCATGTTATGTTACGTACAAAATCCATTAACTGGATCTCAAAACTAGTTAAATTAAAATATAAATATAGTAAACTTTAATGATAAATAACTGGATCTTGGTTTTCTCAATGTCATCCAGTCCCTTCAGCATCAGCAGACATCTAAGGATATAGATGAGCTCATTGCTGTAGTGGATAATTCTTTCTGGCAGTATCTTTTGGAGAAGCTCAATGATGTCTTTTTGATATTTCAGAAGTGTATGAAAGCCATCACTTGATAAATAACTAGATCAATGAGACTTTCATTGACTGTCAGTTGTAACCAGGAAGCCATTAATATAGCAAAATTTAATTTTATAAATGAATTAAATTTTACTTTATCATATTGGATTATTATTTCGGAATAAATTCTTGTGTGATATTGAACTATCATTTCAGAACGGAGGTAGTATGTTTTTATTATTCACGTATTTAAAAGTGATATGCCAATAGGTTTTGAGGTTACTTTTGGGTAGCTCCTTCTTTTGTCAAGGCTCTTTTTTTTATGGTAGTAGAAGAATATACTGAACCATTTCTTTCCTCTTCTCTTTTAGGGACAGAGATAGATATGTGCGAGGTGACTACCGATTCAGGCATGGATACTGCAAGCACAATAACAGAGAAATGGTGAAGATTTGGGCTGAGAAAGAATTTAGGAATTTACATAGGCAAGTTTAGTTTTCGAACTGATGGAGAGAGCCATTGCGTTTTGCCTTTACTTTTTATCAACATTTTTATCTCTGTCTTGACGAGTGATATCAACTTGTAGGCTAAAGGCGGCAGGAATACGCTGTCCAACTCCATTGCATTTGAAAGATAATGTTCTGGTGATGGAATTTATAGGTTTTCGATGTGATTTATAGCTATTCAACTTGTTTGCAAGGTCGACTTTGAAGTGGCTTGCTGGCTGCCCCCCCTCTCTCTGACTTGTTCTCGTGAGCATGCTTGATCTTGGTTTTCTTTCAGGAAAGTGGGGCTGGGCTGCACCTTGACTCAAGGATGCTGACTTGCCTATAGAGAAACTGTGTGAAAGCTATGTGGAGGTGCGTTCTAACCCCCAAGATCTTTCTTTCTAGTCGCCACAGCTCTCCTGTCACACAAAAATGCTGCATAGTTTCGTGCAGTGAACACAACTGCAACCCATTTTGTCTGAGTATTTGGAATGATGCTCTCTTTGTTTATCAGATAGTAATAGCCATTAGAACACTATATCAGAAGTGCAGATTGGTTCATGCAGATCTCAGCGAGTACAACATACTATATTATGATGTGGGTGAGCTCATCTCATCTGTATAATAATCCTAGTCGCAAATATCTTCATGTGGTGCACTGGGTTTTTTTCCATCTTTTTTTTTTTTGATAGCCCGTGTGGCCTTTTATTGCGTAGGGTCACTTGCATATCATTGATGTTTCTCAAGCAGTTGATCTGGACAACCCTCTTTCCCTTGATTTCTTGTGTGAAGATTGTGTTCATGTCTTTGTAAGTCATCACCATTGCAGCTTGGATGTTCCAATATTTCTCTTCTTCGAAAAAATTGAACTTGGCTCCCTTTCTGTTAATGCCCCCCCGCCACAGGCTTTTTTCAAAAAACATGGTGTTGCCGTGATGACAGTCAGGGAACTATTCGATTTTGTGGTTGATCCCTGCATCGCCGATGAAGACGTGGACGCTTATCTTGATGAGGTTGTGTTTTCAAACAGAATCAACCAGTTATAGGTAGAGGGTGCATAAGACAGCTTCAGCCTGACTTCTTTCTTCCTCTTAAAGCTGCAACAAAAAATTAAGGCAAGAGAACAATCTGCTGAGGATGAAATCTCAGATGCTGTATTTGTTCAGGTCTCCCCTATCCTCTTGTTTAGTGTTTGTCTGTTCCTTTTACCTGGCTGGTGTAAGTAAGTGCTGTTGCACCCAAGATGGCCTCGGCGCCTGCAGTTTTGATTTTTTTTTTTTTTTTTTTGTTGGACTCTGCTCTGTCTTCAATCATATATTCCCAAGACATTGTATCATGTGAAGAATGTGGAGGCTGATGTAATACGGCTAACCAGTGGCGAGGAGACTGGTGACATGTACTACAAAACTATCACAGGACTAACGCAAGTTCTTTCTCAAGCTCATCCGGCCACAGCTGAGCAACAACAATGGCAATCAGAGGTGAAAAAAGAACGAGCCTCTTCGGTCAATCTGGCTGATCTATTTGCTTCTCTGGAGATGGGTCCCCAGTCCCAGCGTAGCGGAGATGAAGTCGAGGAAGATGAGAGTGATTCTCAAGGTGATTCTCCCGTGCTTGAATCTGGTGGCGGGCAAGGCCCTGCTGACAAGAAGGCGGCTAGAAAAGAGAACTATTAAAAAAGTATTATATTTATTTAAAATGTATTATATTATATATTAAGATAGATATTAATTAAAAATATTTACAAAACTCAAATTGATTCAAAATTAAAGTAACTTATATTACTTGATAAAAATTTTTAATTTTTAAATTTATAATTCTTTTATAAGCATATATATTTATTAGATAAATAATATATTATTTAAATCATATTTGTCCCACTCAATTTATTTTATAATAAATTTTTCTAAATAAATATACTAATAAATAATTAAAATGAATATTTAAAAATATAATAAATAGCAATAAAAATTAGATTTATTAATTATTAAGTAGTATTTAGTGGTTTAATGGTTTATGTATATTGGCATTACGGGGTTTAGGAGTTTACTGATTTAACTTTATATGTCTTTAATAAGGCTGCTCACGAGACTCGGAGATTCGCCACCCGACCCGAAGCCTTGTCCTGAAAGAATCGGGACTGAGAAAATTCGTTGACTTTGACTTTTCGCGTCCCGTTCTGTTATGTATTTTTTCTTTTGGGATGGTTCGGATCTCAAGCAATATCCCTCCCGAGAACCGTCCCGTCCTAAAAAACCTATACTAGAACCAAGAATATATATATATATATATAAATAACATGAAGATGCCACCAATAATGCTTCTGCCCATACAATTCCAACGCACCTATTGCTGTTCCGAATAGTTTCATGCCACCTCACACCATTCCAGCCTTGTTCAGTTAGGTACAGTCCTTGTCTGTCGTACTTTTGGTTGCCTCCACTGTGTCTCAGATGCCACCAGCCTTTTGGTTTGTTTTTCTGACGAGAATTGAGTGATTAATTATTATTATTATGTGTGTCAGTCTGTTTTGTTGAGTATTAGTTGTGGTATTATAGTTGGGCCGAATGAGTGGGCCGAATGAGTGGGCCGAATGAGTGGGCCGAATGAGTTACAGTCAGTTTTGTAGAGCTTGCTTGTTTGAAATATTTATATTTATTTATGTTTAACATATCATATTAATTAATGACAATGCAAATGGCACAATGCAGCGGTAAACGAAAAATATAATAAATTGAAGATGATCACATCTCAAATGATCAAAGTACTTGTAAATCCAATTATTATTTTTTTACGAACCCTCCTATTGTTACGGAAGGTTCTTCAATTCCAATTGTAAAAGAAAATCAATGTATATTTGAACCTCAAGCTCATAAAAAGTATAAGTCTACTGTTTGGGAAACTTATGAGATATTAGATGATTTAGAGGGAAATGAAACTGGTAGGTCAGCTTGTATATGGTGTAGGAAAAAATACTTGGTAAAAAGTGATCAAGGTACTTCGGGTTTATGGAAATACTTTAGAAAGACTTGTAGAAAATTTTCACACAAAAAAGAATTAATAGAATCTCACAAAGGTAAAGATAAGTCATAATCTTTGTTGAGTTTCACTAAAGGTACTAGTTCAGAGGATAACAAATTAACTTGTTGGCAATATGATCAACAATTAGTTAGGGAGACTTTGGTGAAAATGATCATAAAAGATGAATTGCTCTCCCGTTTTGTTGAGAGGGATGAGTTTATGGAGTTTTTTAAACTTTGTGTGCCTCAATTTTAAATTCCATCTAGGCACTCTGTGTTGAGGGATTATTTTATTTTGTTTGTGAAGGAAAAGAAGAAATTATTTGATAGCATATCATCTTATTGTTGTAGAGTTTCATTGACTACCGACACTTGAACTAGCATTCAAAATTTGTCTTATATATGTTTGACTGTTCATTTCATTGATTCTCAATGGAATATGCATAAAAGACTTTTGAACTTTTGTGTAATTAAAAGTCATTCTGGAGTTAATATTAGGAATGCTATTGAATTTTGCATGAATGATTGGGGTTTGAGAAATTTGATGTTCATTACTGTTGACAATGCATCAAATAATGATGTAGTTGAACAATTGATAAAACTGCTCGCGAAAAAAAGTGTTGTACCGTTGAGAGGCGAGCATTTCATATGAGATGTTGTGCTCATATCAAAAACTTAATTGTCAGATATGGCATTGCAGTAGTTGAAGGTGCTATTCAAAAAATTAGAGGTGTGGTGAAATATGTGAGGAGCAGTCCTAAAAGATTAGATATGTTTAAGTTATGTGGTGAAGAAGCAAACTTGACATATGGATCTTCATTGCAATTAGATTGTCCTACAAGATGGAATTCAACTTATTTGATGCTGCAAACTGATATAAAATATCAAAAAGAATTTGATAATTTGGAGGACAACCACAAAAGGTTTTTGAAGTTGTTTGGTTCAAACGTTTCAACTTAGAGAGACTGAACAAATGCCAAAATTTTGGCTAGTTTCTTGAAAACTTTTTATGAGGTAACTTGTAAATTTTCTGGCTCATAATATTCTACCTCTAGTGTTTATTTTCCTGAGATTATTCGAATTTTGAAAAAAAATTAAGCTTTGTGAAAATAGTAGAGATACAATGGTGTGTGAAATTTGTATGAAAATGAGGCATAAATTCAACAAATATTGGGGTTCTCTCCAGTCAACAAATATTATGCTTTTTCTAGAAGTAGTGTTGGATTCAAGATATAAGCTCAAATATCTCAAGGTTAAGTATAGTTAGTATTGTGGTGAGGAATTGGCAAAAATTTGGTGAAAAAGATTATAAATGCTTTAAATGAGATGATGGATGATTATAAAGATTTTAATTAAGATGAATCAAAGAAGATGATTACTCTTCTAATGTGTTGAAGAAAAATGAATATTTCTTTGATGGTAGTGATACTTATGTTGATAATTTTTTTTGTTGAATTGGAGAAAGAACAAGAATTTGTAACTTTGGAAGAGTTGGATAGGTATTTTGAGGACAAACTTGAAAAAAATAGAATTAATTTTGATCTTCTAAACTTGTGGAAGGTAAATGAGGTTAGGTATCCTTCTTTGGCAAATGTAGCAAGAGATGTATTTGCTATCCAACCATCTACTGTGGCCTATGAATCTATATTTAGTACCGGGGGGAGATGTTTAGATAGATATAGGAGTTCTTTAACACATATTACAACTGAAGTTCTCATATGTCTACAAGATTGGTTGAGAAGCTCAAAAAACCTATTGAAATTGAAGAATTAGTTCAAGATCTTGATGATAATGAATCAGGTTAGTATACAAATCTTGTATATTTTAATTATACTTTTACTTATTTTATTCATTCAATTTAATATAAATATAGTTCAATTACAATTTTCAGAGGAGTCACAAGATCCAAATATTCTTCCAACTATAGTTGGCCAACTAAATTTGGAATGGCTGTATTAAATTTTATAAGGTAATATTTTTTTTATTACTCTTTCATCTTAGAAATTTATGTCTACATGATTAACACGTTTTCATCTTTGGTTGTCCTTCTACAGTGGAGGAAGAAAAGGGAGGAGTTGTAGAAGAGATAATTAATTGGGTTTGGATTTTCGTTGTTATTCCGGGACGGACCTTTGAAATGATTATTATCATGGTTGTTATTAGTTGTATTTTTTTTTGTTATATTAAGCTACCTAATTTTAGCAAATACTTAAGTAATAATTGATGCTACCAATTTTGTGGTCATCTTTAGCTATTCCTTATTATTTTAAGTAATTGTTTAAAAAATATAGTATTGCTATTATGGTTAACTTTCACTTGCCTAAACAAAGCGAACTTGAGAAAAAACAAAAAAACCAAATTAAGCACACAACTCGATCCCGTTCTATTTAATATTTCTATCATTTTCTGCACATCAAAGCTTTTGACAAGGTAATGGAACTAATTTGGGGTATTCAGCCTATTTGACGAAACAAAATTGGCTCAATTTGAGTTTGAAATATACATAACTAAGGAATGATAAATGGTACAACAAAAGGTTTCGACATGAACTAACTTGGCCGTTTTGAAAAAAATAAATTGAAAAAAATGTCCGAACTGCGTTCCATCTCGGAACTGTTTTCTCCTTCATAAAATTTCCGATCTCCTTCCCGTCCCATTCCGATATTTTCAACCTATGAGACGGGTCTAGATCTTTAATAAAAAATCTCCAAACTTTTTGAAGGGACTTGAGATTTTTAATGCTCATCCCGTCTCGTCCCATGAGCACCCCTAGTATTTAGTAGTTTATAGGTTTTATTTAAAAAATAAAATTACAAAAAATTTAATATAACCTTTGAAACTATAATAATTTTAAATTTTTTTTAAAATGTGAATACTATATTTAGTTATGATAATCTTAATAATTATATATCATGTAAATTCAATATAAACAATTCTTTTGATAAATATTATAATAATGATCATACAAAAGATTAATAAACAATTATTAATAAGATAAATATTGTTTAAAATATATTTACAAAACCTAAAATGATTCAAACTCAAAGTGAAATATTTTACTAAATATTAATTTTAAATTTTTAAATTTTTGTATCCATTTATAAGATTATATTTTTTGATGAAAAATAAATTATTTAAATTATATTTGTCTAACTATTAATTTATTTTTTAATTTATATTTCTATAAAAATAAACTTATAAATAATTAAAATGTATATATATAATTATAATGAATACTAATAAAAATGAGATTTATTATTTATTATTTAGGGTATACCTATCTAATGGTTTAAGTATATTGTGGTTTTGGGGTTAATGAGTTTATTTAGGGTATACCTATCTAATAGTTCTAAAATATGAATACAATACTTAGTTATAATAATCTTAATAATTATATTTGATATAAATTCAATATAAAAAATTTTATTAATATATATTATTTTGATGATCAAAAAATAAATTAATAAACTATTATTAAAAAGATAGATATTAATTAAAATATATTTGCAGAACCCAAAATAATTCAAAATCAAAATAAATTATATAACTAAATAAAATTTTAAATTTTTGAATTTTTGTTTATTTTTATAAGCTTATATTTGTTTCATAAAAATTAATTTATTTAAATTATATATGTCTCACTCATTATTTATTTTGTAATTAATATTTATATAAAAATAAACTAAAAAATAATTAAATGAATATTTAAAATTATAATGAATACAAATAAAATTGAGATTTATTATTTATTATTTAGATTATATAGGTTTAATGGTTTAATTATTTAGGGGGTTTTAGGGTTTAGGGGTCTAGAAATTTAAATGTTTAGGCATTTAGTGGTTTATAAGTTTAAATTTAAATAATAAAAAAATTATTTTTGTGATTTTTTAAGATTTTTGAAGGTTATAACCTTTGAAAATATAATAATTTTTGTTATTTTTTATTGTTAAATATTATAAAATTGATCAAATAATAAATTAATAAACTATTCTTAATAAGTTTGATAGAAATTTAAATATATTTCAAAATCTATATATAATGATTCAAAATCAAAATAAAATATATTAGTAAATAATAATTTTTTGTTTTTGAATTTTTATTTCTTTTTATAGCTTGTATTTTTATATATTAGTAAATAAACTAAAATTATAATTTTATAGCTTGTATTTTTATAGCTTGTATTTTTATTTCAAAAATTTTTTGTTTTTGAATTTATATATTAGTAAATAATAATTTTTATAGCTTGTATTTTTATTTTGATTAAAAATAAATTATTAAAATTATAGTTGTCTCGCTCATTATATATTTTGTAATTAATATTTCTATAAAAAATAAACTAATAAATAATTAAAATGAATATTTAAAATTATAATTAATACAAATTAAAATGAGATTTATGATTTATTATATGTGGCATCCCGGTTTAATGGTTTGATTATTTTGGAGTTTTGTCGTTTTGGAGTTTATCAATTTATATTTTTAAGCATTTAATGGCTTATAGTTTATATTTATATATAAAAAAAAAAATTTTAGATTTTTTCTGATTTTCACAGGTTATAACCTTTGAAAATAAAATAATCTTTAAAATTTTTTGAAATGTGAATACTATGTATAATTATATTAATCGTACTAATTATATATCATATAAATTCAATATAGACAATTTTAATGATAGATATTATAATAATGATTAAAAATTAAATTAATAAACTATTTTTAATATTATAAATATTAATTAAAATATATTTACATAACACAAAATGATTCAAAATCAAATCAAAATATATTACTAAATAATAATATTTAAATTTTATTTTTATTTTTCTTTTTATAATCTTATATATTTTTTTTGATTAAAAATAAATTATTTAAATAATATTTGTCTCACTCGTAATTTATTTTGTAATTAATTTTTCTAAAAAATTAAACGATAAATAATTAAAATGAATATTTAAAATTATAATAAATAAAAATAAAAATGAGATTTATTATTTATTAAGTAGTATATAGATGTTAAAATCTTTATGAGCTTACTAATTTAAGTAAGTAAGCATTTAATGGTCTATAGGTTTTATTTAAAAAATAAAATAACTAAAAATTTATTATTATTATTTTTTCTCATTTTTTAAGATTATAACTTTTGAAAATATAATAATTTTTAAATTTTTTTCAAAAGTGAATACAATATTTATTTATAATAATCCTAATAATTATATATCTTATAAATGTAATATATACAATTTTATTGATAGATATTCTAATATTATCAAAAAATAAATTAAAAATATATTATGAATAAGATTGATATTACTTAAAATATAATATCAAAACCTAAAATGATTCAAAATCAATGTAAAATATATTTCTAAATAATAATTATTTGTTTTTAAATTTTTATTCTTTTTATAATCTTATCAATTTTTTGATTAAAAATAATTTTTATAAATTATATTTTTAACTCATAATTTATTTTATAATTAATACATATATAAAAATAAAAAACCAAACAATCAAAATGATTTTTTTAAATTATAATGAAAACAAATAAAAATGAAATTTATAATTATTATTTAGGGTATACCGATTTAAAGGATTATCTATATAGAGGTATCGGGATTTTGTAGTTTAGTGATTTAAATGCTTAGGCATTTAGGGGTGTATAGGTTTTATTTAAAAAATAGAATAACAAAGAAAAAATATTTTTTTTTATTTTTTTAAATTTTCAAAGGTTATAACATTTGAAAATATAATAATGGTAAAATTTTTTTCAAAAGTGAATACGATATTAGTTATAATAATCATTATAATTATATATCATATAAATTCAATATAAATATTTTTATTGATAAATATTCTAATAATGATAAAAAAATAACTTAATAATCTATTATTAATAAGATAGATATTAATTAAAATATAATTACAAAACCTAAAATGATTCAGAAGCAAATCAAAATATATTACTATATGATAATTTTTTGTTTTGAATTTTTTTTTCTTTTAAAAAGTTTTTTATAACTTTTTGATGAAAAATAATTTAAATAAATTATATTTGTGTAACTTATAAATTATTTTGTAATGAATATTTATATAAAAATAAACAAAAAAATAATTAAAATGAATATTTAAAATTATAATTAAAAACAATGAGATTTATTATTTATTATTTAGGATATACCGGTATAATTTAAAATAGATCTATCATACTAATAATTTATTTTTTAATTAATATTTCTGTAAAAATAAACTGAAAATTAATTAAAATAAAAACTTTATTTTAAATATTCATTTTTAAATAGTTAGATTTATATGATAGATCTATCATATAAATCTCATTATTTCAGCTGTGTCTTGCAAGCTGCGTTTCAAGATGTCTCCAACAACCCAGCATCCTTGAGAGGGGTCTTGAAGTCCTCCCCGCTGTTCCATTCATGCTAGCATTTACATTCCACATTGCAGAAATTCAAAATCACATCAAAATAATAATAACAATAATAAAAAAAACATATTTCTAAAACAAAAACTAACAATAAAAAAACATATTTCTAAAATAATAATAATAATAACAATAAAAATCATTTACATTTCATTCATGTAGAAGATTTTATTTTTGAAAGTGCTTATGTAAAATTTTTTTGAGTTAACCTTGTAGAATAGCATGGAGACGCCCACGTTTCATTTTCATAAAAGAGTCAGGATATCCTCATTTCTCTTTTGTGATATACTAGTTTGGGGCTTTTATGCAGAGCCCCATTTAAAATAGGGTAGTCCCTCTTCCAAACCAAATATATTGCCTCTAGACCATGTAGAAGGTTTTGTTTATAAAATATTTATTCGAGTTAACCTTATAGAATGACAAGGAGACAGTCTCGTTCCTTTTTCGAGTTAATCTTAGAGAATGACAAGGATACAGTTCCTTTACTTTTTCATAAAAGAATTGGGACATCCTCGTTTCTTTTTTGCCTAAACCTTGTTCGTCATTGCACAATTCTCTAATACAACTCCAAACAAAAATACTTGTCCACTACATGAACATCTCTCTAATAAAAGAAGAAAATCAAGGAGAAATAATTTAGAAAATTAACCTCAAGACTCTAGAGATTTTTCAGAATTCAAACCCTTTCTAAGAATTCTCTTCATCCTACTTGATGAAACCTTCTATAAGTTTTTCAATAGTCATCGTAGAAGTTGGGGCTATTACACATAGTCCCACATAGAATAGGATAGGCCCTCTTCCAAACTAAGCATATAACCCCCATACCTTATATAAAGTTTTATTTTTGAACTTTTTTATGCTAGTTTTTTGGAGTTTAACATAAAGAAAGGAAAAAAGACATTCTCATTCCTCTTTCATAAAAGAGTCGGGACATCCTTATTTCTCTTTTGTGAAAAACTTGTTCATCTTTACTCAATTCTCCACTAGAACTCCATGTAACAATACTTGTTCACTACATGAACATCACTCTAAAAAAATAACAAAATCAAGAATAAAGAATTTAGAAAACCATAGGACTCTAAAGAGTTTTTAGAAATCAAACCATTTCTACAAATTATCTCCATCCTACTTGATGAAACATTCTATAAGTTTTTCATTAGACCTTGTTGAAATTGGGGATGTTACGCATTGCCTGGCATAAAATAGGATAGACTTTATTCCAAACCAAGCATACTGCCCCCATACCTTATAGAAGATTTTATTTTTGAAAATGTTTGTGTGTGTTAATTCAAGTTAACCAAAAACAAGGCTTTTAAGTTCTCTTTTGTGAAAAACAAGTTTGTGTTTATAATGCATAGCCCCAAATAAAATAGTATAGGCTCTCTTCCAAACCAAGCATACTACCCCCACACCTAATAGAAGTTTATTTTTGAAAATACTTATGTAAGTTTTTTTGAGTTAGCCTTATAGAATGGCATGGAGATAGTCTCGTTCCTTTTTCATAAAAAAGTCAGGAAATCATCATTTCGTTTTTGTGAAAAATTAGTTTTTCTTTGCACAATTCTCCACTAGAACTTCATGCACCAATGCTTGTTCACTATATGAACATCACTCTAGTAAAAAAAGAAGATCAAAAGAGAATTTAAAAAACCTTAGGACTCTAAAGAGTTTTCAAAAATCAAATCCCATCTATAAATTCTATCCATCCTATTTGATGAAACCTTCTGTAAGGTTTTATTAGACCTTATAGAAGTTGTGGATGTTATGCATAACTCTGCATAAATTAGGATATGCTCTCTTCTAAACCAAGCGTACTGCCCCCAAACCTGATAAAAGGCTTTATTTTTGAAAATGATTATGTAAGTTTTTTTGAGTTAACTTTACATAATGGATTAGAGACACCCTCGTTCCATTTTTTATAAAAGAGTCGGGACATCGTCATTTCTCTTTTGTGAAAAACTAGTTTGAGATTGTTATGCATAGCCCCACATTAAATAGAATAATTCCTCTTCCAAACCAAGCGTACTACCACCAAACCTTATAGAATGTTTTATTTTTGAAAATATTTCTTTAAGTTTTTTTGAATTAACCTTAGAGAATGGTATGGAGGCAAACTCATTCCTCTTTCATAAAAGAGTCAGGATATCCTCATGTTTATTTTGTGAAAAATTAGTTAGCTTCGACACAATTCTCCACTAGAACTCCATGCAGCAATGATTGTTTACAACATCAACATTACTCAAATTTTAAAAAAAATAAAATCATGGAGTAAGATATCGGAAAACCTTAGGACTATATATAGTTTTCAGAAATCAAATTATTTCTAAAAATTATCTCCATCCTACTTTATGAAATCTTCAGTAAGATTTTCAATAGACCTTCTAGATGTTGGGGTTGTTATGCATATCCCCCCATAAAATAGGACATGCCATCTTTCAAACCAAGCTTACCACCCTCAATTCTTATAGAAGGTTTTATTTTTGAAAATACTTCAATAAGTTTTTTTTGAGTTGACCTTAAACAATGGTATGGAGACACCTTTATTCCTCTTTCATAAAAGAGTTGGCACATCCTCGTTTCACTTTTGTGATGTTTATAACAGAATTACATGGACATCCTCATTTCTCAAAACTTAATTTCAAATCACATATTTTCATATAAAATTTATAACTTATGTTAATTTTAGTTGTGGTTGCATTAGATTATTGTTTGTTAATTATTTTGGTGATGTTTTTTATTATATATGTTTGTTTATTCACTTGTTTTAGATAGAATATTAATTGAGCAAAGTTAGATTTATTTTCAAAATAATTTGGTTTAATTATTTTGAGAATTGATGATATATATTTTTATACATAAAATATATATATTATGTGTGTGCGGAATTAAAATTTTTAGTTTAAATATATATAAATTTGGGTAGAATTTGAATTAAAATTTGGAATCTTAACATTTTAAATATTATTCAGAATATTAATTTGGGCAAAATTTAAAAATTGTTAAGGAATTAAAAAAATTAAATTTAATTAAATAGAATTTAATTTTTATAGAAATAAAAAATAAATAAATAAATAAATATATATATATATATATATATATATATATATATATATAAAGTGTTTAAAAAATAATCAAATTAAAAGATTTGAAATCAACAAAATAATAATACACTAAATCTCAAGTATGGAAATTTTTATAAAATCAATGTCAATGATATTCATGCTCCTTTTTATCCCAGGTTTTCTTATTTATATTTATAATATTCATGTCAATATGTTACATAATTTAAAAATATAATAAATATTTCTTATGTTAACATGTATATATGTTAATATTATCTTGATATATATCATAATTCATCATATATATGTTTTTTTATGGAAACATGATACTAAAACTAACTTTAAATACCTCCAACCATTGATTCCTAAAAATTAATATTCTAAACCTTTAAATAATTTTCTGATTTGTTTTATTGATTTACTCTCACTCAAATGATGATATTCTAAATGAATTATTTTCAAATATAATAATAAGAGAGTAACCTAGATATATTCATAGATTTTCACATTGAGAACCATGTCTCTATGAACTATCATCTCTTTTGAAAAACTAAAGTTATTGATCAAATATTTTATCACACTAGGATCAAACATTGTATTATTTTAGATTATTTCCTCTATATATATATATATATATATATATATATATATCATTTTTAAAAACATCATATATATATGTAAACATTTTCATAGCAACTAATGAAAATGGTATTTGAGCGACAAGCGTCATGATATCAAGTTCATATCCCATAATCTATATTATAAATCATGCAATTCATAGTTTCAACTTTTTGAAAGGTGTCATAGACTGAGGTTAGCAAGGTCATGCCTGGAACCAAGTCATTCTCCTTAGCAATTGTAACTGATGAAGATAACTCTAGCTCACAAGAATCTACTTATTACATATGCCATTGAAAAGTCCATTAATTTTGAGAGCAAAATTTAGCTATATTATATTGATAATATGTATGATAAAGATTTAACGCGTTATAAATTTACACATAAAATTATCTACAAAACTAGCAACGTTGCATTTTTTTTAATCCAGACCAGTTTTAACAACAAGCTGAATAGTTTTATCAATGATGTTTCGAACATATAAGCTAACATTAACATATACATGATGTTATGAAAATGATATATATATATATATAAGCTAATGTTACATTTACATCATGCATATGGTCATAAAAATGGTATATACAAGCTAACATTAACATATATATAATTTAATATTTCATATATTATACATGAATATATATATATGTTGCGTTTGTAACAACGTATACATCATGAATTTATATAATTTAATTATATAAATTATGTTTATATATATATTTTTTCATATTATTAAAGTTTGTGGCATGCTCAAGTGGACAATTTAAATATACGTTAAAAAAAAACTTAGAATGAACTAAAATTTAAATGTTTTGATTTTTGCACAATAATTGTATCTTGATTTATATAAACATATTTTTTTCTTCCAATTTTTATATATGAAACCTTTTTTCTGAGGTGCTATTTGTTTTACGACTTGCGTCAATAAATGTAATTAATCTGAAATAATATTCTCAATGTTTAATAGCTATCGTGTTCATCTCTATTGGTACAAAAAAATTGTCATTTACATGTAATGTTTTTGAGTTTTAAAGTATAAGCCAAGTGACCAATCCTAAAATTCTTCTTTGATTAGGATTACTGGAGAAAATTTGTCTGCCGGCAGAGCTAGATTTTTCTACAAGATTTGTTTGAATATATATTATATTTATTACCTTTAAAAGTATTGTTTTTGAAAATAAAAATATTTTTTTATTATGTGTACACGTGTGAGGGAAATATTGGGTTTACTTAAATATTTATTTTTTGATGTATTTTTTTTATAATTTGAAATTATGGGTTATTTTTAATTTTTGATAAATATTATATGGATATGATATGAAAAGATTATTTACACCGTAAAAAATACATGGGAGCATACCACGTCAACATATAAAATTTCCAAATATTTATGATATAACGAAGCGTCTTCATAAATCACAACTCAGGACTGCGAGTGTGACGAGCAATTGATCTTCCACCAATTGAAGTTGGGCTGTACTCTCTCTCCACTTCTTTACCGAGAGAGTTCTTGAAGTCGGAGTTTGTCTGATGCTCAAAATTCTGGCAACTAATTACTTCTATTGTCGGCCATAGATTTTCAGCAGCTGATCCTTCGAAAATGGTGAGTTTGCATCGGAAGTGCATCCTAGAAAGCACACCACATGATTTGCAAGATAAAATAAATTGTTCGTTTTCGTATGTAGGAGCTTAATGTACCGTTTTAATTATGTCTTCCATTTGAGTTTTGTTACTAGTTGCTTAAATGTGTTGCACATTATACTGGTTAAATTTACGTCCCTTCGTTGCACCTTTATTTTTGCTGAAAAACATGTTATTTATCTGGGTATCGAAGTCCTATATTCCAATTGAAACGTCTACTTTACTAGGAGATAAATTTTGTTGGGTCTTAATGGTTAAGAATCTGATTATATGCTGTGAGTTAAATAATGCATTTTGATAATATCTACGAGTTATTGTGAGTACAAATGGACAAATCTAATGATAAATATTACAAGTTCGTGATGCACTTGGTCTTGGATGTATAGGCCATACACACGTTATAATAACATAATGTGTATTTCATTTTTCACTCATAAGCTTTGCTAATCTTTGAAATTTCATTGTGATTTGGATAATTCATGGTAATGGTGAACTCTAATAAAGATTTTTTATTATGTATGATCCATTAGTTCTTGTCAACTATGTTTTTTCGTCTGAACACATTGCTAATCACCCCATCTGATTGAAATGTTTGATAAAACTTTATATTCATGATGTTGTTAGTTGTCTCTAATCCACTATCTTATTAGAAAATTTAAAAGAATTTGACACTGTAACGAAGTTTCTGAATGTGCAGGGGGACCATTGCTGATGTTCATATACTTATGATGATTTATGTAGTTATGGACTCTCAAGATTTTTGTTGTATTGCCCATGCTTTTTTTTATTGGGAGTGGGTATTAGGCATAATGATTAGAATGTGGGCCTTGACAATGTTTTAAATTGGTATAAAATTTTCATCTATTGCACTTATTACGGATGTAAGTTTTTGTTAGTTAAAATTGTTGCTCTTTATAATTAATATTTGGGTATTGACATCAATGAAGAATAGTCATATGTGGCATATAATATTGGGTTTCTTTTTAAATCATATTGCATTGTCAAATAAAAAAGAAACACATTATAGGGAAAGCAATACATTTTTTCATAAGTCATAATCTTGTAGAATAAAGCAAGAAGAGAGAAAATTGATGTGTGATCTCAAAATTTTTTCTTTATTTTAAATGGTTATTTTCATTAAAAATTTATCATTGCTCTTATTAAATTTTTGATCAAACCTTAATTTTTAAAGGTATTTCTTATGAGATAGGTGTAGGCACAAGTGAAGACATGCTTTGCCTAAATTGCCTTCAAAATTTTCAAAAACTTAGGGATGATTTTTTCTAGTTTGGAGAGAAATTATCTTTTAATAATATTTAAACTTGTTGGTTGATCTTATGATGAAAATTTTAAGAAATTATTATACACACTAACAAATATAGAACATATATTGACTTTGAAGATAGTGATTTTCTAGAAGATAATTTCTTTTAAATCAGATGATTTGATAGCTTTCTTGAAAAGAGTTGATTATATATGAAATTTTCTTCTCTCAACATAGAATGAGCTTAGAAAGAGTTGATTATATTGGAATTAAAAATTTATATTAGGAAAAAGATAATATAAGCAACCAATTTAAAGTAGAAGAGAATCTGTTTAGAAGATAGATAAATCTTATAGTTGATTTTTATGATTTTGATATTTTGATTATTCTTTGGAAGAAATTAAAATTTCTCCTATTAATACTATGATACTCAAATTTTTTTATTTAGTATTATATTATCTTAGATATTATTAAATTATGTTAGAAGAGAAAAATATCAATTTCAATTTAATCTAGGAATTAGTATTTTGATACACATGATTTATTATTGTTTGTCTGTGATTTTTCATTATAAAAATTTATTCAGATAAGAATGTAGATGATTTTAAGTTGAGTCTTATTTAGAGTTGTCAAATGGGTTGGACCCGGTTGACTCGGTCCATTTTTTTCATGTCTAATCGGGATGTTATGTTGTCCTTGACATGAAATGCTATAGGCACAACATGGTTTCTTGGAGGGAAAGCTCGTCATGGGTCTGCAGCCCAAAATTCACTGTGTTTGACTTGGTTCAGGTCGGTCGGTTCGGGTCAGTCATTTTTAAAAAACTAGGGCTTCAGCACGATCTGCCGTGCTGTTGTCGTCTGTCGTGTGATAAGAAGCATCGATATGGGAATACGACATGACAGGATACGAGGACATGACAAATTAAAAAAAAATTAGGATACGGATATAGTTAGTATATGACAAAAATTATATAATTTTAAAAAATCATGTATTTAAAATTATATAATTTTTTTGTTTATAAACCCCCTCCCCCTCCCTCCTGTCTAGAGGTGTCAACCGGGCTGGGTCGGCCTGATCCGGCATGAGGCAAGACACGATTCGGCCATGCCTTGGCCAGCCCGGCACGGAAATTTTCAGTGGTCGGGCCCATGCCGTGATCGATCACGACACCAATTGTGCTGTACCGTGCTGAGGTCAACCGGGCCTCGTGCCGTGCCTGACCTGGCACGGTTCCGTGGCCCATGGCACACTTGTCGGCATGAGACACCAAGACCTACCGCACCCACTGCCAGTGCCATACGGATCTGGAAAACACGCGGGCACAGGTCCAAATCCACTCCGACCCTACCCGCGGTCCTGCCTGACCCAAATCCTTCTTCAACAGTTAAAAAAAATATAAAATTTAAATATTAGTTGTTGGATTTTGCCTCCAATGGCTAGGGGGCAGAATCTGACGATCCTCATGATTCTGCTTTCTAAATATCAATAAAAAATTAAAAAAAAACATAAAAATTACTTTTTTTATTTAAAAATATCATTCCTTTAATCTATAAAATCTCAAACCTCTTTATAAATTTTATGTTTTTTATAATTTTTTATTCTCATTCTCTTAAATTTCTCTAAAAGTTCTTGTTCTTCTCTCTTTCAGGATTCAGAATTTTGTTATTTGACCCAGCTTTTTGGGACTCACAACTCGAGTTTGAAAGTTTGAATTGGACTGTGGTGCACCGTGCACGTGATCTACTAAAAAACTAGGATACAAATACTGTTACGATTTTACAAAAATTATATAATTTTTAAAAATCATGTATTTAAAATTATTTAATTTTTTTGTTTATAATCCCCTCCTCCCCAAATTATAAAACCCTCCAAGCCTAAAAAATTATAAAACCCCCAAAATTTAAAAATTTGTAAAATTATATTGCTTATAACCCTCCACCATCTCCTTCTGTCTAGAGGTGTCAATCGGGCCGGGTCGGCCCTGATCGGCATGAGGCATGACATGATTCGATCATGCATGGGCTGGCTCGTAATGGGAATTTTTCCTACTCGGGCTCATGTCGTGCCCGACTATGACACCAATTGTGTTGTACCGTGCCGAGGCAAATTGGGCATTGTGCCTTGCCTGACTTGGCACGGTCGACCGGCACGTGGCAAGGCCCACCGGCACGTGGCACGGCTCACCGGCACGAGACACCGAGACCTACCGCACTTACTGCTAGTGCCATACGGATTGGGAAAACAAGCGGGCATGGGTCCGAATTCACTCCGACCCAACTCACGGTCCTGCCAGACCCAAATCATTCTTCAATGGTTAAAAAAATATAAAATTTGAATATTTGCTGTTGGATTTCGCCTCCAATGGTTAGGGGGCATAATCCGACGATCCTCATGATTCTGTCACCTAAATATCAATAAAAAATTAAAAAAAACATAAAAATTACTTTTTTTATTTAAAAATTTCTTTTTTTTAATCTATAAAAATTCACTACTTCTCTATAAATTTTATGTTTTTTCAAAAATATTTATTCTCTCTCTTAAATTTCTCTCAAAGTTCTTCTCTTCTCTCTTTCAGGACTAGGGATTTCGTCATTTGACTCAGTTTTTCAGGACTCAACTCGGGTTTGAAAGTTTGAATTTGACTATGGTTCACCATGCACGTGATCTACCTTACTGTTTTACGGGTATTTTATTTTTTGTTTAGTATTGAACTATAATTTTTAACTTAAAAAATTATTATTTAAAAAAATTATGTATTTTTGTTTACTATCTCTCTCTAGTCTTTCTCTCTAATCTGAACATCTAAAATCAATCATATAGGCTTTACCTCCTATTTAACAAAAATCCAAAAAAATGACTAATATTAATGAAACATATTTAAATTTAGAAAATATAAATCTTACACCGAGGTTTGAGGCTGATGAAATTTTGGTTTCTCCAGTTATCTCAATCTAAATATCTAAAAAACAAAAAAATAAGATGACTTATTAGTTTGGACTTATTTTAATATAATAAAATAAAAAAAAATATTAGATGAGGAAGAAGACATGATACAGTACAAATATTGTATGAGAAATTTAACATATAAGAATTCGTTTGGGACTGATCACCTTAAGAGGCATGCTGAATTATGCACCAAAAAATATGATGCATTAGATCCTATGCAAACCCAACTTAGCATTGTATTTTTGAAATTGAATTGAGTTCGGTCTCAAAGGTTACTCCCTTCATATACCGCAGCGAGTTGGGTAGGGAAGGTATGATCAAACTTATCATATTGATGGGTCTTCTTATCAGATTTTCAGAAGATCAAAGAGTGGTGAGTATCATGCAGAGATATTTTCAGTATGCTTATCGTATGATTTTTAGGTTTACATCTAGGAATGACATTAAAATTTTAAAAAGTTATAAAAATAAAAAATAATTAATAAATATATGGCATATAGTGGAGTGATATTTGTGACATCTGATATCTGGACAAGTCATGATGAATCATTTTATGCATGTCTCATCGGCAACTATGTAAATTCTAAATTGATAATGAATAAAATAATTTTAGGATTCTTTGAGAATCTCCATCCTATTGATGATTCAACTATATTCTAATGTATAATGAAAATCTTTTGAGAGTATAAAATTTAAAATAAAATTTTTAATGTCACATTTGATAACATATCTAATAATAGAGTAGTGATTAACATGTTTGTTAGGAATATTAGAGACGCACAATTAGGAGAGATATTTTATATTAGATGTATGTGTTACATGATTAATCTGATTATACAAGTGGGTATGAAAGTGTGCTCCCCCGCGTTGGATAATATACGTAAAACACTAAAATATATTCTCACTTATTGCAGACAATAGGAGCTTGATAGTATCTGTTTGTATGCGAATCTTAAGAAGAAGAAATTTCAATCAGATATGAGACACCTGTTAGAATTACACGTACCTGATATTGGATTCATGTGTTGGATACGAACACGTGATATCCGACTATGTCAATAGTAAGAGTAACGAATTTATTATTGACGACACTGACTGGGCTTCAGGAATTTTATTTATGAAATTACTGAAGATTTTTTATGACATGATGAACATGTGTTCGTTGGTTTATACCATCATGATTTGCATTGGACTCAGGTACACATGCAACTTTAGTAGCATATTTATGAAGTATTGAGCTGACCCGACACTTAGCTATATAGTTGTAGAGATGGAAATCAAGTACTTAAAATACTGGTCCACCGTTTCATCTCTTTATTATCTCACGGCATGCATAGACCATATGGTTAAGGTGGAAGGCCTAGATAACACTTTGACTTATTTTTCATCGTGTATGAATCTGGAAGACCTACACGAAGGCTTCATTCATGAGAAGTTGATTGACCTATTCACATACTACGATACTCGGTATGATGGGTGTAGTTGTGAGACTGTAATTACAGATATATATACTTTATTCGGAGATAATGATTTTTCTATTCAGTTAAAGAGTGGAAAATGTCGGGGCGGATCATCACTTAGGAACGAGCTTTCTCGGTAATTAGATATCGATTACTGCTTAATCTTATCATATTCTGATACTAAGAATCTTGATATATTACAGTATTAAATCATGAGTCCATTTTATTCTTGCTATCTAGGATGTCATGGGATTTATTGACTATTTCGGTGTCGAACAGAGTTTCGGAGTCTACTTTTTTTGTTGCAATGAATGTGATTTCGGATAGGAGATTGAACTTACGTTCAAATATTATTGAGGTTTTGGCCTATTTGAAGAATTGTGAGGATTCAGGATTTAGCATTCATGATCGTGCTAGAGCTGGGATAGGGACTGCTTATTTATTATTTAGGGTATACCGGTGTAATTTAAATTAGATGTGTCTCACTAATAATTTATTTTGTAATTAATATTTCTATAAAAATAAACTGAAAATTAATTAAAATAAAAATTTAAAATTATACTGAATAAAAATTAAAATGATATTTATAATTTATTATTAATGTACACTAGTTTAATGGTTTAAGTATTTAGAGGTTTTGTCTTTTAGGAGTTTAGCGATTTAGGATTTTAGGCATTTAGTGGTTTATTGGTTTTATTTAATCAAAAAAATAACAAAAAAAAATTTGTAATTTTTTTTCATTTTCATAGGTTATAACCTTTGAAAATATAATAATATTTAAAATTTTTTGAAATGTGAATAAAATATTTAGTTATAATAATATTAATAGTTATATATGATATAAATTTAATATAAATAATTTTATTGATAGATATTATAATAATGATCAAAAATTAAATTAATAAACTACTAATAATAAGATAGATATTAATTAAAAAATATTTACAAAACCCAAATTGATTCAAAATTAATGTAAAAAATATTATTGGATAATAATTTTTAATTTTTAAATTTTTACTTCTTTTATAAGCGTATATTTTTTTTTATTAAAAATAAATTATTTAAATTTTATTTGTCGCATTCATAATTTATTTTATAATAAATATTTCTATAAAAATAAACTAATAAATAATTAAAATGATTATATAAACTATAATAAATAGAAATTAAAATTAGATTTATTAATTATTATGTATTATATAGCAGTTTAATGGTTTATGTATTTAGGTATTACGGGGTTTAGGTGTTTATTGATTTAATTATGCATGCATTTAGTGGTTTATAGGTTTTAATTAAAATATAAAATAACAAAACATTTATTTTTATTATTTTTTGATTTTTTCAAAGGTTATAATCTTTTAAAAATATAATAATTTTTAAATTTTTTTCAAAAGTGAATTCAATATTTAGTTATAATAATCAATATATTCATATATCTTATTTCAACATAAACAATTTTAGTGATAAATATTCTAATAATGATCAAAAAATAAATTTATATTCTATTATTAATAAGATAGATATCAGTTAAAATATAATTACAAAATATAAAATGATTCATAAGCAAAGCAAAATATATTACTATATAATAATTTTTTATTTTGAAATTTTTTTTTATTTTAAAAAGTATCTATATTTTTTTGATTAAAAATAAAGTACATAAATTATATTTGTCTAACTCATAATTTATTTTTAATTAATATTTATATAAAAATAAAAAATTAATAATTAAAATGAATATTAAAAATATAATGAAAAAAAAATGAGATTTATTATTTATTATTTAGGGGATACCAGTTTAATTTAAGTTATCATTTTAAATATAAGTTTATTTATTTTTAATAAAAAAAATATATACTCTTATAAAAGAAGTAAAAATATAAAAATTAAAAATTATTATCCAATAATATTTTTTACTTTAATTTTGAATCAATTTGGGTTTTGTAATTATTTTTTAATTAATATCTATCTTATTATTAATAGTTTATTAATTTAATTTTTGATAATTCTGATAATATCCATCAATAAATTTGTTTATATTGAATTTATGTGATATATAATTATTAATATTATTATAACTAATTATTGTATTCACATTTCAAAAAATTTTAAATATTATTATATTTTCAAAGGTTATGACCTATGAAAATGAGAAAAAATTACAAATTTTTTATTATTTTATTGTTTAAATAAAACCTATAAATCACTAAATGCCTAAAAACATAAATCGCTAAACTCCTAAATGACAAAAACCCTAAATACTTAAACAATTAAACTGGTATACATTAATAATAAATATTAAATTACATTTTAATTTTTATTCAGTTTAATTTTAAATTTTTATTTTATTTATTTATCAGTTTTATTATAGAAATATTAATTACAAAATAAATTATTAGTTAGATAGATTTAATTTAAATTAAACCAGTATACCCTAAATAATAAATAATTAAACTCATTTTTTTTCATTATAATTTTAAATATTCATTTTAATTATTTATTTATAAATTTTTATATAATTATTAATTACAAAATAAATTATGAATTAAACAAATATAATTTATATACATTATTTTTCATCAAAATTTTATAAATAAACTTTTTAAAATAAAAAAAAAATTCAAACCAAAAAATTATTATATATTAATTTATTTTGATTTTCTTCTGAATCATTTAAGATTTTGTAATTATATTCTAATTGATATCTATCTTATTAATAATAGATTATTAATTTATTTTTTAATCATTATTAAAATATTTATCAATAAAAATATTTATATTGAATTTATATGATTTATAAATATAATGATTATTATTACTAAATATTATATTCACTTTTGAAAAAAAATGTAAAATTATTATATTTTAAAAGGTTATAATCTTTGAAAATGTGTAAAAATAAAAAAAAATATTTTTTTTTATTATTTCATTGTTTAAATAAAACCTATACACCACTAAATGCCTAAACACTTCATTGACTAAACTACAAAATCTTGATACCCCTATATAGATAATCCTTTAAACCGGTATACACTAAATAATAATTAATAAATCTCATTTTTATTTGTTTTCATTATAATTTTAAAAAAACATTTTGATTGTTTTGTTTTTTATTTTTATATATATATTAATTATAAAATAATTTATGAGTTAAAAATATAATTTATTAAAAATATTTTTCATCAAAAAATATATAAGCTTATAAAAATCATAAAAATTTAAAAACAAATAATTATAATTTAGTGATATATTTTGCTTTGCTTTTGAATTATTATAGGTTTAGATATTATATTTTAAGTAATATCAATCTTATTCATAATAGATTTTTAAATTATTTTTTGATAATTATTAGAATATCTATGAATAAAATTGTTTATATTGAATTTATATGATATATAATTATTATGATTATTATAAATAAATATTCTATTCACTTTTGAAAAAAATTTAAAAATTATTATATTTTCAAAGATTATAATCTTAAAAAATGAGAAAGAGTACAAAAAATAATTTTTTTGTTATTTATTTTTTAAATAAAACCTATAGACCACTAAATGCTTACTTACTTAAATCAGTAGCTCATAAAACTCGAGACCTCTAAATACATAAACCTTATAACAGCTGTATACTATTTAATAAATAATAAATCTTATTTTTATTTCTATTTATTATAATTTTAAATATTCATTTTAATTATTTAGATTTTAATTTTTTAGAAAAATTAATTACAAATTAAATTTCGAGTGAGATAGATATTATTTATATAATTTATTTTTAATCATAAAAAAATATAAGATTATAAAAAGATCGAAAAATTTAAAAATTTTATATTATTATTTAGTAATATACTTTTATTTGATTTTGAATCATTTTGTGTTATGCAAATATATTTTAATTAATATTTTTATTATTAATAATAGTTTATTAATTTAATTTTTGATCATTATTATAATATCTATCATTAAAATTATTTATATTGAATTTATATGATATATAATTAATAACATTAATATAATTATACATGGTATTTCCATTTCAAAAGATTTTAAAAATTATTTTATTTTTAAAAGTTATAACCTTTGAAAATCTAAAAAAAATAAAAAAAATTTTTATTTTTATTATATAAATAAAACCTATATACCACTAAATGCCTAAAAACATAAATTGCTAAACTCCTAAACGACTAAACCCCTGATTTAATCGATCCATTAAACCGCTACACCATATATAATTGTTGGACAATTGTGCTTCCACTGTAGTGAGATTGAGATATAGAAACACAGAAATAACATAAAACATGCAATATATATATCACAATTCAGCAACCATCCATGATAGAATCAAAAATTGAAAAATAAATAACTAAAATAACGTGGTTCGCTAGTCGCTCAGTACGACTAGCTATAATCCACTAGAAAATGTTAATGCATTACAGATTAAAGCAACAGAAATGTCTTACAGTATGCAGCACACAGAATAGTCACGATAAATCGCACAAGAGAAGAGAGAAATATGATGGAGTTCCACGGGTCCAAAAATAACCACCCGAAAATAAAATTACAAAATATTTTATATTAAAATTTTTCTCGATTCATTTAACCGGAGCGGGTCAGATTATTAGTTTATATTGTAATTATATTTAATCAAAAAAATATAATTACTTATATTTTTCATCACGATATAAATAATTTATTTTTCATCAAAAAAAATATATATCCTCATAAAAAGAGGCAAGATTTTAAAAATAAAAATTTATTATTTAGTAATATATTTTATTTTGATTTTGAATCATTTTAGATTTTGTAATTATATTTTAATTTAAATCATTTTTATTAATAATAGTTTATTAATTTTTTATTGATCATTATTAAAATATGTATTAAGAAAATTATTTATATTGAGTTTACATTATATATAATTATTAAGATTATTATAACTAAATATTATATTCACATTTGAAAAAAATTAAAAATTATTATATTTTCAAAGGTTATAACCTTCAAAAATTAAAAAAAAATCAAAAAATTATATTTTTTATATTTTCATTCTTTAAAAAAAACTATAAATTACTAAAGGCCTAAACACTCAAAACACTAAACCCACAAAATACCTAAATACTTAAGCTATTAAACTAATATATCTTTAATAATAAATAATAAATCTCTATTTTATTTGTATTCATTATAATTTTAAATATTCATTTTAATTATTTATTAGTTTATTTTTATAGAATTATAAATTAAAAATAAATTATTAGGAAGACAAATATAATTTAAATAATTTACTTTTAATAAAAAAAATATAAACTTATAAAAAGAAGCAAAATATCAACAAAATTATTATTTAATAATAGATTTTATATTGATTTTGAATAAAATTACGTTTTGCTAATATATTTTAAATAAAATCCTTCTTATTAATAATAGTTTATTAATTTATTTTTTGATCATTAATATAATATCTATAAATATAATTGTTTATATTGAATTTAAAAGATATATAATTATTAAGATTATCATAACTAAATATAGAATTCACATATAAAAAAAATTTAAAAATTGTTATATTTTCAAAGGTTATTAACCTTCAAAAATGATAAAAAATAACAAAAATAAATTTTTTGTTATATTATTGTTTAAATAAAACTTATAAACCATTAAATGCCTAAACACATAAACTTCTTAACTCCTAACCCCCGAAGCCCCTAAATACTTAAATCTTTAAACTCGTAAACCTTAAATATAAATTAAATAATATATTGAAATATTAATTACAAAATAAATTATGAGTGATACAAATATAAGTTAAATAATTTATTTTTCATCAAAAAAATATATAAGCTTATAAAAAGAAGCAAAAACTATAAAAAAATTAATATTTAATAAAAAATTTTACATTGTTTTGGAATCATTTTATGTTTTATAATTATATTTTAATTTATATCTATCATATTAATAATAGCATATTAATTTATTTTTTGATAATTGATAACATATCTATCAATAAAATTATTTATATTTAGCTTATATTATATATAATTATAAAAATCTTTATTACTCAATATTGTATTCACACTTTAAAAAAAAATTAAAATTATTATATTTTCAAAGGTTATAACCTTTGAAAATGTGAAAAAATAACAAAAATATTTTTTTTTGTTAATTCATTATTTAAATAAAACCTATAAACTACTAAATACCTAAAAACATAAATCACTAAACTCCTAAATGTCAAAACCTCTAAATACTTAAACTTTTAAACTGGTAAACATTAATAATAAATAATAAATCTCATTTTAATTTTTATTCAGTATAATTGTAAATTTTTATTCATTTTAATAAAGCTCGCGTACTACACTTTATAACTTTGATTTGTGACATCAAGTGTCAATATGCAAGACTAATATTTTGAGCAATGATTTAAACCTTTTATACATTTGAATATGATTCATTTACACCTTTCTGGGTATTGTGAGCTTGTATACATAACTCATTTAATATAAAAAAAATTAAATGATATTTTTCATATCTATGAGGATGTAAAAAAAAGGCTTAGACATGCCAATAGAATAAATTTTTTAATTCTTGATTGAAAGAGAGCCCATACTTCTTGCCCTGCGCAAACCACCCAGGGGCTAGTTTGTTCTAATAGGATACCAGGTGGTTATTTTATTAGAGGTGAACTATGTTTTAAAAAAATGCTTCGAGTTTGTTCATGAGATATATTTTAGAACAAATTACAATAATCAATATAAATAGCATCCTCAACAATTAGCTATTTCAACACATAGGGGTACAACTTTAGTTTAGTCTATTAGCGTACATGAGTCAAATTACCTTTGATAACCTAGTGATTCAACATCAAATATGATGTGACATAATAGAGATAAAGTAAAAGCTCCTATTATTTTGGTTAGAGCTTTAGCAATCATTCTAGAGTTGAGAGCTAACAAAATAAATTATTTTAATTATTCAGTATAATTTTAATTTTTATTTTAATTATTTATCAGTTTATTTTTATAGAAATATTAATTACAAAATAAATTATTAGTAAGACAGATCTAATTTAAATTAAACTGGTATATCCTAAATAATAAAGAATAAATTTCATTTTTTTTTCATTTTAATTTTAAATATTCAAATTTAATTATTTATTTGTTTATTTTTATATAAATATTAATTACCAAATAACTAATGAGTTACACTATAATTTATATAAATTATTTTTCATCAAAATATTATAGATAAACATTTTAAAAGAAAAAAAAATTTCAAAACAAACAATTATTATGTAGTAATATATTTTGCTTTGCTTAAGAATCATTTTAGGTTTTGTAATTATATTTTAATTGATATCTATCTTATTAATAATAGATTATTAATTTTTTTTTGATCATTATTAGAATATTCATCAATAAAATAGTTGATATTGAATTTATATGATATATAAATATAATGATTATTATAACTAAATATTGAATTTACTTTTGAAAAAAATTTAAAAATTATTATATTTTCGAAGGTTATAACCTTAAAAAATGAGAAAAAATAATAGAAATAAATTTTTTGTTATTTCTTTTTTTTTAAAAAAAACCTATAGATCATTAAATGCTTAATTAAATTAGTAAGCTCATAAACCCCGAAACCCCTACATACATAAACCTTTTAACAGCTATATACTACTTAATAAATAATAAATCTCATTTTTATTTCTATTTATTATAATTTTAAATATTAATTTTAATTATTCATAGTTTAATTTTTTAGAAAAATTAATTACAAAATAAATTTCGAGTGAGACAAATATTATTTAAATAAAAAAAATATAAGTTTATAAAAAGAAGGAAAATTTAAAAAATTAAATATTATTATATAATCATATATTTTGATTTGATTTGAATCATTTTATGTAATTTAAATATATTTTAATTAATATTTATATTATTAATAATATTTTATTAATTTAATTTTTGATCATTATTATATTATCTATCATTAAAATTATTTATATTGAATTTAAAAGATATATAATTAGTAAGATTAATATAATTATACATGGTATTCACATTTAAAAAAATTTTAAAAATTATTTTAATTTCAAAGGTTATAACCATTGAAAATCAGATAAAATCAAAAATAGAATTTTAAATTTTTATTATATAAATAAAACCTATAAACCACTAAATACCTAAAAACATAAATTACTAAATTCCTAAACGACAAAACTCCTAAATAATCAAATCATTAAACTAGTATATCATATATAATAAATCATAAATCTCATTTTAATTTGTTTTCATTATAATTTTAAATATTCATTTTAATTATTTATTAGTTTATTTTTTATAGAAATATTAATTACAAAATAAATAATGAGTGAGAAAAATATAATTTCAATAAATTATTTTTAATCAAAAAAAAGCTTATATAAAGAAGTAAAAATTTAAAAACAAAAAATTATTATTTAGTAATATATTTTACTTTGATTTTGAATCATTATATATAGGTTTTGCAATTATATTTTAATTGCGATCAATCTTATTAATAAAAGTTTATAATTTATTATTTGATCATTTTTATAATATCAAACAATAAAATTACTTATATTCAATTAAAATGTCTTATAATTATTAAGTTATTATAACTAAATATTATATTTACATTTGAAAAAAATTTAAAAATTATTATATTTTCAAATGTTATAACCTTCAAAAATGATAAAAAATCACAAAAATAATTTTTTTATTATTTTATTATTTAAATAAAACTTAAAAACCCTAAATGCCTAAACATTTAAATCTCTAGACTCCTAAATCCTAAAACCCCCTAAATACTTAAACCATTAAATCTATATAACTTAAATAATAAATAATAAATCTCAATTTTATTTGTATTCATTATAATTGTATATATTCATTTTAATTATTTTTTAGTTTATTTTAATAGAAATATTAATTACAAAATAAATATAAAGTGCGAGATATAATTTAAATAAATTATTTTATATGATAAAAAATTAAACTTATAAAAATAAACAAAATTTTAAAAATTTAAAATTTTATTTAGTAATATAATTTACGTTGATTTTGAATTATTTTGTGTTCAGCAAATATATTTTAATTAATATCTATCTTATTAATAAAAGTTTATTAATTTATTTTTTGATAATTATTATAATATATATTAATACATTTTTTATATTGAATCTACAACAAATATAATTATTAAGATTATTATAACTAAGTATTGTATTCATATATTATAACTATTAAAAAATTATAATATTTTCAAAGGTTATAACCTTTGAAAATCACGAAAATTCATAAAAATAAATTTTTTGTTATTTTATTGATTAAATAAAACCTATAAACACGAAAATGTGTAAACATATAAATCAATAAACTCCTTATCCCCAAAACCATAAAAAACTTAAACAAATAAAATGGTTATACATTAAATAATAAATAATAAATCTCATTTTTATTAGTATTCATTATAATTTTAAATATACATTTTAATTATTTATTAGTTTAATTTTATAGAAATATAAATTAAAAAATAAATTATTAGTGAGACAAATATAATTTAAATAATTTATTTTTCATCAAAATATATATAGGCTTATATATGGATAAAAAATTTAAAAATTTAAAATTAATATTTAGTAAAATATTTCATTTTGATTTGTAGTCATTTTAGGTTTTGCAAATATATTTTAAACAATATTTATCTTATTAATAATTAGTTATTACTTTTTTATAATCATTATTATAATAAATAT
This sequence comes from Sapria himalayana, assembly GCA_029783825.1. Taxonomy (NCBI): domain Eukaryota; kingdom Viridiplantae; phylum Streptophyta; class Magnoliopsida; order Malpighiales; family Rafflesiaceae; genus Sapria; species Sapria himalayana. The sequence continues at coordinate 42,281 of JAREIK010000185.1, read as the reverse complement.
CACTAAAATAGTTTATATTGAATTTATATTATATATAATTATTAAGATTATTATAACTAAGTATTGTATTCATATATTATAACTATTAAAAAATTATTATATTTTCAAAGGTTATAACCTTTGAAAATCACGAAAATTCATAAAAATAAATTTTTTGTTATTTCATTGATTAAATAAAACTTATAAACACGAAAATGTGTAAACATATAAATCAATAAACTCCTTATCCCCAAAACCACAAAAAACTTAAACAAATAAAATAGTTATACCCTAAATAATAAATCATAAATCTCATTTTTATTAGTATTCATTATAATTTTAAATATACATTTTAATTATGTATTAGTTTAATTTTATAGAAATATAAATTAAAAAATAAATTATTAGTGATACAAATATAATTTAAATAATTTATTTTTCATCAAAAAATATATAGGCTTATAAATGGATAAAAAATTTAAAATTAATATTTAGTAAAATATTTCATTTTGATTTTTAGTCATTTTAGGTTTTGCAAATATATTTTAAACAATATTTATCTTATTAATAACTAGTTATTACTTTTTTATGATGATTATTATAATAAATATCACTAAAATAGTTTATATTGAATTTATATTTTATATAATTATTATGATTATTATAACTTCATATTGTATTCACTTTTCATATTATATTTTCAAAGATTATAATCTTCAAAAATGAGAAAAAATAACAAAAATAAATTTTTTGTTATTTTATTTTTTATAAAAACCTATAAACTACTAAATGACTAAATACTAAAATGACTAAACTCCTAAACCCCGAAGCTCATAAATACTTAAAACAATATATTAGTATAGTCTAAATAATAAATAATAAATCTAAATTTTATTAGTATTCATTATAATTTTAAATATTCATTTTAATTATTTATCAGTTTATTTTTAAAGAAATATTAATT